>CM077078.1:124840246-125290390 GCA_039513925.1 Platanthera zijinensis | reverse complement strand
ATAGTAGATTCGTCTGACAATAAAGACGTACTTACTGGAGTATTCCTGGATATTCTCCTATTTGAGCTGAATCCACAGCAATTGTGCACAGCAGCTTCCTGCAGCTATATATTCTGATTCTATAGTAGAAATAGATACACTTGTCTGCTTCTTGTTGCTCCAGGACACTGGGCTTCTACTATAAAACTGATAGAATCTGAAGTACTTTTCTTGTCCTCTCTACAGCCTGCAAAGTCTGCATCTGAATAGCCTATTAGCTCAAAATCCCTATTCCTAGGATACCATAGGCCAAGATTTGGAGTGGCCTTTAGATATCTCAAAAAAATCTGAGCAACGGAGTAAAGAGTCTCGTTAGGACATTTATGATATCTAGCACAGACACATATAGCATACATGATGTCTGGCGTACTAGCAGTGAGGAATAAAAGAGATCCAATTATCCCTCTATAAAAAGTCTGATCAACAGGTTTCCCTGCCTCATCTTTGTCTAAAGACATATTGATTTCATGTGAGTTTTCATGGTAGAAGCATTCTCTATCCCAAACTTTTTAATCAACTCCCTGATAAACTTAGACTGGGATATGGATAATCCATTATCAGTCTGTCTTACTTGGATACCCAAGAAGAACTTAAGTTCACCCATGATGCTAATTTCAAACTTCCCTTGAATAAGTTTGGCAAACTTCCTGCAAAGGTTATCATCAATAGATCTAAAGATAATGTTATCAGCATATATCTGGACTAAGATGATCCTGCCCTTAGATTCCCTTAGGAATAGAGTCTTGTCTATCTTCCCCTTTGAAAATTTATTTTCAATAAGAAAGCTAGATAATGTCACATACAATGCTCTAGGGGCTTGCTTTAGCCCATATAGAGCTTTTCTTAGTCTATAAACATAGTTAGAATGATTTGGAACAACAAAACTGGATCCTGTTCAACATAGACTTCTTCCTTAAAATCTCCATTCAGGAAGGCTGACTTCACATCCATCTGGTAGACTTTGAAACCATGGTATGCAGTATATGCAAGGAATAATCTGATAGCTTCTAGTCTTGCTACATGGGCAAAGGTTTGATCAAAGTCAATACCTTCTTCTTATTTGTACCCTTGAGCTACCAACCTAGCTTTATTCTTAACTATAATGTCATTTTCATCAATTTTATTCCTGAATATCTACTTGGTTCCAATGACATTATGTCCTTGAGGTCTGGGAATCATCGTCTAGAGCTTACACCTTTTAAATTGGTTCAATTCCTCTTGCATAGCTATAATCTAGAATTGGTCTTTGTTAGCCTCTTAAAATTTCTTAGGCTCAACTTGTTACAGGAAACTAGAGTACATTGTTATGTTGATATATTTGCTCTTATTCACTACTCCTTGACTTGCATCACCAATAATCTGATGTCCTGGATGATCCTTCAAATGTCTTACTATTGGAGGCAGTATTGCTTCATCATCATGCTCGTCATGATAAAGATCTTCATCCACTTCTTGTATACCTTGTGCTTCCTTTGGAATGCACACACCCTCAACTTTATCTTGAATTGTTGGAGCAACTTCCATGAGAGTGAGCTTATCCAACACTAGTTTAGTACCTGCAGAACTAGAAGAAGAGCTTGGCAGCTCATTGTTAATCATATTTGATTCATCAAATACTACATTAACTGACTCCTCTATAACTTGAGTTGTCAAGTTGTAGATCTTATAGTCTTACTATGATTACTGTACCCAACAAAGATTCTCTCATAGGACTTGGTAGCAAACTTAGTTATATAGGATTTCCCATTGTTGAGCACAAAGCACTTGCTCCAAAAAATTCTGAGATATGCAAGGTTTGGTTTTCTACCCTTAAAAATCTCATAGGGACTCTTTTTGTGGCTCTTGGTGATAGAAGCCCTGTTGAGGACATGACAAGCTGTATTTACAGCCTCAGCTCAGAAATATTCTGGGAGAGAAGTGTCATTAAGTAATGTTCTATTAGCCTCTATGAGAGTCTTATTTTTCCTCTCAGCAATCCCATTTTGCTGGGGTGTTCTTGGAGAGGAAAACTCTTGCTGAATCTCATGTTCTTCACAGATTCTTGTCATGCATTTAGATTGAAATTTAGTCTCATGTTCACTTCTGATTTTGACTACAGTACTGTCCAGCTCATTCTATATTTGCTTGACAAATGTCTTGAATACATCAGGGGATTCAGACTTTTTCTTCGAAAAGAAAACCCAAACAAATTTTGAAAAGTCATCAACAACCACAAAGGTGTAGACTTTCCTACCTAGACTATGAACTGTCATTGGACCAAATAAGTCCATATACAAGAGGTATAAAAACCTCACAGAATCTTTAGTCTCAATGCTTTTGAAAGAAGCTTTGGTCTGCTTGCCCTTTTAGCATGTAAAGCAAATGCCTTCCTTAGTGCACTTAATGTTAGGACCATTCCTAACCAACTCTTTACTATAGATCTTACTTATAGTCTTATAATTAAAATGATCTAGCCTCTTATGCCATTTGAAACAGTGTGAGGCTTTCTCATTTGCAACTAAGAAAATGGGAGAGTCTGAAGTTAGACAAAGAAAATTTAGACAATAAACATTCCCACTCCTAGTGTTAGTCAAAATGACCTCTTGGTCACTTGATCTCCTCATATGGCACTTATCCTTGTGGAATGATATGACATAACCGAGATCACATAATTGATTTATGCTTATAAAGTTGTGTTGTAACCCTTCCACATAAGCCACTTTTGTGAAATTGATTAAGCCATTTGTAACTTTACCATAACCTTTGGTGATCCCTATGTCTGATCCACCAAATATCACATTGGGTGCATCCTTTACTGGAATGAATTCCTTCAGATTACCCTTTGTTTCAGTCATGTGCCTGGAATAACCACTATCCAAGAACCATATAGGGGTATTGAAACTTGGACTAACCTGTAAAACATCTTTATTTTACCTTAGAACCCCAATATCTATTTGGTCCTTGGTGCATGTTAGTCTCAAAATGGACATGTCTACCAACAATTTTCTGACTGGTAGACTAACTTTAGCTCTTGACACACTTGGATTATGCCAGCAATCAGCCCAATATAATCTTCATCATCCTCATCTGATTTTGATGAGGAAGAATCAGTCCAGCTTTTATCCTTCTTAGCAATGAAGGTCTTCTTCTTGCTTCTCTTGTAGTGATGATTCTTCTCACCTACCTCCTTCTTCTAAGGACATTAAGCCACAACATGAACTGGCTTGCTGCAGCAAAAACATATAATCTTATTAGAAACATGTTTACTAGATTTTGAGTCATACATTCCCTCCTTGGAGGGTTTCTTCTTGTTTCTGTAATAATCCTCCTTGTGTTGAAAGAAAGAGGTAGGTTTGCTCCTCCACCCCTACTTCTTCATCATCTTCAAAAACTTCCTTGAGAAAGCTACAAACTCCTCATCAGACATATAACAGCTTGATTGCTCTTGATCTAAACTTTCTGACTCAGCTGGCCTTCTTGGTGGAGAAGGATTCTTCTCCTTGCTCCTCTTGGAGCTATCAGCCTTGAAGGCCACAACAGATTCTTTAGCTTGGGCTCTGCTAGTCTTCTCTTCCTCCGTCCTTACTGTCAGCTGCATTTCATATGACAACAACTTACCAAATTGTGTAGATGGTGGAGTATCTGCCAGCTTAGCCACATCTCTAATGGCACATATCTTTGCATCCCAGTCTCTAGTAAGAGACCTAAGAAACTTATCATCCAGATCATAGTTGCTAAAGACCCAGCCATAGGTCCTTAGTTCATTAACTGTTCTAAAAAACCTCTCATAGCAGCTAGCTTTGGTCTCCTCCCTAATCTGTCTTAAAGCTTCATACTCTTGATTGAGCATTGACTTTTTATAATCTCTAACTTCCTCAGTACCTTCCATATACACTACTAAGGTATCCCACATTTCCTTTTAGGTCTTGTAGTACACCAGGTTTTGAAAGGTAGAGTCATTTATGGCACTTACTATAATATTTTGTTCCTTCTTATCCATAGTAGCTAGAATGAACTCATCCTTAGTCATTTCTGTATACTTCTTTGGAATCTGAATATTGGCATCAAGGATAGATATCTTTATTGGGATTAAGGGTCCTTCTTGAACTGTTATATAGATCCTAGGATCAGATACCTCCATAAACAATCTGACCCTTTATTTCCATCTGCCAAAAGACTCCTTCCTATAAAGAGGAAGTTTCACGGATCCTAGCTCTTTGTGATTCTCTCCTGAACCCATCTATGCTAATTGTCAGCTACCCTGGACATCTACTCAAACTATTAAGCCTTTCTTGAGTAACCTCCCTCTGATACCACTTGAAAGTCTTTAATCTAAGGGTAGTTAATCACCTAGAGGGGGTGTGAATAGGTTATTGCAGTCTTTTTGATTTCTTTATAATCTTTTACTGTTCTATCCCCTACTATGTATACTTAGTTTATCTTTCAAGATAACAACATACAGCACACTAGAAAACAGCACACATCACACCAGATTTTTATAGTGGTTCCCCAGTATAAGGGTACATCCATTGTCCCTCTTCGCCTTTCTAACAGTATGTTAGACAAGGAACTTCTCCAATCAACTAGGCTCTTCAGAGATTACAGAGCGATTCCACTTTATCACTTAGTCTCCACCGAGACTTACAACACAGGCTCACAACCCAACACATAGTAATCACCTGATCACCTAACACAAGCACAATTGCCCTCAACACAGGCTGGGAGATCAGCCCTTTCACACAGATCCACACACAGGATCCTTCTCACAGCCTTTATAACTTAGGCTTTATAATACAGTTCTCACAGAACCACACACAACCTATTTAATCTAGGCCTATATACAGATCTTTGAATAGATCAAACAGAAATTGAATATTAATTAATAATTTGATTCAAGAGATAATGTTCTCTGAATCAAATTCTTCCTGAGTTGAGTGACTCTCGGACCTATCTTCTTCTCAGCAATAAGAAAGATCTTCAATGATCTGCAGCTTATGCTGAAAGTTCTTTAGAATCATGATTCTGATCTTGCTGATGAAAGGGGGGAAAACAATCTTGAATAAGCTAACCTGCAAGGCAGATTACAATTCTTTTAACTTCCCTTCTGTCTAGTAAAAATCTGGTACAAATATCTTCTTCTTCTTCGATTCAGAGAATGATCTTCAGATTCGGCTCAGATTGAATCGAGAAGCAACTTTCAGTTAGGGCTTGCCTGACTAATTCCTCTTCCTCAGAGAAATTCTCTGTTCTTGCTGAATTCGATGTCAATCGCTTCAGCTATCTCAGAAACCTTCAGATTTGGCGGATTGAACTTTTGTTTCTACAACAATGGCGGGCGAAGACGACGAACTCCCACTCCTCTTTTTCGAATTAATTTTATCTTTCAGAAAGTTATTTAGATCCAGATCTCATCTTCTAATTATAATCCCATCATCCGGCGAGTTGAATGCCACGTGTCGCTGTATTACTGGCGGTTTAAATCCTTAGATTAACAAATTTAGTTTAACAGCAAACTGATGGCAACATTAATGACGATTTACAGCACTTTCATAACAAAGTTAAAATTCGCACACTTGCTGACTTTGCTGACATCGGCATCTGGACTTAGCAAATTTCAGACAAGTCTAGAAGTGTTGAGTGTGTTGAGTGAATGGGCAATACTCAACGATTCTAGACTTAGAAACTTTTCAGCACTACTAGGCATTGAGTGGCATTGAGTGAATGGCATTCACTCAATGCTTTTAGACTTAGCTTAGTCGTCTGCTACTTCAGTAACCTTGGTGTTGAGTTAATAAGCAACACTCAACGAATCTGGACTTAGAAACTTTTCCAGCTTTGTTAGGCGTTGAGTGAATAAGCTTCACTCAACGCTATTTGCTTGATGGGTTTAAGTGCGTTGAGTGAACTGGCTTCACTCAACGCTTCTGGACTTAGCATATTTTTCTGACTTCTTATCATTTGGCTTTCAGAATCAGCATGGCATTGAGTGATGAAGCTTCACTCAAGACTTCTTGACTTAGCTATTTTTCTAGCTTCCACTACTCTGGCTTTGATAGAATAACCTTGACTCAATGATTTTTGCTATATGGCGTTGAGTGAGTAGACTACACTCAATGCCTATGGATTATCCATTTTTCTGCTTTCCAATATACTAGGCTTTGACTGTCCCGCAATTTAAGGTGTCAAGATATCTGACTTATCTCGACACTGCTGACTTGATCTTCAAGGTGTCAAGATAACTGAATTGTCTCAACACAGCTGTCTTAACTATCAAGTGAAGTGTGTCGACATTGCGGTCTTGACACTTCTCCTGCAAAGGTATCGACACATTGGTACTTGCTTCAAGTATGTACTTAACACTATTAGCTATATGGCGTTAAGTGTATAATCTTCACTCAATGCCTGTGTACTTAGTCATTTTTCCTGCTTCTCTAGCAATAACCTTCATGTTTGGCGTTGAGTGAGATTGCCTCACTCAATGCCTGTGGACTGAGGCATTTTTCCTGCTTCTCTAGTTAGCTTCTTTGAGTCCACCTGTCAATGTCACTTGAACCACCTTTCCAATCACTATGATATATGCCAACCTGCATGCATGAACTTAAACATACATCAAATACAATTATATTTATACCATTGACTTGTTTGACTTCTTACAAATCTAGGACATTGGAACCAATGGACCCAACAAGAATTATGGTCCATTTGTTCATGTACCAAAGGAGAAGAAAGCACCAAAAGTAAAATAAGTTGTTAAGCAGCCACATGAGACAATAAAGCCTATCACTTGTTGTTGTCATGAGATTAGTACCTCTTGATAGACCTCCCCTCTCCCCCCGTTCAAATGGTGAAGCGGAAGAAGAAAAGAAGGTACAACAAAATTGACTGTTGGTGCTGTGGAAAAGTTGGTCATTTCGTCATAGATTGTATGTACAATTCATTTGAAAATAAGACACCCCGAGTTAACATTGCTAGAATGAACCCTCCCAATGTTAACATTCCCAGTGGTGTCTGTTGGGTACATTTGAAAATGTGTACCTGATTTGAAGAAGTCTCACTTAGCTCAATGATATACATCAAGGTGTATTTGATGTTATTTTGAGTTTATATGTGCAGGTTAAGGATATGCTAAAATGAAGGAAAAAGTTTCTAAGTCCATATGTCGACACTTAAGAAAGCCTGTGTCGACACTTGGAAAAGCTGTGTCGACACCTGAAGCAACTGTGTCGACATACAAAATTTATTAGTCGACAACAACTGTGTCGACACCGGGAGGAAGTATCGACACACAGATGTATTAGTCGACATCAAATGTGTCGACACCTGGAGGCAGTGTCAACACACAGAATTCTGTGACTACATCAACTATGTCGACACACAGCAGAGTTTCAAGAATGTTGTTTGCTGTGTAGTAAAGAAGTGTCTGTGTCGACACGAAGAAGCTGTGTCGACACACTCTACAGATGTAGTGTCAAGAAGTAGTGTCGACACCAAAGGAACTATGTAGACATCACCAAAGCCTGTGTCGACACATAATGACAATCAGTCTCGACACTTTGCTGACAAAGACAAAGGTTCAAGAACTGACTGGAGACTTGATAGTTATGTATTCCAACAAGTTTAGTGAAGCTGTCAGACTTGTCAGAAGTTGGTTAGAAACCGGATCAGCTAGTTACCATGGATGAAGTCTATATATAGATGGATTCTGTCAAATCAACAACAATGTGAACAACTATTAAAGTCTTGATCATTGATCAAGGAAGTGCACGTCACACAGAAGAAGATTTTCGTGAGAAGATCTAAGGAGAATTCAAGTAAGAATTGTGAAGAAACTTCAGAAGTTCTGGAGAGAGAGAGATCTCCAACTGTTGAAGTAAAGGAGGAGACATTTACAAGTCTCTTAAGAAGCAGATCTTGAACTAATATGCAAAGAAGGATTCAGATCTATTCTGAAATCTAAGAAGGAAGCTGCCAGCCAGTCAACTTCAAAAGAGATCAACCCTACTGAGTTCAGATTCAAGAAGCTTTGAAGAAAGCTAAGAACTGGTTGATTTCAGCCATCAGTTTTATCAAGAAGCTGATCAAGAAACCTTTTATCCCTTCTCTCTCAATAAGGGTAAGAGTCCATCTAAAACACTTATCAAATTTTGTAGGATCTTTTCAAAGATCTGAGTTGTAAGCCTATATTATAAAGGCTGAGTGTAGGAGATATAGATCTCTGAGTGGTAGGGCTTTTGAGCCTGAGTGTAGGAGAAATTATTCTCTGAGTTGTAGGCCTTGTGGGAAGACTGAGGTAGGGTTGTTAGCCTGAGCTGTAGGAGTGTGGTTACACTCTGAGTTGTAGGAACCTTATAGGGTTCTGAGTTGTAGGAACCTTTCAGGGTTCTGAGCTGTAAGATCTGTGGATCTGAGAAGAAGGAAGAAGTTAGGCTGAATCTAGCACACTGCTAGATAGGTGAAGGGGGAAAGTGGATGTACCCATACATTGGGGAACCACTATAAACCTATGTGCAATCTGTGATGTATGTGTGATTGTGAATTATGTGTTGTGATTGCTGTAGAATAGTTATATTCTATTTTAAGATCTGAATAATTATTCTGCCTTAAGTAAAAAAGAAAAGAACCTATTCACACCCCCCCCCTCTAGTTTTTTAGGTTATCTTGAAATCAATTCTATCAAGTGGTATCAGAGGGAGGTTACTCAAAGAAGGACTTAACAGTCTGAGTAAGATCCATAAGGAAGATTCAAGATCAAGAAAATGGGTTCAGGAGAAAATCATAAGGAACTAGGTTCTATGAAATTACCCATATGCAGGAAAGAGATATTTGGAATATGGAAAGAAAGGGTCAGACTTTTCATGGAGGCTTCTGATCCAAGGATCTACATTACTATAAAGGAAGGTCCTTATGTTCCAATGAAGTTATCAGTTCTAGATGCAAATCAAAGAACTCCCAAAGATTTTTAAGAGATTATTAAGGAAGAGATCATCCTGGCAACTATGGATAAAAGAGCCCAGAATATCATAGTATGTGTCATAGATGATTCAACATTTCAAAATTTGATTCACTACAAGACCTCCAAGGAAACGTGGGACACCTTGATAGTCTACATGGAGGGTTCTGAAGAAGTCAGACAAGATAGAAAATCTATGCTGAACCAGGAATATGAGAGTTTAAGATAAGGAAAGTCAGATGGTATAACTGAGTGTTATAAAAACTTTTATAGAATAGTAAATGAGTTGATGTCCTATGGAAGGATCTTCAGTACATATGAACTGAATGATAAATTCCTAAGATCCTAGACAAAGGATTGGGACACTAAGATTTGTGACATTAGGGAAGTGGCCAAACTTGCAGATATCTCTCCTCCAACTTTGTTTGGAAAATTGCTGTCATATGAGATGCAGCTAATGGCTAGGAAAGAGGAAGAGAAAAGTGCTAAAGGGGAGCATAAAGAAAAGTCTGTGGCCTTCAAGGTGGAAGCCACTAGGAAGAATAGGAGGATGTCTCCATCACCTCCTGAGATTGTTGCTGAAATTACTTCATATAATTCAGACAACCAAAGTTCAGACATCAGTGACTCAGATGAAGACTTTGGTGCCTTCACAAGGCAATTTCAGAGATTCCTGAAGAAGAAGCAGTGGAAGTCAAGGCCCTCCACATCTCAGTGTGTGGATGACTATTATCAAAAGAGGAAGTCATCAAGGAAGGACAGTAGCAGGTCTAAGCCTAGCAAATCTATAACATCAAAGATAGTTTGCTACTGCTGTAATAAGCCTGGACATGTTGTGGTTGATTGTCCAGACAAAAGAAAGGAGTCTGCTGATAAAAGGAAGACTCAACAAAAGAGCAAGAATGAGAAATCTTTTGTTGCTAAGAAGGAGAAGAGCTTGACAGACCAATCGTCTTAAGAGTATGAATCTTAAGCTGAGGCATACATTGGTCTATATGCAGCAGATGAAGAAGATGAGTGTATGCAAGTGCTGAACTCTATCTATGAACAAGAAGACCATCAGTGCATGGGACTGATGGCTGTGTCAGAAGAAGACAAGTGCCAGGATCAGCCTGGTCCTAGTAAGGTACAATGTATTTCTAGAAATTCAGATTGTAGTACTGGCACAGAGTCAGCTACATCTGCATCAAGTGATGGTGATGAGTCTGAGTCTGAAGGTGATATTCATCAGCTGATAGATGAATATGGGGACTTATTGCAGGCACTAAAGAAAAGCAAAAACCTGGCCAAAACTCAGGCTAAGGAAATTGCAGGTCTTAAGATGGCTGCATCTGACTTAGAGAAAGAGTTGGATCAAAAATTGAATGAGATTGCCAAACTGAAAACTATAACTGTTATTCAGATTGGCACAATCACATACAAAAATGATCTGATTAAAAGTCTAGAAGCAAGACTTCAAAAGGAAAAAAAAATTGGTGGCTAGTTATTCCAAGCCAAAATCAGTTTTACCCTTAATAGATGAGTTTGTGGCTCAAAAGGGTAAGGCTGGAATAGGCTTTAAAGGTAACACCAGGGCTGTCCAATTCAAGAGAAAGGGCAAAGCCTCAGTCCATCCACTGAATTTTAAAGTCTCTATAGTTTTTAGAAAGGTAAAAGTGCCTTCGAACAAGTATGACCTTGAGAATACTCATGGTCATAGTAAGACTGAAGTTCTGAATGATAAGGGTGTTTATGTCAATAAGGCAGCCCATGTCCATAAACCCCATGTTCCTAAGAAAACAGTGGGTGTAGCTGCAGCAGTACCAGCACAAAACAAAAGATTTGCTGTCAACCAGACTGCCAAGAATGTATCTAAAAATAGATACAACAAGTATGAATGTTGGTGCTGTGGCAAGACAGGTCATTATGCCATAGATTGCTGGCACAACACTAGTGGCAGGAAGAACAACAGTCTACCTGTTAGAAGAGTTGCAGGTAGATTTGTTAAGTATGAAGCTAACTTGAACCAAGGACCCAAGACTTACTTGGGTTCTAAGGAGAGATAATTCTTTATTGCAGGTGAGTCCAAGTCACCATGCCCCTATATCGTACTTGGACAGTGGATGTTCCAGGCACATGACTGGAACAAAGGGGTTGCTGAAGGAGTACTTACCTATCATAAATGGGTCTAAAGTAATCTTTGGTGGTTCTGAAAAAGGAATCATCAAAGGATTTGGTAACATTTCTAATAACCAGATTACTATCACTCAAGTGGCCTATGTGAAGGGTTTGAAACACAACCTTATAAGCATAAGTCAGCTGAGTGATTTAGGATATGACATTTCATTTATTAAGAATGGTTTTCATATCAAAAGATCAAGTGATCAAAAGGTCATATTGACAGGATATAGAAAAAGGAATGTGTATTATCTTAACTTTGAATGTGAGAATAATGGTTCTCCTATTTGACTTGTAGCTGATGAGAGAGCCTCTCATTGTGTCAAATGGCACAAGAGGCTGGCCCATCTTAACTACAAAACAATTGGCCATCTCTTTAGCAAAGAGTTAGTAAGGAATGGTCCAAAAGTTAAGTGTATAAAGGATGGGATATGCTCAGCTTGTCAAAAAGGCAAGCAGACAAAATCCTCCTTTCCTAGCCTTGAAAATAAGGATTAAGTGAGGTGTCTATACCTCTTACATATGGATCTTTTTGGTCCTATGCCAGTTCATAGTCTAGGTAGGAAGGTCTACACTTTTGTGGTGGTAGATGACTATTCTAGATATTCCTGGGTGTTCTTTCTGAGACAAAAATCAGAAACCCCAAGTGTTTTACATAGTTTTGTCAAGCAAATTCAGAATGAACTTGACAGTACAGTGGTCAAAATCAAAAGTGACCATGGAACTGAATTTCAATCTGAAAGTATGACAAGAATGTGTGAAGAATTTGGGATTTTTCAAGAATTCTCCTCACCTAGAACACCACAGCAAAATGGTATTGCTGAAAGGAAAAATAGAACATTGATTGAGGCTGGTAGAACTCTATTGAGTGACACTTCTCTCCCAGAATATTTCTCGGTTGAGGTAGTAAATACTGCGTGTCATGTGATCAATAGGGCATCTATCACCAAAAGCCACAAAAAGACTCCCTATGAGATCATGAAGGGTAGAAAACCAAACTTATCCTATTTTAGGATCTTTGGTTGCAAGTGCTATGTCCTTAACAATTGCAAGTCTTATCTAACTAAGTTTGCTTCCAAATCCCAAGATGGGATATTTGTTGGGTACAGCAACAATAGTAAGGCTTATAGAGTCTACAACTTGATTACTCAAGTTGTAGAAGAATCTGTACATGTTGTCTTTGATGAAACAAGACTGATTAACAGTGAGTTTCCTTGTAGCTCATGCAGTTCTATAGGTATTAATGAGAAAATGGACAAGCTTACCATTACAGAAGAAACAACTGAAATACAGGGAGTGGAAAATGGTGACTACTGTCCAGGGAGAGTACAAGACTCCCTAGATGCTGTTGAAAACCAAGAGGTGCAGCATATTGAAGAGATAGGAGAGGTTCAACCTGAAGAAAATCTACCTCCAACTGTTAGACACTTAAAGGATCATCCAGCAAATCAGATAATTGGTGATCTAAGACATGGAGTGCAAACCAGAAGCAGGAACTTGAACACAGTGCTTTGCTCAAGCTTCCTATCTAAATTGGAGCCAAAGAAATTTGAAGAAGCTATTCTAGACCCACATTGGATTGATGCCATGCAAGAGGAGCTGAATCAGTTCAAAAGGTGCAAGGTCTGGGAGTTAGTTCCTTAACCAAAAGACCATAACATCATTGAAACAAAGTGGATCTTTTGGAACAAACTGGATGAGAATGGGATCATTGTGAAGAACAAAGCAAGACTTGTTGCAAAAGGATACATGCAGGAAGAGGGTATTGACTTTGATCAAACCTTTGCCCAAGTAGCAAGACTGGAAGCAATTAGGATGTTCCTTGCCTATGAAGCATATCAAGGCTTCAAGGTATTCCAAATGGATGTAAAATCAGCATTCCTAAATGGAAATATAAAAGAAGAAGTTCATGTAGAGTAGCCCTCCGGTTTTGTTGATTCTCTCAAACTTGATTATATTTATAGACTTAGGAAAGCTTTGTATGGGTTAAAGCAAGCCCCAAGGGCTTGGTATGAAACTCTGTCTACTTTCCTTATTGAGAACAAATTCTCAAGGGGGGAAATAGACAAAACTCTATTCCTAAGGGAATCCAAAGGAAAGATAATCTTAGTCCAGATTTATGTAGATGACATAATATTTGGGTCTACAGAAAGCAACCTTTGCAAGAAGTTTGCTAAACTTATGCAAGGCAAGTTTGAGATGAGCATCATGGGAGAACTTAAGTTCTTCTTGGACTTCAAGTAAGACAGACTAATGATGGCTTGTCCATATCTCAGTCTAAGTTAACCAAGGAGTTAATTAAAAAATATGGTATGGAATCATCCTCCACCATAAGAACTCCTATGGGAACAAGTATGCCTATATGCAATGATGATACAGGTAAACCTGTAGATGAGTCTTTGTATAAAGGAATAATTGGCTCTTTTCTATATCTAACTACTAGTAGACCAGACATTATGTATGCAACATGTGTCTGTGCTAGGTACCAATCATGCCCTAAAGAATCTCATTACACTGCAGTAAAATGGATTTTGAGATATCTAAGGGGCACACCTAATCTAGGACTTTGGTACCCTAGGAATGGAGATTTTCTACTGACAGGCTATTCAGATGCAGACTTTGCAGGTTGCAAAGAAGATAGAAAAAGCACAACAGGCACCTGTCAATTTCTAGGAGGAAGATTGGTGTCTTGGAGCAGTAAGAAACAGACTAGTGTGGCAATTTCCACAGTTGAGTCTGAATATGTGGCAGCAGGAAGTTGTTGTGCACAGCAGTTATGGATTAAGCACCAGCTAAAAGACTATGTTATTCAGGTAAGTAGAACACCTTTGTTTTGTGATTCTACTAGTGTTATTTCTATTGCTAATAATCCTGTTTCACATAGTAGGACTAAGCATATAGAAATTAGATACCATTTTCTCAGAGAACATGTAGAGAAAGAGGACATCTCACTAGTATTTGTCAAAAAAGATTATCAGATTGCAGATGTGTTTACTAAGCCTCTAGATGAAACTAAATTCAATAAATTTAAAATTGAATTAGGTATGTTGAACATAGATTAGTTTAACAAATTTGGCTAAGTAAATCAGGGTCGACACATTAAGAGAAGTGATGTCAACACTTCAGTAAATCTGTGTCGACATATCCAGAGAAGTGGTGTCGACACTTCAGTAAGTGGTGTCGACACAACCAGAGTAGTGGTGTCAACACATCCAGAAATTGTGTCGACACTTACAAATAGAGTCGACACAGAATTTCTGATGAACTTCTATGTTTGTCTAGTATCGACATATCATCATTAGGTGTCGACACATAGTTGTCAACGCTGTTGTCGAGACATTAGAAGTATGTGTCGACACATTTAAACAGTGTCAACACATTTAGTCAGTTTTTGCCCGCCTTTTGACCTTCTTTTTTTAGAGGGGTATAAATAGATCAAGAACATATTCTGTCGACACGCTCTCCAAGTTTTCGAGACTAAAACCTTGTGTCGACAAACTCTCTTCTCTCAATCTAAGTTTTCTCACCATCCCTATGGCGCCAAAGATTGAAGATAATATTAACGAAGGATATGAGGTGGTTCGTCATGCCTTTGATGATGCAGAGTCAAGGATTAAAGGGGTCATTACACTGTTTGCTGAAAGTGGTTTGGAGTTTCTGATATCCGAACCAACCAAGATTTGGAAGAAGGAGGTTTTTGAGTTCTTTGCTGCAGCAATAGTAGACTCAACGGGATTTAAGATTAAATCAACAGTTCATGGAGCAAGAGTCAAACTGACCTTGAAAAGTTTGAGAAAAATTCTTCATCTTCCAAGAACTCAGGATGAAGAAGAAGTACAAGTATCAAAAATAAGGGAGGTACTACAATGGTGTGGATTGGATCCCACCTTGAAGATTGGAGCAGCAATTAACAGGAAAGGGATTAATCAGCAAGGCAAATTCCTTTCAGAAGTGGTAGGAAAGGTTATTCTGTGTAAGCCAGGGGGACATGATAGGATTTCTGCCTATATGTTCAACCTCATGACAAGGATAATTTTTAAACTCAACATAGATTGGTATGTAGTACTATTTTAAAAGATTAAGGAAGGCATCAAGAAGCCTAATTTGGCTAGAATAATGAGTCTATACTTGGATGGAGATATTCCAGAAGTAATGAACCAGATTCCTGGTTCTAAAATCAATCATATGAGAAGAATGGACATCAGGATTATTTCCAGATAGGATAGGGTCCTATCAAAGGACATACCTGATATAGAGAGACAAGAGGCTGCAGTGAAATCACCTGTACAATACCTTACTGAGACTGCACAAGTGCAGGAGGAAACAGTTAATGCACAAGTGCAGGGGGAGCTAAATACTACACAGATACTGGAAGAAGAATCAACTCACTTGGCAAGTGAAATAGATTCACAAACAGTAATTTAAACATCTCATGCTCATATTCCAGCCCAAGATGTTATCATGGAGGATACATCTGGAGTTGTTGATGCTCCTGAGAAAGTAGTGTCACCAGTTCACACTCAACAGGAGTTCACTCTGGAAGAATTGTTTCCTCACATTGAGGGAGCAGCAAATAAGGAGGAGAAAGTGAGGATTGAGGGGGAGCAGGATGACATTGAGGGGGAGCAGCATAGGACTGAGAAGGAGCTGCCTCCTAGTCTTAAAGAAAGAGTTAATATAGCCAGTACCTCTGCTTCAGAAGATGAGGAGATTGTAAGTGTCAATAAAAGAAAACTGATGGTTTTCATTAGAAGAAGCCAGAGCTATAATAAGGCTTTGCAAACTACTACTCCACAACCTACCCTAGAGGCTGATTACAGCTCATTATTGGTGGCTTTGCAAGTTAAATTAGATGAGCAGAGAATGGCTCTAGAGAAGTATGTGGACGAAAGCCACAAGTCACTTCAATCTGAACTGGCTCAGGATATCAAATCCATCAGATTTGAAGTCAATCTCCATAAGAAAGAGATGACAGATTGCTTCAACAAGGGGGGAAATGTTGTAGTATTTCTAGCAAAGCAGCAAGTAGAAGTCAAGGCTAAAGTAGATGATATTGCTATTAAACAAGGCTATGTCCTTGAAAATCATATTAGAATGAATGACAATTTGACTGAATCTCCTAATGAGATAGTAACTAACATAAAGAATACAGTCACTGCAATGACTGAAGCAAGAGCCAAAGAGAAAGAGGAGTTTGATAAGAAGCTACAGGATGTCTTAGCCTCATTTCAGACAGAACTTACTACTTCTCAGAAATCAATATCTGACAAGCTTCTTAAGTAAAAATCATTTTATAAAGATGGTGTAAATTTTCTTGATGGCCAAATAAGATTTCAAAAAGATGACTTAAGAGATCACATTGAAAGAGAAGTCATAAAGGGGGAGAGAGTGTTAGTCAATGCAGGCTCAGATCATGCCAAATGGATATCCAATAGCATCAGAGCTACTCTGGGATATCCACCCCTTTGTGATGATTACAATGTTGTTGAGTCTGGTGTGCAACCTGCTTATGTTGGAGGTGATCAACCTGAAGTTGCTCAGATCATCTACCCTCCAGCAGATTTTGATATGATTCAACAACAGGTTCAGACAATGTACAGTCCTCCACATGAAGTTGAAAATGTTATTATAGAGAAAGTTGAAATGCCAGAAGCTGCCGTGAAAGCTCAGCAGGAAGCTCAACTTTCAAAGAAAAGATTCAGAGAACAGGCTGAGTTAAAGCCTGATTTTGAGCAGTGGAGCCCCACTTCAAGAAATATAATTTTGACTGCCTAGAAAGCTGTGAAAGATCAAGTTCATGAAATGGGCAAGTGGTATAATGAACAAGAATGGTAGAAGTATGAGGCAAGACAGGAAGCCATTGTGCAACATAGAAGAAAGGCTAAGATTGGGAAGCTACCTCCTAATGCTCAGGAGCCTAGCAAGTACTTTCCTAAGACTTTTCATTATTTTGAAAGGCAAAGGATTAAGGCTGAAGTTCCGAAGAAGGCAGAGTTGAAAGGAAAGAAGCCAATTGATGATGCAGAACCTCCTATGCAAGCTCAGATTAAGCAAGGAAAAAGCATAGTCATCAAGGAGCCTGATCAGCCTTAGGATAGATTTACTAGATTTTGCAAGAACAATGTAATATTTAGTATTAAGGAAATCTATGTAATCAGTTGTTTAGAAACTTTTTGATAAGTATAAACAAAACAATGTTTCATAATTCATTGAGCTTGTTTTATTATTTTATATTGTCATATTGGTATATGTTTTGTTTATAAGTTGCTCTGTCATATAATGCTTATATACATCATAATGTTTGCTTATTATAAGTGGTGTATATCATTGACTAAAGGGTTATGACTTCTCCAAATAGGGGGAGATAGTTGGTACATTGGAAAATGTGTACCTGATTTGAAGAAGTCTCACTTAGCTCAATGATATAAATCAAGGTGTATTTGATGTTATTTTGAGTTTATATGTGTAGGTTAAGGATATGCTAAAATGAAGGAAAAAGTTTCTAAGTCCATATGTCGACACTTAAGAAAGCCTGTGTCGACACATGGACAAGCTGTGTCGACACCTGAAGCAACTGTGTCGACACACAGAATTTATTAGTCGACATCAACTGTGTCGACACTGGGAGGCAGTGTCGACACACAAATGTATTAGTCGACATCAAATGTGTCGACACCTGGAGGCAGTGTCGACACACAGAATTCTGCGACTACATCAACTGTGTCGATACACAGGACTTGTGTCGACACACAACAGAGTTTCAATAATGTTGTTTGCTGTGTAGTAAAAAAGTGTTTGTGTCGACACAAAGAAGCTGTGTTGACACACTCTACAGATGCAGTGTCAAGAAGAAGTGTCGACACCAAAGGAGCTATGTTGACATCACCAAAGCCTGTGTCGACACTTAATCTACTTGTGTCGATAAATAATGACAATCAGTCTCGACGCTTTGCTGACAAAGACAAAGGTTCAAGAACTGACTGGAGACTTGACATCTGTGTATTCCAACAAGTTTACTGAAGCTGTCAGACTTGTCAGAAGTTGGTTAGAATCTGGATCAGCCAGTAACCATGGATGAAGTGTATATATAGATGGATTTTGTCAAATCAACAATAATGTGAACAACTATTGAAGTATTGATCATTGATCAAGGAAGTGCACGTCACACAAAAGAAGATTTTTGTGAGAAGATCTAAGGAGAATTCAAGCAAGAATTCTGAAGAAACTTCAGAAGTTCTGGAGAGAGAGAGAGATCTCCAACTGTTGAAGTAAAGGTGGAGACATTTACAAGTCTCTTAAGAAGCAAATCTTGAACTAATCTGCTAAGAAGGATTCAGATCTATTCTGAAATCTAAGAAGGAAGCTGCCAGCCAGTCAACTTCAAAGGAGATCAACCCTACTAAGTTAAGATTCAAGAAGCTTTGAAGAAAGCTAAGAACAGGTTGATTTCAGCCATCAGTTTTATCAAGAAGCTGATCAAGAAACCTTTTATCCCTTCTCTCTCAACAAGGGTAAGAGTCCATCTAAAACACTTATCAAATTTTGTAGGATCTTTTCAAAGATCTGAGTTGTAAGCCTATATTATAAAGGCTGAGTGTAGGAGATATAGATCTCTGAGTGGTAGGGCTTTTGAGCCTGAGTGTAGGAGAAATTATTCTCTGAGTTGTAGGCCTTGTGGGAAGGCTGAGGTAGGGCTGTTTGCCTGAGCTGTAGGAGTGTGGTTACACTCTGAGTTGTAGGAACCTTATAGGGTTTTGAGTTGTAGGAACCTTTCAGGGTTCTGAGCTATAAGATCTGTGGATCTGAGAAGAAGGAAGAAGTTAGGCCGAATCTAGCACACTGCTAGATAGGTGAAGGGGGAAAGTGGATGTACTCAGACCTTAGGGAACAACTATAAATCTGTGTGCAATCTGTGATGTATGTGTGATTGTGAATTCTGTGCTGTGATTGTTGTAGAATAGTTAGATTTTATTTTAAGACCTGAATAATTATTCTGCCTTAAGTAAAAAAGAAAAGAACCTATTCACCCCCCCCCCTCTAGGTGTTTGGGTTATCTTGAAATCAATTCTATTAGTGTCTATCTAATAAGAAGCCAAGGACCCAAATCTATTTCAGTTCCTAAGGATATTTAATCTGTGAATGCACGTATGTCCAAAAGCCAATCAAAATCCTCAATGGTATTTAGACAATGGATGTTCCAGGCACATGACCGAAACAAGAAGCCTTCTACAAAATTATACCTCAGTAAAAGACGTCCCAAAAGTTATTTTTGGCGGATCCGATAGAGGAATTACAAAAGGCTACGGTATGATTACCAATGGTATAGTCTCTTTCATAGATGTGGCTTATGTTAAAGGATTACAGCATAATCCCATAAGCATAAGTCAATTATGTGATAAAAGGTATATGGTTGAGTTCTACAAGGACAAGTGTCTGATAAAAACGTCTAATAACAGAAATTATTTTAACAGGCACTCGGAGTAGAAATATTTTCTGTCTTAATTTTCTTTGTTTGAAATCTTCTACACTAGTGTGTTTATTGGCAAAAGATAGTGCATCTCTTTGTGATCAATGACATAAGAGACTAGCACGTATTAATTTCAAAACTATAAATATGTATTTTCTAATAATTAAGTGTGCGTTAAAGAGAGACCTTATCATCTATGCCAGATGGGTAAGCTGACAAGATCTACCTTTAAAAGCATCGTCGCTAAAGATTCTTCCATATGTTTATATGTGCTTCATATGGACTCATTCGGTCCCTTATCGGTTCGTATTTTAGGAGGTAAATCTTATACCTTTGTTATTGTTGATGATTACTCATGTTTTGTATGAGTGTTCTTTCTAAAACATAAGTAAGATATCTTTGACACTTTCACTAGCTTTGTCAGGTAGATATATAATGAACTGAATTGCTCTATGGTCAAAATCAAAAGTGACCATGGAAAAGAATTTGAATCTTGTGCCATGATAGAGTTATGTGCAAGACAAGGTATCTTTCATGAGTTTTCCTCTCCTCGTACTCCACAGCAAAATGGAGTTTCATAGAGAAAGGATAGAATACTCATTGAGGCAATTAGAATAACGATGAATGACTCTTCATTACCATAGTACATCTCGCTGAAGCAGTCAATACAGCTTGTCATGTGCAAAATAGATTCTTAATCAATAAGAATCATAGTAAGACACCTTATGAACTTCTAAAGGATAAGAAATCGACTGTGTCCTACTTTAGAATCTTTGGAAGCAAATACTTCGTACTTAATAATGGGAAGTATTACAAAACTAAGTTTAGTGAAAAATATTTTGAAGGTATTTCTTAGGATATAGTATCCATAGTAAGACATATAGAATTTTCAATAAGAAAACCCTAGTTGTAGAAGAATCCATTAATGTTGTATTTGATGAGACAAGTATGCTTCACAGAAACACTTCTAGTATTTTTGTTTAAGATGTAGGTTCGCAGCTAAAAGAGATAAGTTTAGAAGAAGCAGTTAAAGAAGTTGTCTCAAGTTCCGTCAAAGTAAATTCTCTAATTTTAGTGTAAGAAGAAGAGCATCAAGATGAAGAACGTGTACTAAAAGTAGCAGAAACTCCTAGTGGAACTGCAAGCAATCTAGTGATCAAACACTCAAGAGAACACCTTATTGATCTGATCATTGGAGATCCCAGTGATGGAATTCGAACAAGAAGAGGTACATCTAACGAAGCCTTGCATTTAAGTTTTCTTTCTCAGATTGAGCCGAAGAAATTTGAATAAGCAAATAAGGATGCTTCATGGATCATCACAATGCAATAAGAGCTCAAACAGTTTAAAAGATGCAAGGTGTTGGAGTTAGTACCAAGGCCCAAAGGTCAAAATATTATAGTAATGTAATGGGTCTTTAGAAACAAGCTGGACGAGAATGGAGTTATCATAAAGAACAAAGCCATGCTTGTAGCTCAAGGTTACTGACAAGAATAAGGGATTGACTTCGATCAATCATTTGCTCCGGTGGCCAGACTCGAAGCGATCAAATTATTCCTAGCATATGTTGCTCACAAAGGTTTCAAAGTATATCAAATGGATGTGAAGTTAGCCTTCCTTAATGGTAATTTAAAGAAAGAAGTATACATGGAACAATCCCCAAGTTTTGTCGATTAATCTCTACCTGATTATGTTTATTTTCTACATAAAGCTTTATCTGGATTAAAACAAGCGCCTAGAGCGTGGTATGAGATGCTTTCTAGCTTTCTTCTTGAAAACAAGTTTTCAAGAGGAAAGATAGATAAGACATTATTTCTTAGGGAAGTTAAATGCAAGATCTTGCTAGCACAAATATACGTCGATGATATTATTTTTGGATCTACAGATGATCACCTTTGCAAAAAGTTTTCTAACTTGATGCAAGGGAAATTGGAAATGAGCAGTATGGGTGAGCTAAAGTATTTATTAGGGCTTTAGGTGAAGAAATCTGAAGATGGAATTTTCATCTCTTAGCCAAAGATCACCAAGGAGTTACTTAAGAAATTCAGAATGGATAATGCAACATCTATAAGGACTCCAATGGGTTCAACTATGTCTCTGGATAAGGATGAGAAAGGGAAACCTTTTGATGAATCCAAGTATAGAAGCATAATTGGATCCTTTATCTACCTCACTACCAGTAGACCAGATATAAGGTTTTCAATGTGTGTCTGTGCTAGATTCAAGAGAACTCTAAGGAATCTTATTATGTCACTGCAAATTGGATTTTGAGATATCTTAAAGGCACATCGAATTTTGGCTTATGGTACCCAAGGATAAATGATTGTGAGCTAATTGGTTTTTCAGATGCTGATTTTGCAAGAAGTAGGGATGACAAGAAAAGCACTTTCGGGACGTGCCAATTCCTTGGAAGAAGGCTTATTTCTTTGAACAGCAAAAGGAAAAAATTATTTAGCAATTCCAACTACTGAGTCAGAGTATATTTCTATGGGCAGTTATTGTGCACAACTTCTGTGGATAAAGAATCAACTACAAGACTATAACTTGAACATGAAGGAGATTCCAATGTTTTGTGATTCATAAAGCACAATAGCCATAGCTAACAATCCAGTTTCTCACAGGCAAATAAAGCATATCGAGATATGTTATCATTTCATACAGGAGCATATGGAGAACAAGGACTTCAACCTTTGCTATGTATCAACGGACAAGAAAATTGTAGATATTTTCACAAATCCGTTTGATGAAGCCAAGTTCACTTTTTTCAAAACCGAACTCGAAATGCTCAACAAGGAATCTTGAAGTGGTCAAAGAATCTAAAGAAATCTGCCCAAGTGAAGAAGTTATAAATCATCAAGTCTTCATGTAAGTTCTCGTGAAATCAAACGAGAGATCTCAAGTTAATTCGACGAATCAATCAAATTTCACAAGTATTTTCAACAAATTTCACAAGTGTTTTCGTCGAATTCATTGAGTATATATGATTGATCTCGATGAATTATACAAGTGATCTCGTGAGATTTCGACGAATTGGACTTGTGCAAATTTCAATGAATTGGACTCGTGCAGATCACAAGTTTTCACAGGAGATTTTGACGAATTGAACTTGTGTATAATTTTAAATTCTATTTCTAATTATTGGATCCGAAGACTTAAATCGAATTCTCTTAAAAATGTACGTGCCTTTTCATTTCCTTCAAGACATTAATATTATATAAGGGCTTAAGGGGCATTCACGACATCTCACGGACATTTCACGAGACTTAAGCTATTTCTGTCGAGTCTTCTCTGTCAGTTCATCTCTCGTCAACTTACAGAAATCTCTCTCGGTTCCGTCGATTCTTCTCCAGTTTCTTAGAAATCTTCTTCGCTCGTCTTTGATTTCTTAGAAATGGCACGCAAAGGTGCAAAAAATCTCCAAGTAGGGGGAAAACTGATTCATATAGGCTTTGTTAGTTCTATTGACGAATTCAAAAATGTAATCCTTATGCTTGAAACTATCGGTTTGTCATTTGTTCTGGAGAAGAATGCAGAGTTTTGGACAGAGAGGTCCTTGAGTTTTTCTGAAATGCAGAGCTAAGGAATGAAGGCTCTCTAATCAAAAGTAGTGTTCGAAACTTCTTGGTAAGGATGAAGCCCAGTTTCCTTAACCAATTTATATGATTGTTAGAAGTCAAGGAAGATGATGTGATGGATGACAGTGATTATAGAAGGGCTCTTTCCTTTTGTGATTTGGATAGAAAATCTACCTCAATCATAAGAAAAGAAATGAATGATGAAGGAAATCTTCTTATAGATATTCTCAGGAAGGTTCTGCTTTACAAGACAGAGTCTCACGACTACGTCTCAAGGGACATGTTTCGTTTGATCACAACAATCATCTGTAGGAAAAGAGTTCACTGGGGAATTGTGTTGTTTGATAAAATCAAGGCTAGTGTGTAGGCACCCAACTTTGGAAGGATTATCTCTCTTTATCTCAATCAGCTAGATGTAAATCAATTCGATATGTCTTCTAGCATGGCCATTCATCATCTTAAAAAGATAGACACATTCATTTTTAACAGATGGGAAAGAAGGATTCCCAGTCAAGGTAATATGAGAAAAGTTGAAGATGATTTTGATGAGTAAAGTGGTAATTCTCCAAACCCCCATGTAGATACTACTGTTGTTCCACTCGTACAAGTTGATTTTTAACCTCAAGTTCCATATGTTCAGACATATGTAGATGTTCAGACTTTTGTAGAGGCAGTTGTTCTAGAAGAAGTACAAATTAGATTTGGAGGAATATCTTGCTGAGAAAGAACTCCCAGCATAGTCTTAGGGGGAGACTTTGTTAAAGATTCACTCCAAGAAGACCTCAATGCTGAAAGAGTTTTTGGTGAGGGGGAGTATTTGGTAGTGCCTTTTGAAGAAGTCAAAGAGGCTATGGTAAAGCCTCCAGCCCAAGAACCACTCTTGCTCAAGGACCACTCAGGGGGAGCTATTTCTAGTAGTCTTAAAACTAATGCTTACAATCTTAAAGCTCCCGGATCTTGGGATGTTATTACCACTTCTTCTTCAGAAAGTTCTATGTTAAAGTCTATAAAAGGCATGCTAGTCATGCAGAAGGAAAACTTTTACTTCATTTCTGAACAATGGGTTTGTTGAAATGAATAAAAACATGGACAAGTTCAAGACCTCTTTGACTGAATGGCTGACTTAAGGTGGGAAAGCTATGGACCATGCAATACTGGGCATTGGTCATGTTTACAATGAGGTAGCTTACCTATCTAAAAGACATGATACTATGATACACTTTCATGATGCGAGCATGCATCATTTTGACAGGAAAATTGGAGAGTACATGGAGGAAATTATCAAAACCCTTACTGAAGATGTCAGAAAGCGGGGGGGATTTAAAGAGAAAAATGGATAACCTGAACAGAGATGTGTGCAATAAAATGCACATTGCAAATGTTTATTGCTATGAGAATATAAAGTGGTTGCATGGGGAGATAACAGGGTCTGCTCTAGCTTAATTTCTAGCATAATTATCACTACCAGAGCAACCTTTTTGCCAATTCATAGCCTGTAGAGCAACTTTTTGAAGAATTAGAGCCATATGCACCTCCCATGCAATACACTCAGTTTTGGTCTGATTCTGCTGATGTAGATATCATTGGAGAATCTTCCAGACCACCTCTTCAAAAGAGAAGAAGATATGGAGAAGGCCCTTCAGCAAGTAGACCTAATCCTAGTCAAGTAAGACAAAATGCTGAAGTTTGGAGTCCTATCTCCAAAGGAATTATTTTGGACCTTCAGTTTGGTTGATTTATCAAATGAGGAACTAATGAAATATTACAATAGAGAAGAATGGAATAAGCACAAAGTTTGCAATATGAAGAGGAGGCTCCACTTCAGAAAGAATGGCAGAACAAATCCTGATGCTCCTCCTCCTTCCCCAAGATATTATACTAAGCCTAATGCATATTTTGATAGACAGTATAAGAAAACTAAGGGGCAACCTTAGAATTTTTATCTCTCTTATTCTGATGTGTAGTGAGAATTTGAATGACCATAAGAAACAATTATATAAATGTTAAGGTTTTGTTGATTGATAACTCTAATTTAATCCTTATTTTTATATAGTTTTTATTTATTAATAAATTAATTTATAGTTATATTTTGTTAATTACGTTCCTAATTTATTTCTTTTCATATTTCAGGTTAATCTGGGCTACAAATAATAATTTAAAGCTGACAGGAGAAGATTTGAGCAAATCTGGGAAAAATCCTAAGTAAACGCCCTAGGGTCACGGGCGTGCCTAAGGGTCGTGACCTATGTTATGGGCGTGACTTCCCCCATCTGTTCTAAAGAATTTTCTACGTCATTTAAAAATATGCACCCTAGTCACAGGCATGACACGGGCATGACTCCAGTCATGGGGCATGACTCCCCGAAAGAGCTTAAGATTCCATTGCTACGTCGGATTAAATTTACATACCCATCACGGGCATGACCAATAGGAGTGATAGGAGGGGCATGACCACCAGCTTAGGGGCATGAATCGGCCATTAAGAAGCCAGTTTCCGCGACAAGCCATTCCAGTTTACATGCCCTAGTCACGAGCATGACCAAGGGGCGTGACCTCTTCTACAATTGCTAGATTAACTCTCGTGATTCCATGTACCCACCGTTTTTTGAAATAGTCAAGACCGCCCTAGGTCATGGGCATGACCTAGGGGAGTGATCCATTAATTAAAAGATTTTGGCATTTTTCTCCAAACATTCTTGGGCTTTCAAGATGACGGTTTTATGCCTTACACGCCCTAGGTCATGGGTGTGACTTAGGGGAATGACTCACCATAAAATTTTACTATAAATTCCAGGCAAGACCAGGAGCTACGGAGGAGGATTTTGGAGTTTATTTTCAGTATTTTTGCATTACTTTTTTATTTTCTATTTCATAGTGCAATCTTTAGGTTTGGTAGATTTTTTGATTCAAGTACTCTTTTCTTTTGTAATCATGTCTCTCTTTACCTTTTTGTGTAATTCTCTTATCATGATTAGTAGCTAAACTCCATTTAGCACTTGATCATGATGAATTTTGGAATGAAATAAACTTGCTTTATATTGTCAAGCTTTCTACTTTGTTCACTTCGATTTATCTTTGAATTTAATTGAGTCGAATTCATATATTGTGAATATGTTTTTCGATCATAGATCCATATCCTAGATTTTACCAAGATATTGTGGATACAAGGAGATCACTCAAAGATAAAAAGAATTACATGCACTCCTCGAGAGAGGACTAAATAAATCTTCCAATTGGAGTCAAATCCAATAGCGGGGTTAACCGCCTAAAGTAAGCTTAGGGGTTTCGACTGGCCGAGAGGTCTTAATCGATCATCCTAAGGTTAGTCAAGAGTATATTCTCGAGAGAGGCACTTTCATATTTTGGGAACCTCCACGGTCGAAGTAAGTAATTTAGAAGCTTGCATTTTATTATTTCATGAAAGTTTATTTTAATCCAAAGAGATTCTAGATCAAGTGCTAATCTTTATTTCATCGAATTTCTCTCAATAGTTTAATCACACTTTTTATCCTTTTGCAAATCAACCACTCTTTTTTATTCAATAAAATAATATTAATTTGCGTGAGTAGAAGAAATCGACAGGCCCGGAAGAATACGACACTTGATATTTCATTTTTGTAAATATTTTATACTATGAACGATAGATGCCCTTGCCTATAGTTCGTAGAATTTGGGAAATATATTTATCCTAAATTATACGTTTCAAGTTCTTGGCACTGTTACCGGAGAATTATTATTGTTGATATTTTTAAAGCATAAATTTTATTAATTTTATCATTCTCTTTCCCTATCTCCATTTCACTTTTTAGTTTTCTTTATCGAATTCTATTCTATTAAGTGAATATTATTTTCTTTTTTTAAAATGGTATCTCTTTTGTTCGCTAAAGTTGTTGAGCTTCAAAACAAAGTTAATCTTTGGGAAGTCACACAGAAGCATAAAATAATTTGTAATTTTTGTGGTGCCCCTCATCGAAGTGAGGAATGTTATTCTAATTTTTATCATCAAAATTTTTCTTATGAAAATAATTTTAATAATAATTATGAAAAAAATTATTCTTTTTCAAATTTCATGGAATAATGTTTCAGATTTTACTAATTTTTTCAATTTTTATGAAAATAATTCTTCGAGCTTTGATGAGAATAATTTTTATTCCAACTTGAATGTTGATTATTCTTGGTGGTAAGATCACCCCAAAAGATTACCGAGTAATGAGAATAATTCTTTAGGCCCAAATTTTTGTTCTTCTTCTTTTGCACCACAAGCTTCTTCTTCTATTTTTTGGGAATCTTCACAATTTCAACTTGATTCTTCTCCCAACATTTAGATGATAATTTTATTAATTCTAGTGATTTTCTCTATCTTCGAATATTTTTCTTATGGAGGAACATGAATCTTCATGTACCTCCTTAGTTTCTTATACCGAAGAAAAAGGAAAATATTTATTTCATGAATTTATTAATTGTATGGACGCACCGGGTGAATTAGAAGAAGAACATGTTTCTTATCCTACTACTCCTGATTTTTCTCCTCTTCTTCATGAATTTTCAAGCACAACACTTAAACATTTAGGAATTCAAATTCATGAAAATGTTGTGAGCCATGATTTTATAAATAAATTTTTTAATAATAATTTTATTTTAGAAAATAAACAACCGGAACTTAATCATATAGTTTCGCAAGAGCCTCCTCCTTGCGAAACTTTTCTGACACGTTTATTTTTTATTTTTCTTGTGCTAATTATTATCATGTAGAAGATGAGTCGTTACAATCAAACTTCATCCACGATCCATTTACCGCTCATCTACAAAATTCAAATCACCTAAGGTATGTATAGGTGATTTGGATTTATATTTTCAAGCTGATCGCCACAAAGAGAATCACCAAATAAGCGGAGGAGTAGACGGGCGACAGACTTCGGATTATTCACCTAAGCATGAATTAAAGCTGTCTATACACTTTCATTTTTATTGTCCTTTTTCCTAACAATAACAGTCTAGCTAAAAGACATGAAAAAGCGCTTTTTGGGAGGCACCTCTTGGTTATCATTTATTTTCTTACAATTTAATTTTAATGCTATTATCTTTTCCCCTCCTACTTGGCTTATAAATATTGGAGACAATGTTTATTTTTAAATTTGGGGATGAGATCTCGTATTGTTATCTTTATTAAAAATCCAAAAAAATTGATGAAAAATCTTTTAAAAATACAAAAAATTCTGTTTTCTTTATTTTGCAAAAAATGTAAAATAAAAAAACAAATTTTATTTTATTACTTTCCTTTGTTTCTCAATTTTAATTTTGTTCTCCTTTTTATTTTAATCAAAAATACAAAAATTATAAAATTTAAAATTTAAATTTCTTGGAGAGGGATGTGTTGGGCTTTCATCTCACAAAAATGCCTAGTACCTTATGAACCCGTCATTGGGTAGTCCTCGAGAAGGCTAAGTAATAACAAAAAAAAAATTGGATTATAATTTATGCTTATTTTATTACTTCATCGTTTGTTATTTTTAGAAATTTATTTTGAGTTTATTTATAAGAATTTTTATAATTTTTGCTTTGCTAGTCTTTTATTTCATCATTGTTAGTTAGATTTAATTTTTAGATGATTTGATTTTAAGAAATATCTTATGAATTCAATTAGTTTAGAGTAATTTCTTAAGCACTTTTTTCTTTTTATTCTAATTAGTTTCAATTTTGTTGCACCTTGCTTAACATCTTTAGATTTCAATTATATTCACTTTATGTTTTAATATTCTTAGGAAAATTTTATCTATTATAGTTGTTCTTTAAGTTTTAAATTTAATCTAAATATTGTCTAGTCTTTCCCTTGTTTTTTTCTTGTTAGATCATATGTCATGGGGGATAAGAGGATAAAATTCATTACGTCATATTAATCACATTCATTGTTCTTTTTATTATTAAATAATATGTCATACGAATCAAACATTCCTTGGTAAACATTTGCAACCCCCCAGTAATAAAAGATGGAGTAAGAAGATAAAATTCATTACTCCCAATCATATTTGTTTTTAAGTGAAGAGAGAAATAATATATTTGTTCATATGTCATGAAAAATGAGAGGATAAAATTCAACATTTTCTTGGTAAACATATGCAAATATAAAAAAATATGTGGGGTGAGAGAATAAAATTAATCACCTCCAATCAAAAATCTCTTCATATTCCTTGTTCCCCAAACCCTATTAGCCAATAAAATTGCTTTAGACTTACATTAAAATAGTAAAAGAGCATAAGTAGTAGTTTAAATTTTTTCATTTAAGTCTCTTTTTGGTTAAGGGTGTTTTTAATACCCCATATTCGTTGGGTGGGACCTAAATGCCCATTGGGCCGGGATTGGGCCCATTGAAGAAGAACTACTACTTAGGGCATTTAGGACCCACCCGTCGATGATCTTCCTTGCAGGTTCTTCTTCCCCATCGATTATCTTCCATGCGAGTACACACAGGCTAACTCATCGGTGATGAGTATTTTTGAGCGGGGGAGGATTGATGGAGCTGACTACCCCCGACATGTTGACATGGAGCATCCCCCTCCTGTCGACGATGGTGATCCGATACATGTTGATATGAAGGCTCCCCTTCCTGATGATTTTGGCGACCCGGTTGATGTTGGTGTCGGCACGCGACTGATGATATATCACCACCACCGTACGATAATTGGCTATGACATGTTTGGTTCGTTGCTCGCCGCCACTCCTGCTGCTACAATGTCCGCGACCGTTCTCATCTGTGCTATGTTAAAATATGTTACCACATATTTTAAAATCTATTTTATGTTTTGTTTTTAATTTGCAATGTTATTTTATTTTCATATAATGTTTTATTATCATGGTTATGTTTAGAACCATGGATTATTTTTATGTTTTTATTTAAGGGCTGCATATAGCCAAGACAATGTTGTAAAGCCTATATAAGGCTAACTTATTTCATGTTTTGATAAGTTGAATGAAAAAAGTATTACAAACCCTAAATTTTATCTTGAGAGTTCTTCTCCTCTTCTCCTTGGCCGCCCCATTCTCTCCTCCCTCTCCTTGGCCACCGGCCGCATCTCTTCCTCCCCTCTCAACTTAGGTTCCTCTCAACCTCCTCCTCCTTTCCTCAAGTGCAATACCAAGCAGCCCTCACATTCTCCACTAAATCGTCCACCACAATACCTTTGATATTTCGGCCATCATCCCTCCCACACACCAAGCCGCTGGCCCTCCTTGCCTCCACCTCTAGCCGCCTCCTTCTTAAACAATCCCGAGCCACCACCCTTTTCATCATCAAAGTCGAGCCACCTTCATCCTCACATAAAACCGACCACTATCAAGAGGTCTGATCAGCCCTATTCCTTGAAGAACTCAGCCAAGACAAGCTTACCTCCTTGTGGATTCCAATACCGGCGTGAAACGACGAAGGCAACGTGTTTCCATCCAACAGGCGTGGTTCCGGTGGAATCAGAAAGGAACAATCCCCTCATACTCGTCGATATCCGAGCGGGGTAACAAACATTCCTCCACTAGTTATTGTGTTTCTCCTCTTGATAGATCTTGTGGCATATGCGTGTTGCGTGGCTTGTGAAACGCTTGAATTTTCGTGGTTAATTTCATCATAAGAACTTGTTGGTGTTTTTCTTTTTCCATTTTAAGTTCGTGTGGCGTGGCGGCCCTTGTTTTATTTTAAAGGGAGAGAACCACCCTTGTCCGAATCTTTGTTTTTCAGTGGATTCTCTTTTGGTACAACAATGCTCGACCGAACCGTGTGGGTTCCTTTCGCTTGAGAGGACCTTGGCCTATCGCCTTGGTATTATCTTGAAGGGCTTTGCGAACCCTCCGTAGTATTTGTTTAATAAATGTCTGAGTGTTGATGTGCTGCATTTTTATTCTTGAGCGTGAAGTGAGAGTTACCGGAGAGCATTGCGTTTAGTTACGTCTGACACCATAATACCTAAGGGTTGAGCCTACATCAAATTCAACTTAGTATATAGGGTTCTGACTTCTTCAAAATTGGGGAGTTTGTTGGGTATTGTATCCACAATAGCCCTTATTTGAATAAGTTTCCCATAAACTAAGATGAATTGAGGGTATATTTGATGTTGTATTTAGTTTTGTATGTTGCAGGACATTTCAAGTGCTAAGTACAAATCATTGTCAGATTATAATGGGTCACCAAACACAGGTCCATGCAATGTAATTCCTCATTATATAGAACATCGTGTTGACTCATGTACAATCTCTCAAATGGGGTGTACTTCATCTCAATGCAATAGAAGAAACAAGTTGTTGTCTTTGTAGTGCAGAAATTATGAAATTTTCCTAAGTACATTCGTAGAGTAAATACGTGAGTACACATTATATTTGTCGAGTCTTCACTTGTGTACTCGAGAAATCCATCGAATGTACTCGGGAGTTATCAATAGTTATCAAAGACCTGATTTCATATTATTGGCTAAGTTAAAAGCAATTATATTCACGTGAGTACTCGACTAATTCATCGAGAGTACTCGAGTGGACTCGATCAATTCGTCGAGTACTTCTGATAGTTCTCGTGATTTCTAATATAAGTATTCATGAATTCCAGCAAGTCTTATTTGTCGAGTGAAATAGTTTAATTCGTTGCAACATCTCGAGAAGTCTTGTATGGTCTCGACAAATGGACGTATATAGTTTTTATTTTTAAATCCAGGTGGCTTTCCAGAATTAGACCTAGTTCCATGTACAGTACACGTGGAGGTTTCTCTAAGTTTTAAATCTAGTCGTTAGAGAGGAATCACTTATGTATATATTCAAGGGTTATTTTCTAAAACCCTAATCGCTCATTGCTATAATTTTTTGGGATTTAAAAAATTGTTTCAAGAAGAACTCTAACGATGACAAAATTTCCCAATCAGCGGTTCCAATTGCAAATAAAGCTTTGATTGATTTCTTGTTCTCAAATTCTCCATAATACTTTTAGAGATCATTTCAAAGCTAAGTTCAGATTGATTTTCAAGCAAGCTGATCCTTCTTCTTCAAGATTAAAGTTAAGGCTTTCACTCAAGGAAGAAGGTAGGTTTAGGATTTAGGGTTTAGGGTTTAGGATTTCATATCTGAAGAAATTGTAAAATCTTTTTATACCTTGTAGGAATTTGTTTCATTCAAAGTTTTTTTAGATCCTAGTTGAGAGGATCGAGTGTAAGAGACGTTGCTCTCCGAGTTTGTAGAAGTGGGAGACTCTGAGTTGTAAGATTATTATTAATCTGAGTTTTGGTGAAGTAGCCGAGTCTAGCCCGAAGTGCTAGATAGGCGAGGCAAGACTGTGGACGTACCCATTCTAGGAAACCACTCAAAATCCTTGTGTTTTTGATGTACTTGTTCTCTTATTCTATGTGCATAATTTTTATTTGATTTTTTATTCTGCTATAAGCCGCAGGACTCACCTATCCACCCCCTTTATTCTATAGTCACTTCTCACTTTGACCACAGAACAATCCATTTCATTCTGAATGGACTTGATAAATGTCATGAAGACATTTAGTGTATTTTACTTCTTTTAAAGGAAGAAGACTCGTGTATATCTAGAGTGATCATCAACTATCACAAAAGTATACAACTTTCTTCTTAAACTTTGAATGACCAAAAAGATCCATGTGCAACAAATATAGACATTTAATAGAATCTTAATGTGCAATGCTTTAAAAGTGACCCTTGTTTGCTTGCCCATTTGGCATGCATGATATGGACCATTTTTAATGCATTTTAATTTAGGCACATCCCTAACTAGATTTTCAGAGAACGATTTGCAAATTGTTTTGTAGTTAATGTGAGATAATCTTTTGTGCCATTATACACATAGAGATTCATTCTCATTAGCTACAAGACAAACCTTAATAAAAGAATTAGAAACAATGAAATCTAAATAATAAATATTTCCACTCCTAGTTCCTGAGAGAGTTATCTATAAGTCAATTGAATTTTTGATCAGTCACTTGTCTGTGTGGATTCAATGACATGGACTAAGTCATACAATTGACTTATGCTTATAAGTTTGTGTTACAACCCATCCATAAAAGCTACCCTTGTGATAGAGACCGTGCCATTAGTGATCATACCATATACTTTAGTGACCCCTCTATCAGAACCTCCAAATATGACCTTTGATCCATTCTTTACTGGGGCATATTACTTAAAAAGGCTCCTTGTTCCAGTCACGTGTCTAGAATATCCATTGTCCAAGTACCATGTTTTCTTGAGACTGGTATGTAACACCCCCATCCATCACTAAGAATATAGCAGAAGGTCTAGCCAGGCCCCACACAAAATTCAACGGACAGTTAGTGGAGTTATGCATTGAAACAAAAACATCCACGCATCCTAACTCAGAGTGTAATGTTCTAGGTCAAAGGGAACTCTTGTTGAATAGACAAGTATTAGGATTTAGCCTAATTATAAGCACAAAAAACATGTCTTCGTTCATAAGGTATAAAGTACCAAAAGCTATAATGGTTGTATACTAATTCATACATGTAACATTGTTTTGTTAAATGGCCTCATACTGGCCAAGGGAGTAGTACACTCTTGGCTGAGCTAGAGTGTCATATTCCATAGATAGCTCCACAACTTTCCCTTTTCTCAAACTAACTAAACTTCTTCTTCCACCTGCGGTAGCTAGACTTTGAAAAGTTCAACACTTTGAACTTTTTCTTTGATTTGAATTTTGCCAAATCCAACTCGAATGTTCTAGTTGTCACCACCAAGGTATGGAATCCAATTAACTTAGGACCTACCAGTAGTAGTCAAAAATCATTGTGCAGGCCATTATAAAACCCGTTGACCTTAGTCTCCTCATTTTAAAACATAAACTCTACACGATGTCTCATCCCTATGAATTCATATAGGTATTCATCAACTGTATGATCTCCATGTTGTAGATATAGGTTCAACTATTTATCTGACACATTTCTCATTGCGATCTACTCAACTATCCCAACCAGCATCGGGGCATCCACCGAGGCAGGAGGTTGTTTAAGCCTTCCGATTGAGTTGTGATGATGGCGTACACAGCTTCAGCAATCAACCGAATCTTTTCATCAGAAAGAGGGGCTATAGGCATATCCATAGGTGCCCCTCTTGCCACAAAGTGTCGGAGTTGTGTCTGTCTCGCACCTCTCCTAGTCACCTATAATTGTGAAACACACAACTAAGTGACTAATCATGTTACAAAACAACAATTACAAGAACACGCAGGTTCCTCAAACACGTGTATTTTCATTCCTAAATTGGCATTCATGGGTTCTTTCATGTTTTAATGGTAACCCACATACACGTGCTCACCACCCCTTACAAGAATTCAACCACGAATTTAAATAAGAAAGATTGACACCAGAATTTGATACCAAATTATAACACCCCCATCCATCACGAAGAAAATAACAGAAGGCTCAATTAGTCCCCATGCCATATTTGACAAATAGTCAGTGGAGTTATGCATTGAAACCAAAACATCCATGCATCCTAACTCAGAGTTATATTCTAGCTGAAGCTTTTAAGTAATAAGAACCCACAACCAGGAATGCCCGCTATATAAACCAATATGAATGAAAGTCATACATACACACAGTCTATCCTTAAGCCCTTACATTATATGTAATGTTTATAGCACCAAGGTGGTTTACATACTTCGCCACGCAGGTCGATAATACATGAAAACTAGAAAATTCTTCGCCACCCCATGCCCGGTGCGGTGCTACTCGTTCCCTATAGGCAAGCACCATTTATATATATCGAAGTAAGAACGTGCAATTAAGCACCATTCAACTTCAACGACGGCACGACTGGCCACATGCTTCGTGCTCTTAAGGTACTCTTTCGATGTACTCCCCGAGTCCCACCACCATCCAAAGTCCAAGACTTGAGGGTTCCACTTGAGCATTACTAGTCACGCATAAATCTAATGGATCTCGTGTATTCCTACGACAAAAACTAGGTACTTTAGGCTCTCTAGCCAAGAGACATAGTGTGGATACAGTTCAGCCGCAGCTCGTTGCTCAAATTGTCATGCGCGACAAACATGACGCGGGTCAGCATCCTCTTTCCTGTTACTATATACATAACCAATGTTATGTAACAAGGCTGTCTCTCACTGCCACCATCGCAGGACCCATCAGGTTCTAAAACTTAACATGTTAACCACCTTGTCTCATGGATATAGGCTTCACAATAATAATCAAAGCTCTATGGGATCTATCGTCGGGCGATATAAATAGAACATTTCTGTTATCACAAAAGGTAAAAGATGAGGGTTGCTACTCCCCTAGAGGGGGGTGAATACGTGATTTACTGATACAACACAACACACCAAGATTTATAGTGGTTCCCCAAGAATGGGTACATTCACTGTCCCTATATACCTATCTAGCAGTGAGCTAGCTTAGTCCAAAACTCCTCCAAAATTTCCTTCTCAGATCCTTAGATCTTATAAACTTAGGAATTAAGGTTCCCTACCTTAGACCTTCACAAAGATCCTACACCTCAAGCTCCAAGTCCAACACCTCAGATCTGCAATTAGATCATACAAATCAGACTTTCCTCAAGTCTTACAAACTCAGGCTTTACACAAGCCCTACACACTCAGGCTTATCACAAGCCTTACAAACTCATGCTTTCATGTCCTACACCTCAATCTACAAAGACAGAGATCTACACTCATATTCACAAGAAATCCTACAAAAATAGATTACAATTTTCGATTCAACACTCAAAAGCTTAAGTCTCCAGGTAGAAGCACAAGACTAGATTCTTCTTCCTTATCTTGATCAACACTTGAAATATTTTCTTGGAACGCCTTGCTTGATCAAGAGAATTTGTTTCACAAAACTTAGAAGAATAGCAGTAAAGCTCTCTGTGAATTCAAAATGCTTGTGTAAATTTCAAAAACTTTAAAAACCTTCTTCTAAAATCTTTAAGTCCTCCTTTGATACTTTTCTTGGCCGACCAGGTGAATGAAGGTTCAATTTAAATTCTCTAACAGCTGGCACCATCTTCCAATGACAAATACTTGATTAGGAAACCCCAAACAACTATATTAAATCTACATAAGGAAGATTTTTTAGCCTTGAAAATATTCTGGCTGGATTCCTTCATTTGACTAGTAAGCACTTTAGCAAATATGCACAAATACTACTAATCAGGTAGCGTGGCTCGCTAGTAGTAGCGCGTGGTGGTAGTCATTTAGCTTAGTCTCGTCGATTTGATCTTCCAATTGACATGCAACATCTAGTTGACATAAGCTTCTCTAGTCGATCCTTCTTTGTATTCGGCATGGCGAGCGCTCGGTGGTAGGGCCAGCGCCAGCGATAGCTCTCATATCTAGTTGACATGCGTTGTCTTGTCGATGTATGTTGTCTAGTTGATATGCTCCTTCAAGTCGACACAATCTGTCTAGTCGACCATTTGACATGCGTTGTCTTGTTTATGTATGTTGTCTAGTCGATATTGTTAGTGCCAACGGTATCGCTAACGCCCAGCAGTAGAGTCTATTCGATATGATCCTTCTGGCTGACACTCCAATCATCCAGTCGACATGAGCATTCCAGTCAGTATTACTAGCGCTGACAGTATCTCTAATTCCCGGTAGTAGCACCTTCTAGTTGATATTGTCCAGTCACCATAGATAGTCTAGCAGATATTTGCCTTAGGCTGAGCAATTCTAGTTGACATGTAAAAATGGATCTAGCGCCTGTCGGTATCTCTAGTGCCGGTGGTAACTCAACGAGATTAGAGTTCTACGACTGAACACCTGTAAACCTGCATGATATACCCAAAATATGTATAATCAAATACAGCTTGGGATTTATTATTATCAAACCTTAGATATGTCGGACACATGTTCTAGCAAAAAGAACATTAGTGTTCCAGTCAGAAATCATATTAGATTTTCTAATTATGTCTGTAAAAAAAGTAAATTCATCAGCCAAAAAGGTAACACAAAAAACCATCAGCGGGTGTTGGGTCCATTGATTCCAATGTCACTAATTTGAAGAAGGCCTAATAGACAATTGCATACACATGTGTGTAACTAATGGTTGCAATAAGTTCTGTTTCTACAAGTGATTACTTATTGCAATTATAAGACAGGTAAGGTGGATACAAAAATAGGATGCAGAAAAGACATAAATCTATCTAAGTCCACAGGCATTGAGTGAAGGCAGTTCACTCAACGTTAGATGACAAGAAGCATGAGTAAATTATGGACAGTATAAGCATAACTATTTCAAAGGCAGAATTTTGGTTAAGTCTAGAAGCATTGAGTGAAGGCAGTTCACTCAACGCCTAGAGACAGAAGCATTGAGTCAAGCTTAAGAAATCAAAGCTTCTAAGAATTAGAGCAGAATTCTGACTAAGTCAAGAAGCATTTAATGAAGGCAGTTCACTCAACTCCTAAATAAGAAAGCGTTGATAGAACAGAGTGATGTCAAAGCTTAATAAGAAGTAGACAGAAAATCCGTTTAAGTCTAGATGCATTGAGTGAAGGCAGTTCACTCAATGCTAGCTCAACAAAAAATTCTACTAAGTACAGAAGCGTTGAGTGAAGGTTGTTCTCTCAATGCCTTATCAAGATGGAGAGCTAAGGTAGAAAGCGTTGATTGCATAAATATCACTCAACGCCTCCATACAGAAGAAAAGCGACTAAGTCCAAATGCATTGAGTGATGAAGGTTCACTCAATGCCTAATCAGTTAGATAACTAAAGTCTATATTCGTTGAGTATTGTCAACTCACTCAACGCCTGATGCTGCAGAAAATTTGGCTAAGTGTTTTGGAGCTGAGTGGCATGTCTTCACTCAACCCTATGATGAATTATCTAAAATTGACTAAGTACACATGTGCTGACGTCTGCAGAAATTCAAAATGTTGCGGGAAGCCGCAGTACACAACAAACGGCGATGCATGCCTCCTATATTACAGTTAATGAAAAAGCAAGATTGCAGCTACCAAATCCAAGTGGGCCCAAGGACCAAAGAGCCGTTAGACGACGGGATAGAAAAGGGATTAGATCACTGAGAAGAAATTAACTTTTGAAAAGTGCTAAACTTCATCTTCTTCCTCTCGACATTGTTGCAGAGCCAAGAAAAAGTGTTAAAACTACTGATCTGAAAGTTCTAGTAAGATAGTTGTTGTCATTCTCATCCTCAACAGGAAGTATAGAGAGAGATCTTTGATAAAGAAGGGGCAGCAAAGACAAGACCTAGTTGCAGCTACTTCACAAGCTCAAGTTGAACATTCCTGAAGAACACTTTTTGGAGTTGTGAAGAAGACTGAACTGAGTTATCTCAGCACAGAAGGAAGAAGATACAAAAAATATTTCTCTGGTGTTTAAACATCATCAACAAACCATTACTCTCTCTATAGGATCATTTGATCTGAGTGTAAGCCTAATATATAAAGGCTGAGTGAAGGAGCTTATGTAGATCTGAGGTAGGATTCAAGTGGAGAATCTGAGGTAGGATCCAGTAGTGGATCTGAGCTATAGGTCTATCCTCCTAACCTAAGTTGTAGTACTTAGAGATAAGTCTGAGGTAGTTGGTCTGTGGATCACTAAGTTGAAGGAGATCTGCTGGCTCTGAGTGGTAGGGCTTAGTGCCTGAGGTAAGTGTTGGAGGAGACTGGGAGATCCTGAGGGATCTGTGTTGTAAGATCTTTGGAGCTGAGTTTAGAGAAGTGGCCCTGTCTAACAAGCTATTAGAAAGGTGGGAGGGAGAGTGGATGTACACATAATTTGGGGAACTACTATAAATTTTTTGTGTGCTTGTTGTGTGATCTTGAAATCTAACGTAATCTAACTAACAACACACCAAAGTAGAGAGAAACTAAAAATACCTAAAACCTATTCAACCCCCTGCCCAGGTGTTAGCTACTCTTGAAACTAAAGACTTTCAAGTGGTATCAAAAGTAGGTTGCTCAAAAAAGACTTAATAGTATGAGTTTATCTCCACGATTAGCACAAGTATATCCTTATGGGTTTAGGAGAGAACCATAAGGAGCTGGGTTCGATGAAGCTTCCAATCTGCAGAAAAGAAAGCTTTGGAATCTGGAAGGAGAGGGTCGGGTTGTTTATAGAAGCATCTGACCCAAGAATCTTTATAACTATTCAAGAGGGACCCTTCATCCCAATGAAGATCTCAACTCTGGATGCAATAGTACAGACACCTAAAAAGTATTCTGAAATGACTAAGGATGATGTCATTCTAGCTAAAATGGACAAGATGGCACAAAACATAATAGTGAGTGTCATAGTTGATTCTATATTTCAAAATCTAGTCCATTGCAAGACATCAAAGGAGATGTGGGATACCCTGGTTGTCTATATGGAAGGCACTAAGGAAATCAGGGATGATAGGAAATCCCTGCTCAACTAATAGTATGAAGCCTTCAGATAGAATAGGAAGGATAGCATAGCAGATTGCTATGAGAAATTCTTCAAAATTGTGAATGAGCTAAGGACCTATGGGAGGTTCTTCAGCCATTATGAGATCAATGACAAGTTAAGAACCTCTGATACCAAAATGTAATGACTCCACCCATTAAATATTACAATCAGAGTGGTCGGAGGATCGAAACCTCCCTCTGATACCAAAATATAACGACTCCATCCATTAAATTACGTATAATAAAATGTCTGGTCGGGGCCCCACACTATATGCCGCAAACAGACGGCGAGGTAACATGTTAATACCATCTACTCGCATCCTACCTCAGAGCATCCTAGCGAAAGTTTATTACTCGCAAGAACTCAACCATTGAATGTCCACTACTATATAAATATCACATTTATATAAATAACCAGGAATGTACACAAGCACACACTGCTCACGGCCTTATGGCCTTACAAGTTTCTCTTTACAAAAGGTGGTTTCATACATCGGCACGCAGGCCGGACACACATGAAATCCAAAGCTTCGCACGGCCTTTAAGGGCCTACAAGTAGCAACAGCAAGGGCTCCAGCCTGCTCAATCCAAGTCAGCCCGCAACACCTGCATATGGACGTCCACCCCATAAGTGATAAACAAAGCAACAGTCAGCATTCAGCTGACCAATTATAATGACCCTACCCCTTACCCGGGGCAGTGGTTCCTTCCCTGCATGCAGTGCAATCACAATATATATCAACACACAATATCATCACAAGCGTCGGCCTTCGTTCCAAACGCTCTGTGCACTCAGGGCACGCTTATGGTGTACCGGTACCTCCTTAGTACACCACCGATTAGAGGTTCCCACTTGGTGGCCGAGCATTAGCCTACTACAACACGTGTGCTGGATACATCCTCGCCCGTCCCACTATGAGGTGTTCACCTCGCGGCAACCATTGAGCATTATCGATCGACACGTCGGGAAGGCCCGCAGCCCCCCATTTGCAGTGCTACCAAACGACCGCTCACAACGATCTTACCACTGAACTTATTGGGTGGCCTACCCACTCAGAGGTTCTTAACTTGTTGGCCATGGGCATCAGCCGCCAAACCCCTATTAGAGACCTCTCGCACCCATCCCACTCAGAGGTGTTCGCTCACAACAATCCGACCACTGAACTTGCTGGGTGGCCCACCCACTCAGAGGTTCTTAACTTGTTGGCCATGGGCATCAGCCGCCAAACCCCTATTGGAGACCTCTCGCACCCATCCCACTCAAAGGTGTTTTCACAATCCATCTCATAACACAAGCACATAGTGTCACTTTCCCATCTATCAACCAGCTCGTGCCAAGCATACAACCAAAGGAGCTATACAAAGCTTCCTTACCATAATTCACAAGCGTTCTCACACTCTCCGCAAGCTATTCAGTTTATACACGGAGTCTTCTCCGGTTCACAGCATCACCAATCTAGACTATCCGTCTAGATGGGCTTCACACAACATGCATATTCCGTACTACACACTTCCGGATCTAAATGCAGACTTGACCACTAGAATCGCTTACGCTTTCCACCTCTTGGTGGAGGATCCCATGCACATCCATAAAGTAGGACTTCACTTGTCCAAGAAGGAGATCATTACCCTTGACGATCACTTCGGAGCCATAGAGAAACTAGTCGGATGGTAATCACCGCAACGGTTTTGCCTCCACAATGCTGGCCTCGGATCTCGAGTCGGACCGTTAACGCTCCTCCAGCAGTCGGAACCCTTCTCCTTCTTCCTCCTCCAATATCTCCCTTCTCTCTTCTTAGAAAGAGAATGGCCAAGGCAATAAAATGAGAAATACTTCTCAATCTATGGTATTATCACTGCAGGGATAAGCTTGGACCACAGGATCCAAATAGATGGAAATGAACGGCCTTGATCTGCCACCAAATGTCTATTTTTGGGCTGACACGGCCTGTGACATTCCCGTATCACAGGCTGTGTTCCCTAAACGGCTAAGGAACCGACTCAATCCAGCCCAAAACACAGGTTAAGACATGCACGTGTCAAGCACCTGACACGCCCGTTTCATAAGGTACACGCCCGTATTGAGGGGCGTGCCCCTCACTCGACACAGAACAAACTCCCCCGAGAAGTACACGGCTAAGGCACACGCCCGTGTCCTTAGCCATGTGCCAAACATGCCCCTGTGACACGCCCGTATCACAGGTCATGTTCTACACTCAACGCCACTCAACGCCGCCCGGTTTCCAACCCGAGCAGGACACGCATTGGGACACGCCCGTGTCCCAGGCCATGTCGCCTCACTTAACGATCGTCGACTGAAACTGTGTTGACAATTCGACACGCACAGAAAAGGACACGTCCATGTCCCAGGCCGTGTGCCTCACTCGAGACACACTCAACGCCCACTCGAGTCTTACTCAAAACCCACTCGAGTACCTAAATCTTGACACGCCCTGGGAAACGCCCGTGTCCCAGGCCGTGTCATCCAGCCTAAACTCCAAATCGAAATTTGGGGTGTTACACTATGTGCCTGTGTTATGAGATGGATTGTGGATACCTCTGAGTGGATGGGTGTGAGAGGTCTTCAACGAGGGTTTGGAGGCTGATGCCCATGTCCAACAATTTAAGAACATCTGAGTGGGTGGGCCACCTAACAAGTTCAGTGGTAAGATTATTGTGAGCGAACACCTCTGAGTGGGATGGGTGCGAGAGGTCACCAATAGGGTTTTGGCGGCTGATGCCCATGGCCAACAAGTTAAGAACCTCTGAGTGGGTGGGCCACCCAACAAGTTCAGTGGTAAGATCGTTGTGAGCAGTTGTTTGGTAGCACTGCAAATGGCAGGTTGCGGGCCTTCCCGGCTTGTCGATCGATAATGCTCAATGGTTGTCGTGAGGTGAACACCTCTGAGTGGGACGGGCGAGGATGTCTCCAGCACGCGTATTGTAGTAGGCTAGTGCTCGGCCACCAAGTGGAGAACCTCTAATCATTGGTGTACTAAGGATGTACCGGTACACCGTAAGCGTGCTCTGAGTGCACGGAGCGTCTGGCACGAAGGCCGGCATATGTGATGATATTATGTGTTGATCTATATATTGTGATTGCACTACATGCAGGGAAGGAACCACTGCCCCGGGTAAGGGGTAGGTTCATTATAATTGGTCAACTGAATGTTGACTGTTGCTTTGTTGATCACCCTTGGGGTTGATGTTCATATGCAGGTGTTACGGGCTGATTGGATTGAGCGAGCTGAAGCCCTTGTTGCTGCTGCTTGTAGGCCCTTGAAGGCCGTGCGAAGCTTTGGATTTCATGTGTGGCCGGCCTGCGTGCCAATGTATGAAATCATATTTGTAAAGAGAAACTTGTAAGGCCGTAAGGTCGTGAGCGGGGTGTGCTTGTATACATTCCTGGTTATTTATATAAATGTGATATTTATATAGTAGTGGACATTCAATGGTTGAGTTCTTGCAAGTAATAAGCTTCCGCTAGAATGCTCTGGGTAAGGTGCAATGGTATTTTTATATTAACCTGTGACCTCGCCGTCTGTTTATTGCATATAGTGTGGGGCCCCGGCCGGACCTTCTATTATATGTTTTTTAACAGGTGGAGTCGTTACACATAGTGCCGCTTTCCCATCTATCAACCAGCTCGTGCCGAGCATACAACCAAAAGAGCTATACAAAGCTTCCTTACAACAATTCACAAGCGTCCTTACACTCTCCGCAAGCTATTCGGTTTATACACTGAGTCTTCTCCGGTTCGCAGCATCACCAATCTAGACTATCCATCCAGATGGGCTTCATAGAGCATGCATATTCCGTACTACACACTTCCGGATCTAAATGCAGACTCGACCACCAGAATCGCTTATGCTTTCCACCTCTTGGTGGAGGATACCATGCACATGCATAAAGTAGAACTTCACTTCTCCAAGAAGGAGATCGTTACCCTTGACGATCGCTTCGGAGCCATTGAGAAACTAGCCGGATGGTAATCACCGCGACGGTCTTGCCTCCTATCCCTTTTTAAGAAGGTGATGTTACCATCAAACAGGTATGACCAAGAGAGTATCTATGGTCACTGGTTGAATGGAAGATCCACAAGTGTGAACAAAAATGTTCATAGCTATGGTGGAAGATATAGCAAGGGTGTAACACCCCTATACGTCACATAGCATATAGTAGTAGGTCCGGCCGGGGCCCAACGCCATATATCACGGACAGACTGAAGGGTTACTCACTGAAACCATTCTTACAATCGTAACGTCCTATACAGAGTAGCGGAAGAAATTTATTAAGTTGAAAGAAATAAGAACCAAGCCACAAGCATGAATGTCCACAAGCAAACCCCAACAGGAATGAAATTGCAAAGTACACAAAGTACCGGCCTTATGGCCTTAGAAGAGTTAACTAAATATTAAACAGTGTCTTCCATACTTCGGCTTACAGGCTGGTCACACATGAGTTAAACAAGTAAACAAAATAAGGCCTTCATGAGCTGGCTTAGCAACAAGGGCTTTGGCCTGCTATTTGTCGCTTGACTCCGCAGCACCTACAAGCACAATTCACCGCAACGGTGGCAAGCAAAAGTAACGGTCAGCTAAAGCTGACCAAATTATAACGATCCCGCCCCCAAACTCGGGGCGACGATGCTCCTTCCCTGCACTTATTAGCATAATAAGCATTATAGTGAATAATCACAACATCACAGGTGCAGGCACACAGGGCCACACACCCCGTGCTCTCAGGGAACTTACACGGTGAACCCGGTCAAAACCGCGGTCTCACCACCGTCCCTTGGACGGCAATACTCATGAGCATTTTATTCTTTTTGGCCTAAGCCTAAGAACCTCCATCTATGCCAACGGTAAGTTCCATGTACTTTAGGTCTCTTTAACTAAACGACACAGAGCAGGTACGGTTCCGCCTAACCCGTTGCTCACACCGCAACGTCAATTTAAGCTATATGGGTGTGTCAAGCGTCCCTGAGTCCAAAAACGATAAAACATGCACATAACCCAGTTATGTTCAAGGCTAGCTCCCAGGCCACCAAGTTGGCAGAAATGCGTTTCCGCCAAGTTTTTCGGGTGCACGTTGGAGTTAATCCCCAAGACTCCCTGTTGCAATCTACCGCGTAGAAAACCCGAAAACAACCAAAGGTACAGAGTCTTCTCTGGCTAATCATGCATAATGAAACATCACTGATCCAGACCAACTTGTCCGGGTAGGCTTTACACACCATGCCTATGTTCGTATCTCGATTTCGGACTCTACATGCAAATAAGGGGGACTATTCACATCGACCCCAAGGAATGCTGCACACTCACCGCACACTCGCGGGAGCGGGTTTCCTTATGCAAAAGAAGGAAAGCTTCACATGCTCAAGAAGAGAATCGTTACCCTTGGGTTTCTCTTTGGCGCCATGGAAATCTATAAGGATGAAAAGCACCGTATCGGCCTCGCCTTCGCAGATCATGACTCGGATCAAGAATCGGAGCTCCGAAGCACCACTGGCGGCCGGATCTCACTTCCTTCTTCTTCCTTGCTCTCCCCTCTCTCTAGAACTTTAAAAAGAGAAAACCCAAATAGAATGAGGGTTTCTATGCCCTATTCCCGGGTATATCCCAGCAAGAACAGCCCTGAGCCATTGGATCCCAAAATAAGGAAACGGACGGCCATGATTCGCACTAAATCCAAAACCTGGGCCGAACACGGCTTGTGACACGCCCGTGTCCAAGGCCGCGTGCCTCAATTGACGTCAAAACCATCACATCCTGAAAAGAACACAGGCTCTCGACACGCCCGTATCAAGCTTGTCATGCCCGTGTCATCCAGTACACGCCTGTGTAGCTGGGAGTGCTCCTCCATCAACACAGGTCCAGCACCAACCCGAGGAGAACATTACAACACGCCCGTGTCGAATTTTACGTGCCCGTGTCAGACCCGAACACGCCTGGGCTCAGGCCTTGTCTCTCCCCCGAGACAACTCGGCTAACAACCCGAGTAGGACACGACCTGGGACATGCCCGTATCTCAGGCCGTGTTCGATGTTCGACGAACGTCGACTGCAATTTCGTCGACCACAAGACCATCGTTGAACCCGAGCATGACACGCCCCTGGGACACACCCATGTCCCAGGCTGTGTGATCTCTACCAAGTCCCAGACTTGGCTCAAAATGCCACCCGTCCCTCTTTTGAGTTTCGGGGCATTACAACTCTCTCCCTCTTAAAAGAATTTCGTCCACGAAATTACCGAAAGAAAAAGATACACAAAACCAAAAGTGGTACCTGAGTGGAATAACTTTGGGTACTCCTCAATCATGGTCTGCTCCCGCTCCCATGAGAGCTCCTCCCGACCGCAATTGTCCCAACGGACCTTGACCATCCTGATCTCCTTGTTATGAATTTGCTTGACTTCAGAGTCCTCAATACGAACGAGCTTGACCCTTGTCATCAACCCTTCGTCCACCGGTATTTGATCAACCGCGATCACCTGCGATGGCTCTTACACCGCCTTCCGCAACGCTGATATGTGGAATACATCGTGTAGACCGCCCAACTCCGTCGATAGCTCTAGACGATAATCCGATTCACCAATTCACTCCAGGATCTCAAATAGTCCAAGGTACCTCGGGCTCAGCTTCTTCAAGCGCCATACCTGTGAAACACCCTTGAACGGATTTATCTTCAAATACACCCAGTCGCCAACAGCGAACTCCACGTTCCGATGCTTGGCATTATAGTATTTGTCCTGTCTATCCTAAGCGATCAGCAAACGCTCTCGAATGGTTCGTACCAAAGAAGTGGCGCTCTCCACCTCTTGCTTTTTGTAGAACCTCGCCTCACCCGTTTCCAACCACGACAACAGCGTGCGACATTTTCTACCATATAGGGCCTCAAAGGGCGCCATTTGTATGCTCGCTTGGTATCTGTTGTTGTAAGCAAACTCCACCAAATACAGATGATCTTCCCACTTCTTATCGAAGTCCAGGACATACATGTGAAACATGTCTTCCATCATCCTGTTGACCCTCTCGGTCTGACCATCCATCTGCGGATGAAAGGCTGTGCAGAACCTCAACTTGGTTCCCAACATTTGCAGCACCAACCTCCAGTCATTGGACGTAAACCGCCCATCGCTATCACTCACGATATTGCGGGGCACACCGTGCAGTCTAACAATGTTATCCACATAAAGCATTGTCAGTTTCTCCACCGAATCATCCTTCCTATTCGGAATGAAATGTGACACCTTTGTCAACCGATCTACGATCACCCAAATGGCGTCGTTTCCCTTCTGCGACCTTGGCAATCCATGCACAAAGTCCATTGAGATATCGTCGAACTTCCACTCCGAAATAGGCAAAGACTTCAAGAAACCCCCTGGCTTCTAACACTCTGCCTTCACTAAGGTGCAAGTCTGACACTTTGCTACATATACTGCCACATCCTTCTTGAGTCCTGTCCACCAGAACAACTTCTTCAGATCTCGATACATCTTCGTGCTTCCTGGGTGAATCGAGTACTTGGTATGATGAGCCTCGTACATCAACTCCATACATAAATTAACCACGTTTGGGACGCACAAATGAATGTCCTTCCTTAGCAGTCCATCTTCAACCATAAATTGGGAATTTTACCCATCCGAAACCTCCTCCATGATTTGCTTCATGCTGCTATCGAAAGCCATAGCCTGCCGAATCCGATCAGCCAGGTCATACTGAACTTCCGTCCAATTCAATAGCACTTCAGCGCTAGTCTTCTTGTCAACACAAGAGATATATAACGCCTCAAACTCCCAAATCAACCGCTTGTCATGAACCAACAACCAGTTAGATTGAGCGGGAGCCCTGCGACTCAATGCAACTGCAACTGCATTGCCTTTCCCAGGCACATAATGAATTTTGAATGTATAGTCCTCCAGGAACTCCATCCATCTCTGCTGCCTCATATTCAAATCCTTCTGGTCTAACAGGTATTTCAGGATCTTGTGGTCGGTATAAATATCGACTTTTATGCCGTACAAATAATGCATCCACAACTTCAGAGCAAAAATCACAGCCGCAAACTCCAAGTCATGGACCGGATAATTTCTCGCATGCACTTTCAGCTTACGCGAGCCATAAGCTATAACACTTCCATGTTGTAGCACCATGCAGCCAAAACCACTGCCCGAAGCATCGCTGTAGATCTCAAAGCCTTCGGTCCCACTCGTCAAACTTAGCACTGGCATCGTGGTCAACCGACCCTTCAACTCTTCAAAAGCTTGCGCACACTCCGGCATCCAAACAAACTTCTGATCTTTCCTTGTCAAAGTCGTGAGAGGTAACGCTATCTGCGAGAATTTCTCTACGAAGTGCCTGTAATAGCCGGCAAGCCCCAGAAAACTCCAAACTTCCGCTACCGTAGACAACACAGGACACTCCCGTATTGCAACTATCTTCGTCGGATCAACCGCAATCCCTTCTCCACTGACTATGTGACCAAGGAACGCTACTGAGGGAAACCAAAACTCGCATTTGGAGAACTTTGTGTATAGTTCGTTCCTCCTCAGTGTCTCCAAAACCAAATGCAGATGCTTGAAGTGATCCTCTTCGGACTACGAGTACACCAATATATCGTCGATAAAGACGATCAAAAAGTGGTCTAAGTACTCCCTGGACATTCTGTTCATCAGATCCATGAACACTGATGGCACATTAGTCAACCCGAATGGCATGACCGTAAACTCGAAATGCCCATATCTCGTGCTGAACGCAGTTTTTGGGATATCACTTTCCTTTATTCTCAGCTGATATGTAACCGGACTTAAGATCCAATTTTGAGTACACCGATGACATGACTAACTGATCAAACAGATCATCAATTCTTGGGATCAGGTACTTGTTCTTTTTTGTTAACTTGTTCAGTTCTCTATAGTCGATACAGAGCTGCAAACTTCCATCCTTCTTCTTAACGAAAAGGACCGGTGCGCTCCAAGGCGATGAACTTGGACGCACATAACCCTTCTCCAACAACTCTTCAAGTTGAACCTTTAGCTCCGCCATTTTCTTAGGCGCCAATCTATAAGGAGAGCGTGACACAGGTTTGGCACCTGGCACTAGCTCAATCGTGAAGTCAATCTCCCGCTGAGGTGGGGCTCCGGGAAGATTGTCCGGGAACATGTCAGGGTACTCGCACACAACTGGGATACTACCCAAAGGGGGCTTAGGCTTTACAGCCTCCACTAGCGTTAAGAATAGCTCTGCGCCAGCACAAACTGCCTTGACCACCTGAAGAGTAGACATTAAAGAATTGCTCGACCCCTTCAAACCCGCAAGCGTTGTCTCCCGGTCAGCTCCCAACTTGAATTCCTTATGATTGCAATCAATGTATGTCTTCTGCTCCGAAAGCCAGTCCATACCAAAAATGACGTCAAACTTAACTAACGGCAGTAATGACGCTAGCAAGTCAAACTCATGACTCCCAATACGAATCTTTATGGTACAGACTCTGTCCGCGTGCATAGAACACTCATTCGGCAACAACACATCCAATTTGTCCTTCGTCATCGAAGGAGGAACTCCGATGCGCGATATGAAACCTTAAGACAAAAAGTAGTGTGAAGCTCCTGTATCGAAGAGTGCTCTCGCCAGATTATCACAAATCAGAACAAAGTCTATACAAACGGTAATAAGCTAACAAGAACAATGTAACAGTATTTAAAGCTAAATTGCTATAAATGTAAACCGTACATGTAACCATATCTGCTTGTTTGATGACCTCCTGCTGGCCAAGATTATAGAATCTTGGTTGAGTCGGAGCATAATGAGATGCGGTGTAAGACCCCATTTTTTTTCTTTTTAAACCACCGGGGTCTTAGGCCCAGAACCGTTGCTTTGCGGTGACACCTTAATGCCCGGGAAGGTCGTCACTACAAAACGCCGATCCTGCCAGCCAAATCGATCGCAGAACAGTAGCATAAGTAAATATAAAATAAGTCCACCAGAGTCACATGTATATAAAATAAATCTCCACGAAGGGAGAGTCCAGAATAATAATAATCAGAGTACAAAATAAGGGCTTTTACCTAATACATCAAGTCCTAACTACAAACACTCTCGCAACTCTCAACATCTAAGCGGAAGCAAACTGAAGTCCATCCTTGACTCGTCGTCGTGTAGTAGTGGTTGTGCGCAGCAACTGCTCCTCATATCCTACCTCCTTGTCCTTCTGGTGCTAATGCTCCTAATGCTCGATCCCCTAAATGATGTGGTTCAAAAACCGTTAGTCTAAAATACTAAGTCTTATCATCCCCCACCCCTCCCCCATGGCTCCTAGGCACCGAGTGGAGAGAAGGAAAGGGAAGCTATGAAGGTGGAGAGTAACAAATGTAAGCAGGTGGCGACGGAACTAATCTAGTAGTTCTATGAGTATAAGTAGCAGTAATAAAAGTATGAAAGACAGAACATAAAATATGTAACTTTAACTTATATGAAAACACATAAGCTAAAAGATCTTCTGCAAGGCTCCCATCATATAAAAAGTCTCGTACCAATTTATACGATGAGGTGTCGGTTTATAAGAAAACAATATTTATCATAGGAAAATAACCATAACTTATAAGCATGTTAAGGCATGCCTATAAGCTAAGGGGTCGTTTTGTAGGGCCTATTGTATAAAGCGTCCCATACCACTTTATACAATAGGTGTCAGGGGTTGATGCAATGATGATGCTATGACATGCAAATATGCTATAATGTGATCATGTAAATGCAACTCACTCACCCGACTTTGTGCACACAGACCTTTAGTTCCCCCATTCTGGAGCTGAACCTCCCAGGATACCTTCGTAGTGGCAAATAGAAGCGGTGGGTTGGGCCTCGCCCACCTCTAAACTGGTATCAGCACTACAAGTCAGACCTATCGTACGCCTCAATGCCGGTGCACTAAGTGGAGCTCCTGCGTACTCTTGTCGGCTGGGGCATCAGACTTTATTTGGCTATGTGTAAAACCACACCCGTCGAGTCAACGTACTGGTGTTGGTGCGACGAATCTCCAATACCGAAGACCCACCACCTTATATCTTATGCACATGCAATATTAATGTATTATCCACCGAGCCAAAGCTCCCCAGGCTATCCTGCCCGTCATAAATATCTACCGAGCCATATGCTCACCAAGCTACCCTGCCCTTTTCCACAACCACCGAGCCTACCGCCCGAACATCCTAGTCACTTTATCTTCCCGAGACACCGGGGTGTGTGAAAGTGAACCCCTAGTTATACTAGTTTCTCTTTAACATTTATTATTCCTATGGTTTACATTAGCCCAGGACTGCCCAAGGCATACCCCGTGAAGGGTTCTCGAGGGCACTAGGAACTACGATGGGCTGAAGCCCAAAGCTCCCTTTCGCAAGGCACTTAATATTATTGATTTCTACCCATGACCAATCCTCTCTTTTATTTCAGTGTGACTCCCCTAAGTGTGTTTAAGCTCTCCGAGCTAGCCTATTTCAGTTCTATGTACTATATGCAGACCGTGCTAAGCAACATGGTGCTCCCACTAAGGGGTACTCTATTTACTCATCCAACAGATCCATAACAATTTCTGGGAGTCTACCAAGACCTATTTAGACTATCTCCAGAGTTTCATAATTTTCCTAATTATTTGGGCATTTAATCTAATTAACCTAAGACTCTGAATGCCCTACTTTGAACATGAAATGCACTTTCAAATCAGAAACAAATCACCAAAAAATTATGATAAATACTAGGTAATATTTATACAACAAATCCAAGGTCTAAGAATGTTCAGAATTTTTTAGGCCCCAAATCAATAATTTAGAACATAAAGTCAATATTACTATCTTAAGAAGCAAAGGCCAGCAATATTGTTCTAAAAATTATAATAAAGGTCCAGTAAGTTTATCATGGCCTAAAAACACTCTAGAAGTATTCTCCCAATTTTCCAGTGAACAGTAGCCCCTAATTTTAATTTATAACCATTAATTTCATAACCATTGGTTAATAAAGCAAGTACTGTAAAAACTTATCTAGTATTTATAAGAAAATTCCAGAAGTCTAATAATGATCTAAAATCAACAGTAACCAAGTTTTATAATTTTTTTCACACATGAGGAGCTCTGAATCTAATTAAATGTAAACTTCCAAATTTACAGACTTGTGAAGTAAGTACTGTTTTTAGTCGCCTAAAAATTATGAGAAAATTCCAGAGCCAACATAATAACATAAAATACTTACTGACCAAGTTTCATAAGAATATTGGGCTCTATAACTATTTTTGTTCAGAAATCCACAATACATAATGTATGAAACCAGTACTTAAAATAATCATCTAAAAATTCCAATAAAAATACAGAGAGAATTATCATGATGTAAAACTTCCAAATACTAAATTTCACAACTTTATGTGGACAGAAATATCATAACAAGTAAAATAAATTTAAGGACACAATTAGGGTTATTAAGGAAGTACTAATTTTATTAGCCCAAAAATTTCACCAAAATTATTTTAGGACTCTTTTTATCAGTGGAATACCCTGCCCAAGTTTCAAGTTATAGTGAGGTGTTTTGATTGCCTAAACCCAACTATTGGGCTTGTGCCCTAAACAAGGATTAGAAATATGAGGGGGTTAAAGGCTTCCAAATTCAATACAGCTTCAACCAGTGGACCAAAGACACCCTATGATCCCTTCCACCAAGTCTCAAGTCATTCCAAGGTCATTTGACCCCAAGACCTTCATACCCTAAAAATCTCCATAAAAGGGCCTACCCTAGGGTTCTAGGGATACCCTACCCCAAACCACCACAAATCCCAGTGGAGGGTGCTACATGCCATATAAAATCAGTGGCCAAAATATCAGCATCTGTTGAAGGGATTTGACCACTCAAACACCAAAAAGAGCACTTTGACATAAATAACCCTATAAGGGTATACTTAGGGTTGGGTCAATACCTAATCAAAACATCTCCAAATGAGATGAAATTTTTTTCAGAGCCCTTACATGCCCTCTACGACCACCCACCCAAATATGGGGGAGTTTTGAGATGTTTAGAACACCTAATTAATTTATTCATGGATTATTATATTTTTAAAAAAACTATAGAAAAATGTTCTCCAAAAATTTCCATTTTTGGATATGTTCTAGGTATAGTTAAGTGGGACCCCCATTTAAAATTCCAAGTCATTTAAATGGCTGGATTGGTGGAGGCACTCAAACCAAGTTATGGTCAAGCATATGTATAGACCCCACCAAAATGTGTGCTCCGGTCAAACACCTTAACCAAATGGGTTCAAACAAATTTTAAAATAAAATAGACTTCACGGGCTACAACTTTGATGTTGGTCGCTGTTCCTGTAGAGGGGCCTAAGTATTTTTAATATTTAATTTCAAACTACCCTGTAAACTAGACAGAAATAGAAATAATATGAATTAATAAATCCAGATCCAGCACGGATCTTCAAGCAAATCGTGGGGCTCCTGATCATCTTCTTCCTCCAGCAAAGGGTTGAGATTGGCCAAACTTGGAGACTATTCCAAGCTCATTTCCCGGCCACCCGGCCACCTCCCTGGCCGGCCACCACCGCCACCACCTTCGTTGAGGTGGGGGCTATCGTCGGGCGGCGGCACGACCGCCGGAGGGGCGGTTTCCGGCGATCCCATAAGGTTGAAAATCCATAAAAATTTCAGAAAATCTTTTCTCCAATCGGGCTCAATTGAGCCCGATTTCTCTCCTAAAATATCTAAGGATCTAGCCCACGAAGAGAGGAGTAGAGGAGGACCTTTAGCCGTACTTGCCGACGGGTTTGGTGGTGGTGCGCCATGGCCGACGGTGGAGCCTTCCGATGATCTACAATGCTACAGCGAACTCCCTTGTTTTCTTCAGTGGGATATTCGAAACGAATTCTCTTATCCTAGGGAAGCTTTTAAAAGAGCCAAATGGGGGAGAGGGAGGGTCATGGCTTCAAAGCCATTTATGGCCATAAAGGGGAATTTCGGCCATTGCTTAGGTTCCTTGTTTCCAGTCGTGCACAGCCTGGAAAACCCCTTGTACTTCTCCTAATTCAGCAAGGTAGAAGAATCAAGCCTTTGGGATGAAGGAAGGAGGCCCCTTGGTCTTCCAAAGCCATTAATGGCTCTCTTTAAACCACTTTCTCTCTCTCTAGAAATACATGAAACTCTCATTTTATCTCTCCCAATTACTAAGAACGAATTTTCTCTTCTCTTTAGCCTATTGGCAGCCCATAAAATCATTATTAATAATTAGGATGGGGTTAGCCCAAGTGGGGGAAATGGGCTTGAGCTTGAGTTAGCCCATTTGGGCTAATTTGACCTATTTCAAGGATTGAGTTGACCTTGCACAAATTGACCATTTGGGTTGACCCCAATGGGTCCTTGGTGACCCATTGGCCTCCCCTAAGGTCTAGGTAGGGTTGGGTAGGGTTGACTTGGCACCTTGGAGGTCACTTGACCCTTAGTAAGGGCACTTTGACCACTTTGGGGCTAGAATTGACTTGGGTCAACTTAGCCTCTTGGGTTCTCCCTAATGGGTCCTTGGTGACCCATTGACCTCACTTAAGGTCTAGGAAGACTTAGGTAGGGTTGGTTGGGAATATTAGGGGCACGTTTCTCTTAGTTAGGGCACCTTGCCCAATTTAGGCCTATAGTGGTCTTAGGTAAATTTGACCACTTTGGGTTGATTTCAATGGACCCTTAGGGCTCTAATGGACCTTCCAATATTTTAGGGATATTGTGATGGGGTCATGGAGTCATGGTGAAGCCCTATGGTCATCCTAAACTAGTGTTTAGAATTCTACTATTTGCAGACCATGGTGATCTCCACCTTCATGCCTAAGCTCACGTGGTCTTCTTGGGCTTCTTAGGGTTTCATCATGACTTAGTTGTGAAAAAACCATTCCTAGGGTTCTAGCTGGAAATGGGATGTTACAAATCCCAATAAACAAAACAAAAATTTCATCCTCGAAATTCAAGTTAGGCCTGCGGGGTTTCTACTGAGTGTAACTGCTTGTAACATCCCATAGGAAGTTAAATGTATACTTTACCCAGAGAGATCCGGGTACCTCCGCTGCATTAGATTCGGTGGCTCCCATTTATGCTCCTTCTGCCCATGGTTTGTCTACAGGACCTTCACCAGTGGGACCTTCTTGCGCCGCAAGACCTGCACCGCTTTGTCATCTATCCTGTCCGGCTCATCTTGTTATCCATTGATCAAAATCTATCGAGCCATCTATACCAAGACCCTACTGTTCTTGCCATAGTAGAGCCTTCCTAAGAGAGGAGATGTGGAAGACGTCGTATAAACCCGCTGTTTCCGGCGGTAGCTCCAGCCTGTAAGCCAAAGGGCTGATCCGCTCCCAGATTCTATAACACCCCATATTCCATGGACTAAGCTTATTTTGCCCGCGTACCCGCGAGACTCCATGAACCAGACGTATCTTTAGGAATCATGGTCTCCCTCTTGAGACTCTACTTGGCAATATCGAGCATCGTAATATTTGGCCGGTCTGCTCTGGGCCTCCAGCTTCCTATCTTGAATTAGTTATACCTAGGTATCTGGGTTCTTCATAAATTCCGAGTCGAGTGCCTTTGGATCCTCGTCCTAGATCCATGACTGTGGAATCATGTACCTCCGTACGAAGGTGGAGAGCTGTGTTGAATGTCGGCCGAGAGTCCAGATAAGCCTGGACTGACCTTTTCTCCTTGGACGTACACTATCCATCCTTATTCGACATGATCACCTTACGCATACCATGATAACGGACTTCTACTCCCAAACTTCATGAAATAACCACGGGAGTTTTCTTCCGGGTCGGGGTGACCCTAGCTTCCTCGGCCAGTCTATCCTCGATGTTCCCTTTATAATTATGCCTGGAGTGATGAGGAATCCTTTTTATGAAAATCCCTAATTATACCCTCGAACTTCGACTCTAACTCGGGCAGTGTATGATAATTGTGCCTCATTCTCCACTCCGGGGAGATACATATTCTGAGATACACCATACTTCCGGTGATACATCATAGCGATTAAATTTTTATCTTCTCAGATATCCTTAATCTTTTTACCCATCATCTAATTTTTTGTGATCATAGTTAATCCTCGCCTTATCACCAAGTCATTGTCCTTGTAATATTACAGGTCATCATTCCAAACATGTTTTTACAAAATCTTATCTTCGCCCGAATAACGTCGAATTATATCGACTTCAATCTCACGATGTTTGTTATGCCTCATTCCCTAAATTTGGTCTAAGGAAACCCAAGTCAATACTAATTCATCCAATAAACAAAGGACAAGTCCCCAATAAACAAAATGTAAGCCTCCAAATCACAAAAGATAAGCCCCTACCTACCTTGGGCTAAGTATTTTTTATATTACCATGCTATATCAGTCCTAGCTGGGTGCACAATCCCTAGGGAATCAATCTTCGACTTGGGGTTCAACCCTGAAACTCGTCAATATACTCCATACTTTAAACTCTATGAGTCACATTTACGACAACCTTATCAGGGTCAAAATGTTCTCAATCCCAAATGGGTATCTTCCAAACTTTAATTCCTATCCGACCCTCAGTGTTTGTCTCGGTGGTTGCCTCCAGGTAATTTTTTTTTTACGGGTACGAGGGTCGAGATAAAATGTTCTCTGCCATTCTTCTAATAGATTATTGGCCTCAATTCTCCTTAAGGTCACCTACCAATTTGAGTAATCCTTGATTGGGGCAGTAGGGACACCTGAGTTTATGTCTTAGGTAGTCATTCTCATGCTAAACTCCTCCTTTATTCTCTTTGGGTATCTCCTTACCTTAACTAAGTTCATACCATAGGTCTATTTTGAACTAGGGCATACTATAAGTCATTGTGGTTAGTAATGAGTCCTAGTGCGTTGAGTCTAATGCATTGACTAGAGAATTAAGATGAGATTTTCGCTGCCAGAGGTGTTCCCTGCTGGGGGAAGGGTTTGCCGCAGGCTACAAAGAAGAATTCCAATTAATGATGAAGTGGACTTTTACATATGATTTCCCTTATGGGCACACCACTGCTTTCGCTGCTAATTTATCCTCAAACTAAGCTCAAGCGGGAGTGACCCAGGGTTAGTGGACTTCTACTTTTTCTATCGAGGTTTCCTCTGATACAACTTGTAAGACCCCTTTTTTTTCTTTTAAACCACCAGGGTCTTAGGCCCAGAACCGACGCTTTGCGGTGACACCTTCAAGCCCGGGAAGGTCGTCACTACAAAAAAACGATCCTGCCGGCCAAATCGATCGCAGAACAGTAGCATAAGTAAATATAAAACAAGTCCACCAGAGTCACGTGTATATAAAATAAATCTCCACGAAGGGAGAGTCCACAATAATAACAATAAGAGTACAAAATAAGGGCTTCTACCCGATACATCAAGTCCTCACTACAAACACTCTCGCAACTCTCAACATCTAAGCGGAAGCAAACTCAAGTCCATCCTTGACCCATCGTCGTGTAGTAGTGGTTGTGCGCAGCAACTGATCCTCATGTCCTACCTCCTTGTCCTTCCGGTGCTGATGCTCTTAATGCTCGATCCCCTAAATGATGTGGTTCGAAAACCGTTAGTCTAAAAGACTAAATCCTATCATCCCCCACCCCTCCCCTATGGCTCCTAGGCACCGAGTAGGGAGAAGGAAAGAGAAGCTATGAAGGTGAAGAGTAACAAATGTAAGCAGGTGACGACGGAACTAATCTAGCAGTTATATGAGTATAAGCAGCAGTAATAAAAGTATGAAAGATAGAATGTGAAATATGTAACCTTAACTTATATGAAAACAAATAAGCTAAAGGATTTTCTGCAAGGCTCCCATCGTATAAAAAGTCTCATACCAATTTATACGATGAGGTGTCGGTTTACAAGCAAACAATATTAATCATAGGAAAATAACCATAACTTATAAGCATGCTCACACAAGCCTATAAGTTAAGGGGTCGTTTTGCAGGGCCTATTGTATAAAGCGTCCCATACCACTTTATACAATAAGTGTTAGGGGTTGATGCAATAATGATGCTATGACATGCAAATATGCTATGATGTGATCATGCAAATACAACTCACCCACCCGACTCTGTGCACACAGACCTTTAGTTCCCCATTTCTGGAGCCGAACCTCCCAGGATACCTCCGTAGTGGCAAACGGATGCAGTGGGTTTGGCCTCACCCACCTCTAAACCGGTATCAGCACTACAAGTCAGACATATCGTACGCCTCAACGTTGGTTCACTAAGCAGAGCTCCTGCGTACTCTTGCCAGCTGGGGCACCGAACTTTATTTGGCTAAGTGTAAAACCACACCCGCCGAGTCAACATACTGGTGTCGGTGCGACGACTCTCCAATACCAAAGATCCACCACCTTATATCTTATGCACATGCAATATTAATGTATTATCCACCGATCCAAAGCTCCCCGGGCTATCCTGCCCGTCACAAATATCTACCGAGCCATTGGCTCACCAAGCTACCCTGCCATTTTCCACAACCACCGAGCCTACCGCCCGAACATCCTAGTCACCCTATCTTCCCAAGACACCGGAGTGTGTGAAAGTGAACCCCTAGTTATACTAGTTACTCTTTAACATTTATTATTCCTATGGTTTACATTAGCCTAGGACTGCCCAAGGCATACCCCGTGAAGGGTTCTCGAGGGCACTAGGAACTATGATGGGCTGAAGCCCAAAACTCCCTTTCGCAAGGCACTTAATATTATTGATTTCTACCCATGACCAATCCTCTCTTTTATTTCAGTGTGACTCCCCTAAGTGTGTTTAAGCTCTCCGAGCTAGCCTATTTCAGTTCTATGTACTATATACAGACCGTGCTAAGCTACATGGTGCTCCCATTAAGGGGTACTCCATTTACTCATCCAATAGATCCATAACAATTTCTGGGAGTCTACCATGACTTATTTAGACTAACTCAAGAGTTTCATAATTTTCCTAATTATTTGGGCATTTAATCTAATTAACCTAAGACTCTGAATGCCCTACTTTGAACATGAAATGTACTTTAAAATCAGAAACAAATCACCAAAAAATTATGATAAATACTAGGTAACATTTCTACAGCAAATCCAAGGTTTAAGAATTTTCAGAATTGTTTAGGCCCCTAATCCACAATTTAGAACATAAAGTAAATATTACCATCTTAAGAAGCAAAGGCCAGCAATATTGTTCTAAAAATTATAATAAAAATCCAGTAAGTTTATCATAGCCTAAAAACACTCTAGAAGTATTCTCCCAATTTTCCAGTGAACAGTAGCCCCTAATTTTAATTTATAACCATTAATTCCATAACCATTGTTTAATGAAGAAAGTACTGTAAAACCTCATCTAGTATTTATAAGAAAATTTCAGAAGTCTGATAATGATCTAAAATAAACAGTAATCAAATTTTACAATTTTTCTCACACATGAGAGGCTCTGAATCTAATTAAATGTAAACTTCCAAATTTATAGACTTGTGAAGTAACTACTGTTTTTAGTCCCATAAAAATTATGAGAAAATTTAAGATTTAACATAATAACATAAAACACTTACTGACCAAGTTTCATAATTTTCATAGCAATATTCGGCTCTATAAATATTTTTGATCAGAAATCAACAATACATAATGTATGAAACAAGTACTTAAAATAATCATCTAAAAATTTCTATAAAAATACAGAGGGAATTACCATGATGTAAAACTTCCAAATACTAAATTTCACAACTTTTCTGTGGACAGAAATATCATAACAAGCAAAATAAATTTAAGGTCACAATTAGGGTTATTAAGAAAGTACTGATTTTATTAGCTCAAAAATTCCACCAAAATTATTTTAGGACTCTTTTTATCAGGGACATACCCTGCCCAAGTTTCAAGTTATGGTGAGGTGTTTTGATTGTCTAAACCAAACTATTGGGCTTGTGCCCTAAACTAGGATTAGGAATATGAGGGGGTTAAAGGCTTCCAAATTCAATACAACTTCAACCAGAGGACAAGAGCCACCCTATGATCCCTTCCACCAAGTCTCAAGTCATTTCAAGGTCATTTGACCCCAAGACCTTCATACCCTAAAAAATCTCCATAAAAGGGCCTACCCTAGGGTTCTAGGGATACCCTACCCCCAAACCACCCCAAATCCCATTGGAGGGTGCTACATGCCATATAAAATCAGTTGCCAAAATATCAGCCTTTGTTGAAGGAATTTGACCACTCAAACACCAAAAAGAGCACTTTGACCTAAATACCCTATAAGGGTATACCTAGGGTTGGGTCAATACCTAATTAAAATATCTCCAAATGAGATGAAATTTTTTCCAGAGCCCTAACATGCCCTCTAAGACCACCCACCCAAATCTGGGGGAGTTTTGAGATGTTTAGAACACCTAATAAATTTATTCATAGATTATTATATTTTTACAAAAACTATAGAAAAATGTTATAAAAAAATTCCCAGTTTTGGATATGTTCTAGGTATAGTTAATAGGGACACTCATCCAAAATTTCAAGGAAATTTGGATGGCTGGATTGGTGGAGGAACTCAAACCAAGTTTTGGTCAAGCCTATGTATAGACCCCACCAAAATGTGTGCTCCGGTCAAACCACTTAACCAAATGGGTTCAAAAAAATTTTAAAATACACTAGACTTCACGGGATACAACTTTGATGTTGGTCACTGTTCCTGTAGAGGGGCCTAAGTATTTTTAATATTTAATTTAAAACTACCCAGTAAACAGGACAGAAATCGAAATAATATGAATTAATAAATCCAGATCCAGCACGGATCTTAAAGCAAATCATGGGGCTCCTGGTCATCTTCTTCCTCCAGCCAAGAGTTGAGATTGGCCGAACCTGGAGCCTATTCCAAGCTCATTTCCCGGCCACCCGGCCACCTCCTTGGTCGGCCACCACCGCCACCACCTTCATTGAGGTGGGGGCTATCGCTGGGCGGCGGCACGACCACCGGAGGGGCGGTTTCCGGCGATCCCGCAAGGTTGAAAATCCATGAAAATTTCAGAAAATCTCTTCTCCAATCGGGCTCAATTGAGCCTGGTTTCTCTCCTAAAATATCTAAGGATCTAGCCTACGAAGAGAGGAGTAGAGGAGGACCTTTAGTCGTGCTTACCGACGGGTTTGGTGGTGGTGCGCCATGGCCGATGGTGGAGCCTTCCGATGCTCTACAATGCTACAACGAACTCCCTCGTTTTCTTCAGTGGGATGGTGGAAACGAATTCTCTTGGCCTAGGGAAGCTTTTAAAAGAGCCAAATTGGGGAGAGGGAGGGTCATGGCTTCAAAGCCATTTATGGCCATAAAGGGGAATTTAGGCCATGGCTTGGGTTCATTGTTTCCAGTCTTGCACAGCCTGGAAAACCCCTTGCACTTCTCCTAATTCATCAAGGGAGATGAATCAAGCCTTTGGGATGAAGGAAGGAGGCCCCTTGGTCTTCCAAAGCCATTAATGGCTCTCTTTAAATCACTTTCTCTCTCTAGAAATACATGAAACTCTTATTTTCTCTCTCCCAATTACTAAGAACGAATTTGCTCATCTCTCTAGCCTATTGGCAGCCCATAAAATCATTATTAATAATTAGGATGGGGTTAGCCCAAGTGGGGGAAATGAGCTTGAGCTTGAGTTAGCCATTTGGGCTAATTTGACCTATTTCAAGGATTGAGTTGACCTTGCTCAAATTGACCATTTGGGTTGACCTCAATGGGTCCTTGGTGACCCATTGGCCTCCACTAAGGTCTAGGTAGGGTTGGGTAGTGTTGACTTGGCACCTTGGAGGTCACTTGACCCTTAGTAAGGGCACTTTGGGGCTAGAGTTGACTTGGGTCAACTTAGCCTCTTGGGTTCTCCCCAATGGGTCCTTGGTTACCCATTGACCTCACTTAATGTCTAGGAAGACTTAGGTAGGGTTTGTTGAGCATATTAGGGGCACATTGCCCTTAGTTAGGGCACCTTGCCCAATTTAGGCCTATGATGGTCTTAGGTCAATTTGACCACTTTGGGTTGATTTCAATGGACCCTTATGGGTCTAATGGACCTTCCAATAGTTTAGGGATATTGTGGTGGGGTCATGGAGTCATGGTGAAGCCCTATGGCCTTTCTAAACTAGTGTTTAGAATTCTACTATTTGCAGACCATGGTGATCTCCACCTTCATGCCTAAGCTCACGTGGTCTTCTTGGGCTTCTTAGGGTTTCGTCATGACTTAGTCATGACAAAACCACTCCTAGGGGTCTAGCTGGAAATGGGATGTTACATGTGGTTGACTCCACCGCCTTTCCATTTTCCTCGTAAGTTGCTCCCTGCTTCCTCTCAGACTTTGGACATCCGCTCCAACAGTCACGGGCAAAATGCCCCGGCTTCCCACAAGTAAAGCAAGCGCCCGGGGTCCGGCGTGTAGTTGCCCCCGAAGCACCGGAAGAAGGGGTTGTACCCGAAGTCCTAGCCTTCTTAAAGAACTTATGATAACAAGACTTCGAGATAGTCGACACCTTAAACTTTGTCTTCTTAACACTGGAGTCTTTCTTTGCATGCACATTCTTCATATCTTTATCCAAAGACCGGGCCCGCTAGGGTCAAGAAGCCCTGCGTCATTGGCCCTGAGAGCAGTAGCCTTAGGTCATCCCTTAGACCTTAATAGAAACGATTCGTCTTCCGCTCCTCATCAGCAAAAGTAGAGCTAGCATACTGACCCAAACGTGTAAATTCGTGGAATTACTCATCCACGCTACTCTCCCCCTACACCAACTTCTGAAACTCGTTCTCCAATACAATCCTCTGAGCTGAGGGGAGGTATCGAGCCAAGATAAGTCTCGAGAATTCTTCTATCGAGACGTCAGTAAGTTGTCTACCCCTCAAATGGTGTAACTCTAAACCTTCCCACCACAGTCTTGCGTCGCCATCCAACAGGAAAGTTGCAAAAGTGGTCTTCTGCCACTCTTCCGTCTCTGTAGCTATCAAAACTCTCTTAACTCTGGAGAGTCAATCCTACGCTTGGGTTGGGGTTCTCTTCCCCGAGAACACTGGAGGATTAAAGCCCATAACGTGCTTGAGCTATTTCTCTGTTGCTCTCCTAGGCATCATTGGCTCCACCACAACCTGCTCCACTCTCCTTGGTTCCGCCGCTTGGAGCGGTACTTGCTCCACAGCAGGGGCAGGTTACTGCACTTGTCTCGCAGGCTGTGTATTAATCATCGCAAACACTGCTTCAGCTACCAATCGTATGGTTTCAGCCGAAGAAGGTGTTGCCGGCGCATCGTTCAGTGCGCTACTTGCCTCAGAAACTGGACGTTCTGACGGTCCCGCACCACTCCTAGTCACCTATAGTCGTACAAAACACCATTAAGCGACCAGATAATATTTAAAAAAGCAATTATAGGAACACACAAGTTCCTTAAACATGTGTATTTTCATTCCAAAGTTGACATTCATTGGTTCTTTTTATGTTATAACGATGACACACACACACACATATGCTCACCACCCCTTAAAGTGAATTCGTCCACGAATTCATTTAAGCCTGACCGAAACCGGTAGTATGATACCAAATTGTAACACTCATATCCATCACATAGCATATAGCAGTAGGTCCGGCCGGCGCCCGACGCCATATACCACGGACAGACCGAAGGGTTACTCATTGAAACCATTCTTCCAATCGTAACTTCCTACACAGAGCATCTAGCGGAAGCAATTTATTAAGTTGCAAGAAATAAGAACTCAACCACAAGCATGAATGTCCACTAGCAAACCCCAGCAGTAATGAAATTACAGAGTACACAAAGTATAGACCTTATGGCCTTACAAGAGTTCACTAAATTTAAAACAGTGTCTTCCAAACTTCGGCTCGCAGGCCGGTCACGCATGAGTTAAACAATTAAACAAAACAAGGCCTTCAAGGGCCGGCTCAGCAACAAGGGCTTTGGCTTGCTATTTGTCGCTCGGCACCGCAGCACCTGCAAGCACAATTCACCGCAATAGTGGCAAACAAAAGTAATGGTGAGATAAAGCTGACCAAATTATAACGATCCCGCCCCCAAACTCGGGGCGGCGATGCTCCTTCCCTGCACTTATTAGCATAATAAGCATTATAGTGAATAATCACAACATCACAGGTGTAGGCATATACGGTCGCACACCTCGTGCTCTCAGGGCACTTACATGGTGAACCCGGTCAAAAAAGTGGTCTCACCACCATCCCTTGGATGGCAATACTCGTGAGCATTTTAGTCTTTCCGGCCGAAGCCTAAGAACCTCCATATATTCCAATGGTAAGTGCCATGTACTTTAGGTCTCTTTAACCGAACGACACAGAGCGGGTACGGTTCCGCCTAACCCATTGCTCACACCGCAACGTCAATTTAAGCCATATGAGCGGGTCAAGCTTCCCCGAGTCTCAAAACGATCAAACATGCACATAACCTAGTTATGTTCAAGGCTGGCTCCCAGGCCACCAAGTTGGCAGAAATGCATTTCCGCCCAGTTTTCTAGGTGCACCTTGGATTTAATTCCCAAGACTCCCTGTTGCAATCTACCGTATAGAAAACCCAAAAACAACCAAATGCACGGAGTCTTCTCTGACTAATCATGCATAATGAAACATCACCGATACAGACCAACTTATCCGGGTAGGCTTCACACACCATGTTTATGTTCGTATCTTGATTTCGGACTCAACATGCAAATAAGGGGGACTATTCACATCTACCCCAAGGAACGCCGCACACTCACCGCACACTCGCTGGAGCGGGTTTCCTTATGCAAAATAAGGAGAGCTTCACATGCTCAAGAAGAGAATCGTTACGCTTGGGTTTCTCTTTGGCACCATGGAAATCTATACGGATGAAAAGCACCGTATCGGCCTCGCCTTCACAGATCTATACTCGGATCGAAAATAGGAGCTCTGAAGCTCAACTGGTGGCCGGATCTCACTTCCTTCTTCTTCCTTGCTCTTCCTTCTCTCTAGAACTTTAGAAAGAGAAAACCTAAATAGAATGAGGGTTTCTAAGCCCTATTCCTGGGTATATCCCAGCAAGAACAGCCCTAAGCCATTGGATCCCAAAATAAGGAAACGGACGGCCACGATTCGCACTTAAAATCCAAAACCTAGGCCGAACACGGCTTGCGACACGCCCATGTCCAAGGCCGTGTGCCCTAATAGACGCTGAAACTGTCGCATCCCGAAAAGAACACGGGCTCACGACACGCCCGTGTCAAGCTTGACTCGCCTGTGCCATCCAGTACATGCCCGTATAGCTGGGCATGTTCCTCCATCGACACAGGTCTAGCACCAACCCGAGGAGAACACGAGTATTCGATACGCCCATGTCGAATTTGACACGCCTGTGTCGGACCCGAACACGCATGGTCTCAGGCCTTGTCTCTCCCCCGACATAACTCGGTTAACAACCCAAGTATGACACGACCTGGGACATGCCCGTGTCTCAGGCCGTGTTCGTTGTTCGACGATCGTCGACTGTAATTTCATCGACCACACGACCATCGTCGAACCCGAGCACGACACGCCCCTGGCACACGCCCGTGTCCCAGGCTGTGTGATCTCTACTGAGTCCCAGACTTAGCTCAAAACGCCACCCATCCTTTTTTTGAGTTTCGGTGAGTTACAAAGGGAATGAGTGCCTTCAAGGCCCCGCATGAGGAAATTCAAATGTCCCATCATGGACCATTTGTATTTGGTGAACTAGCCCTGAAAGTCACACTAGTGTCAACTACCTTCACCTATGGGGGGGATAGGTGATTTGCAGTCTTTTTGCAGAATTAAAAATTTACCAGCACAATAAAACAAAACAAGCACAGCACAGAAACACACAGGCAGTTATAGTGGTTCCCCGATTTGGGTACGTCCACTTTCCCCCTTCGACCTATCTCCCAACAAGGGACAACTCGGTCACTTAACCAACCGGATTGAAATCCAATCCTCACACTATGGAAGGAACCCTTCCACTCGAAGGAGTCACTACTCCTCCACCACGGGTTGCACCCAACCCTTACAATGAGGAACCAACGTTCCTTTACAACAAAAGTAAAAAATGGAATGTATAAAATACAAACTACTTTTGGAGTACTAGGTGTCCCTCTTCGTTCGATGACGTGTTCTTGAAGAAGACGAAGAGTCCACGACCTTAGATCTCACTTGGAAAAGATCTCCTCGAGATCGGCAGAGGCAAAGATTGCAGCGGCGATTCTTTCAAGATCGGCGGCAGCACAAATTTTGGCAGCGATTCTTTCGAGATCCAACCTTCGTAGCAAAGCTAGCAAGGTCTACCAACGGTCTTACTTGGATCGATCGTCTCAATCGATTCGGAAGGGGAAGGTATTCCCATTCAACAAATCAAGAGACAAAGGATCTTAAGATAGACACGTGAGACGCGTTGCTTGGCTAAGCTTCTATCGCCGGGAGATCAGGAAGAATCCACGATCAGCTGCGACGACCACCTTCACGAGCGATGATGGCAGCGGAAGAAATACCGCGATCAATTAGGTCATGCGAGGCGGACGTTCCTTTTCTTGGTGTTCGTTGCTACCTTCGTTCAAAATAGAAGAGTATTTATATAGTAGAATAATCCATTATGACCATTGTGGGCCCCATTAGTAGAAACCCTAAGTCCAGTTCAAAACAGCGCCTGAACATTTGGCCCGGTCCAGCGAGCCAACGAAAATCGCCTAAGGCAAATTTGGCGGGAATCATTGGTGATTCTCGACGATTCGTCGAGAATCACTAATGATTCCCGTCGAATTCTACTTAGAAGATTTCTAGCTAAAAAAAGCAAGCCATCCTGAGTGAATCGGCGAGAATCACAATTCATTCTCGACGAATCGGCGAGAATGCAAAGTCATTCTCTACGATTCGGCGAGAATCACTAAGTGATTCTCGCCGATTCTTCCTTAGCAGAATTCTAGACAGCGCTGAGACAGCCGGAAGCATTCGGTGAGAATCGGCTAGTGATTCTCGACGATTCGGCGAGAATAATCGGTGAGAATAACTTTGTTATTCTCATCGAATCTTACTTAGACGAATTTTCGTCTATCTTCCCGTGAGCTGGTCTTTGACCCATTCTTGCTCCTTGCCTGCTTTTGATCTATCACTGTCCTGTACTTGAAAGTAAGTACACTCTAATAGAGAGAGTACACATAAGCCAACACACTAATCTGCTCAACGAGGGATTACGTTGCGCAGACCCGTGTATATTGACCTACTGCACCCTGACATTGGTGTGTACTTAGCGTGGAGTAACTGCAAGCACAACTTAAAGATATATCATCAAATACATTGTGAATTCATCTTATCTTGACAGGAGGCTTCCTCAAATCCAGGTAATTGTGGATACAATACCCAACAATCTCCCCCTATTTGAAGAAGCCAAAATCCTACTAGCTAAGATGAATTACACCAACCAGAGTAATATACAAGGCAAATTAAGAAGGACAAGACACAGAGAAATAAAGGCAAACAGAACAATATTTGAGTCAATCACGAAATCATATATATATATATCCACGAGAATTGTTCATACAACAACATGAAGATAAAAACACGCATTGAGGAAAGACAAGCAATAATCATAAGCCTATTTCTCCTTAGCTAAATCATCCTTTAGTTGTTGAGCCAAGAATTTCTTGCTTTGTCTCTCAAAATACTCCTTGGGCTTTGGATAATATATGGGGGGAGGAGCTTTATTTTCCACGGTGTTGGACCTGAAAAAGATATTTTGTTTAGCTTCATATTCTTTATGCAGCTCCCACTCATACTGATAGTATACATCATTCCGATTTATTTCCCCCCTCTGCTGTAGCATAAAAGTATCCAAAATAATGCTCCTTGAAACAGGACTCCATCTTTCATTTCTCACTTCATCCTCCTTCAATCTTACTTTCTTTTCGGTTGGAGTTTCTTCGGACGTCCCTTCTTGGAGTTTCCTTTTTCCTCTTGCTATGGCTTCCTGGTCAAACATGGCCCTAAGAGTAGCTTTTTCAGCAGCCCTGGCAGCCTTCTTGGCATCAGCTTCGCTAAGCGAAACCTCCTCAACACTTGCAATCTCATCAGCAGCAGTGGTACCCTCATCTGGAGAAGGAACGGGAATTGGAATTTGAATACCTGATGCCTGCTGAACGAGCCAGTGACAGCTATCAAAAACATACTTATTTGACTGTTTGAAGTTGTCGATGATAATCTGTTGTAGCCCTGCCATCTTAGCTTTTTATTCTTCCTCCCCCTTTTTGTCTTCGAGGGCAATTGAGTTTGCATAAGTGTGCAGTGACCCATCGATGTGTTGCACAGTCTTTGTAAACTCAGTCAGCAGGTTTTTTTGATTTGTATTTAGAATCACCATGTTGGCATCGAATTTCTGGATGCTGTCGGCCACAACATGAGCATTCTTATTTACTACTGCCAGGTCATCCGTGTTCTTTTTGAGTCCTTGCATAAGAAGAGTAACAGCAGTGCCAGCCTCTGTATACTTGGCCTCGAACTTCTTTTCCATCATATCCAGCTTGTGATTAATTTCCACGACGTTCTTTAGCATTAGATCCTCAGATTTCTTAATCCTTTTTAACACTTTGTTCTGTGCTTGCTTGAAAGACAGTTTGAGCTCATCCACTATACCTTGAATGACGTTCACTGTGTGATTTGCTAGATTAGATTGAAGTGGATGTCCCTGAGGCAAGCCTTGGTCTTACTCTTCAGTAGATTCACTTGATGAGCTTGACACATGCACCGTTTCCAATGGGGGGATAGTGGCAGCCTCTGTAGATTTCTCAGGAATGCTAATCAGCCTTTGCTGAGAGGACTCCCCCTCCATTGGTGCACTAGATTTCTCATGATCTATCACTGGAGCTTGTTCCTCAGATGGAACTTCAGCATCATCCTGAGGCTCCATCATCTCCACCCTCTCCCTCAGGGATATTTCATCTTCAACTTCATCATTCTCTTCTTCATCAGACCCATATCCTCATTCTAAACTACAGCATCGTCCAAATCCTCTTGGTCTTCCTTATTATCACCTAGATTAGTGGCCAGGGTGTCAACTGCATCTTTGGCTATCTGAGAGATGTCAGAAACAACATCAGCAGGAGCAGGTACTGAGAGATCTATCCTGTGAGGTCCAGTCGCAAGGGGTAGAGACTCCCCCTCGGTTCCTACAGCCAGCAGATCAGGAACTTCACTGGGTTCAGCCACGGAATCTGCTAGAGTTCTGTTGTCCTCATCCCCATGGGACTCAGCCGGGGATTCATCATGTTCTTCAACAACGGCTGCTTGACCAATTCTTCTTTCCCATCTATCAAGGACACTCGAATCCATTTTCTTCAGATAATGCAGAGGAACTCCTTTACTCATATCGAACCTATCTCCATCCAACTAATTGAGATATAGGCTGATGATTCTTCCAAAACTTGGAGTTCTGAGAGTATCCTTAATCTTCTCAAATAGCATAGCCCCCCAGTTGAATCTCTTTCGGCAGACTATAGCCACTAGAATCTTGAACATGTCAGCTGAGATGTGGTCGTGGGAGCCGGGTTTGCATATCAGTACTTTCCCTATGATGTCCGACAAGAGCTTCCCTTCCTCATTCATTTCCTTTCTCTTGATTGATTTGGTTCCTCGAGCCAGTCCACAGAAGAGGAGAGTCCTGGCTCGATCCTCTTCCTCCAAATAATCTTCTTGATCAAAGCTGGTGAGCTGCAGATATCTTGACAGTTTTCCTGCTTTCATCTTGATCCGTACTCCGGTAATCTTACTCTTGATCACTGTATATTCGTCCCGTAGCCTTGTCATTGTAAAGAACTCCAGCACTTCCTTATCCAGTATTTTGCATGGATGCTCCAGGATGAATGTAAGTCCGGCCTCTTCAAGCATGAGGATAATATTCCGGAACTCATCTGAGGCATGAGAAAAGCCTGTCCTAACCAGTTCCCTTCCAGTGAAGAGTCCTGCTGCGGTTCTAGGGGCCATTTCAAAACCTAACAGAAAATATTCAGGATTCGACACCCTATTAGAGCTGCTAGTATAGGAGCCACACTTTAGACAAGACACAACAAGGAGGAGGGAACGTTACCCTAACACCGAGTGGTTTGGCGGGACGACGGTGAAGGGATCGACAGGATCGACAGGATCGCCTGACGGGAAGAAGTCGACGGAGAAGGTGTCTGAAGCTCTTGCGTCCTTGGGACTTTATCGACGGAAGCACAAAGGAGAAACTGGGTGATCGACGCCGCAATTGACAGGAAACCTGGAAGAGCTCGGGAAGAAGTCGGGATGCGAATCGTCGTCGGTATTCATCGTCGAGATCGTCGGGATGCTTTCGATTCCGGGAAGTCGACGGAACTATGCGAGAAGCAGGGATGCGAATCGTCGGGATATGAAGGGTCGGCGGGATTTAAGCTATTTATATCATTACGAACCGGGGGGGTTCGACGTGATTTCGAAGTGCTTCTATCACTAGGCTAAGGAGAAAATGAATTAGCCTTTATTAAGCAACCAAAGTCGGTCTTTTCTATACAAACTAGCTGAGGCGTGTTAATTTCAAGCCTTTTCCCCATTTTGTTTCTTGATCACGAACCTCGATCGAGTGGAACGGTATATTCTCCTTAAACAAAATTACATAGTATTACTAAGTGACAAATTTTAGTATTTTGCTACACCCACGGCAAACATTACTTAAGTTCAAATGGACTAATTCACACCCATTTAGGTTCATTATCCATTATATCAATATGTAATTACAAGGAATTCTTCAAATTGTATTTTAGGGTCATTTAGCAGTTTCGTTCTGTCAACAAGTGTGTGAACATATATGTGTATATATACATATAACCATTCACTTTTTAGAGTACGAATTGACAAATTCTTATGGATAAATATGAGGATATATATAAATGTAAACATCAAGATAATCTGACTCAAGTCTTGACACTGAATGCGTGTACCTGGGATCATAACATTTATCATTCAGATCTTCTATTTGAGGTACACCAGGTGTTCAATTTGAGTAATCCATTGTAGTTAGCATTGCTCTTATCCCATATACGTGTTCCATGTCATTCTTGGAACATCTCATGTCTAGTTCCCATCATATTTACGGGAACCTAGACTATCCTGTGAAAAAGAATTACCTTACCTTAGGAACCCAATATGTATTGGGTCCTAGGTTCTTGTCAGCGTAAAATATTGAATGCCTTCCTACAGGAATCCTGTCAGGAAGGCTAACTCTGCCCAGAGGAAGTGGACATACCCTTGCCTTTGGCACAGAGGGATTGTGCCAACAATCTACGGCAAAGTGACCCACCTTGCCACAGCACCAACACTCGTGAATGTTGAATCGTCGTTTCTGACCTGATCAGCTTACTGAGGTAGTCATGATCTTAAGTCTAAACGGGATAGAGCCGGTTCTGCTCACAAATTTGCCTTTTCCACCATGACACGTGGGAGAGTGGAAAGAATGCATGTGGTGAGTGTCATGAGTCCTGGGAGGTGGTGCCTTCCTTTCAGTCAGCACACTTCCAGAGGCCCCATGGGTACTTACCACATGTTTCCTAGCCCCCCTTTCCTGTATCCTAGGGTGGAAAGAGATGCGGTGAGAGCTGGTTCCTGCAGATTCATGATGAGTTGAGGCTGAGGCCGAGAATACAAAGGGTTCAGGATGAGCCTTGGGTATTCTCTCATGGGTAGCCATGACAGCTCTTGCACTGTGGGCATTTCAACCTGAGGGCCGATCATTCTTGAAGTGACCATGGATGTTCCTGTAGTCATACCTAAAAGCATAATATGTGCCCTTCCTACTCGGGGTTGGGGGTCTGAACACAGTTTCCTCATTTCTCCATGAATTAATGATTTGGGAGATCCACCCATTTTCTGCTTTTCTCTTGATAGCATCTATCTTGGAAAAGTTAGAAACTATCCTCTTCTTGGTCTCTAGACGACTCTCTAGATCCGAGATCTTTGAGTCCTTTACCTTGATGGATTCCAATTGGAGATTCATCAAGGTCTTCAGCTGAGCAATCTCCTTAGCTTGCTCCTCCACAAGTAAGTTGCTCTTCTAAAGGGCACTCTCAAGGGAATCAGGATTTTCAATCTTTTGATTGAAGCTATCCATATCCCTTGCATCACTGGAAGGACTACCCTCTGAACTGTTCCTGTCTTCAAGAACATCAAGAGGAGAGGGGCATGATGAAGAAGTTACCTGCTCCTGGCTTTGCTGTTCAGGGTCACCGTCAAGATCGGCAGAGACTGTTGAGTCAGCTTCATCAGAACTGCTTTCCTCAACTTCTTCTTCAGTCTCTGACAAGGACACAGGAGCCCTGATACTGACAGATTGATCATGCCCTTCATCTTCAGAAATGAGGACCCCCACATAGGCTTCATCCTCTTGCTGATAACTGGTCCCTGCTTTCTCTGATCCCTCCATGAGGTCTGAGATGGTTTGCCACATGGACTTGGCCGTCCTACACTTGTCCACTCTTGAACGAGATATACCGGACCAGACGTCAGTGATGATCTGACGAATCAACTTGTCCAAGTTTAACATTGAGAGCTCGGTCTCAGACATCTCTTCGGGACTCTTGGGGATTTGGAGATCCTTTCCTGAGCTGGAAGCCTTCATGGGAATGAAGGAACCCTCTTCCAAGATGAGTGACGCTCGAGGGTCGATGGCCTCCAGATGAAACATAACTCTCATCTTCCAGATGGGATAATACTCTACTGTGCAAGCAGGGAGTCTCAGAGGAGAGACATCAGAGTCCAGCTCCATGCTTGAGTCTTGTCTTCTTCTTGACACTAGAATCAGGATCTTACTCAAGGTGTTAACATTATTGCTGAGGAACCTCCCTCTGATACCACTTGAAAGTCACACTAGTGTCAACTACCTTCACCTATGGGGGGATAAGTGATTTGTAGTCTTTTTGCGGAATTAAAAATTTACCTGCACAATAAAACAAAACAAGCACAGCACAGAAACACACATGCAGTTATAGTGGTTCCCCGATTTAGGTACGTCCACTTTCCCCCTTCGACCTTTCTCCCAACAAGGGACGACTCGGTCACTTCACCAATCAGATTGAAATCCAATCCTCACACTATGGAAGGAACCCTTCCACCCGAAGGAGTCACTACTCCTCCACCACGGGTTGCACCCAACCCTTACAATGAGGAACCAATGTTCCTTTACAACAAAAGTAAAAATGGAATGTATAAAATACAAACTACTTTTAGAGTGCTAGGTGTCCCTCTTCGTTCGATGACGCGTTCTTGAAGAAGACGAAGAGTCCACGACCTTAGCTCTCACTTGGAAAGGATCTCCTCGAGATCGGCGGCGCCAAAGATTGCGGCGGCGATTCTTTCAAGATCGGCGGCGGCACAAATTTCGGCAGCGATTCTTTCGAGATCCAACCTTCATAGCAAATCTAGCAAGGTCTACCAATGCTCTTACTTGGATCGATCATCTCAATCGATTCGGAAGGGGAAGGTATTCCCGTTCAACAAATCAAGAGACAAAGGATCTCAAGATAGACACGTGAGACGCGCCACTTGGCTAAGCTTCTATCGCCGAGAGATCAGGAAGAATCCACGATCAGCGGCGGCGACCACCTTCACGAGCGACGACGGCGGCGGAAGAAATACCGCGATCAATTAGGTCACGCGAGGTGGCCGTTCCTTTTCTTGGTGTTCACTGCTACCTTCGTTCAAAATAGAAGAGTATTTATACAGTATAATAATCCATTATGACCGTTGTGGGCCCCACCAGTAGAAACCCTAAGTCCAGTTCAAAACAACGCCTGAACATTTGGTCCGGTCCAGCGAGCCAACGAAAATAGCCTAAGGTAAATTCGGCAGGAATCATTAATGATTCTCGACGACTAATCGAGAATCACTAATGATTCACGTCGAATTCTACTTAGAAGATTTCTAGCTTAAAAAGCAAGCCATCCGGAGTGAATCGGCGAGAATCACAATTCATTCTCGACGAATCGGCGAGAATGCAAAGTCATTCTCTACGATTCGGCAAGAATCACTTAGTGATTCTCGCTGATTCTGCTTTAGCAGAATTCTAGATGGCGCTAAGACAGACGGAAGCATTCGGTGAGAATCGGCTAGTGATTCTCGACGATTCGGCGAGAATCACTAGTGATTCTCGTCGAATCTTACTTAGACGAATTTTCGTCTATCTTCCCGTGAGCTGGTCTTTGACCCATTCTTGCTCCTTGCCTACTCTTGATCTATCACTGTCCTGTACTTGAAAGTAAGTACACTCCAATAGAGAGAGTACACGTAAACCAACACACTGATCTGCTCAACGAGGGATTACAATGCGCAGACCCGTGTATATTGACCGACTGCACCCTGACATTGGTGTGTACTTAGCGTGGAGTAACTGCAAGCACAACTTAAAGATATATCATCAAATACATTGTGAATTCATCTTAGCTTGACAGGAGGCTTCCTCAAATCAAGGTAATTGTGGATACAATACCCAACAAGCCCCAACTCTCAAGAATAGGGCAGTGGCCTTTTCTCTGGATCTCTCAGCACACACTCAGACTAAGGGCAAGTCTGTCAGCAAGCTTGACTTGGGTATTTCTGAGGCCATCGACAGTATGTTTTCTGCAAAGAAGACCACCGTTGGTAGAACTCAAGATAAACAAAGCTCTTCTACTAGCAAACTCACCTTCAGTCAGATGGTGGATAGAAGAAACAAGAACAAGGAAGCTGCTCTTCCTCCTATACAGTCAGCAACTAACCAATCTGCCATACCTGCACAGAAAATAAGATACAATATACATGAGTATTGGTGTTGTGGCAAAGTTGGTCATTTTGCCTTAGATTGCTGGCACAATCCAATTATGCCTTGAGCTAGTGCTAGTCTTCCTGTCAGAAAGTCTACAGGAAGACAATTCCTTTTTGAGGCTAACTAGAACCAAGGACCCAATAAAAATTGGGGTCCTAAGGAAAATTAAACTATATTTTGCAGGATAGTCCAAGTGCCCATACCCCTATATGGTACTTGGACATTGGATGTTCCAAGCACATGACTAGAACAAGGAGCAACCTAAATGAAATACACTCCTATAAAGGATGGACCCAAAGTAATCTTTGGTGGGTCAGACAGAGGAGTCACCAAAGGCTATGGTAAGATCACCAATGGCATAGTCACCATCTCCAGAGTAGCTTATGTTGAAAGGTTGCAACACAACCTAATAAGCATATGCCAACTTTGTGATCTTGTCTATGTCATTATATTCCACAAGGATGAGTGCCAAATTAAGAGGTCAAGTGACCAAGAGGTTATCTTGACAGGCACTAGAAGTGGTAATGTTTATTGTCTAAACTTTCTATGTTGAAGTCAAGACTCCACTATATGTCTAGTTGCAAATGATAAAGTCTCATACTATTTACAATGGCACAAGAGGCTAGCTCATTTGAACTATAAGACCATTGGTAAGCTCTTCAGTGAATAGTTAGTAAGAAATGGTCCTAAAATGAAATGCACTGAGGAGGGTATTTGTTCTGCATGCCAAAAGGGCAAACAGACCAAAACTTGATTCAAATGTATTGGGGCCAAAGACTCTGTGAGGTGTTTATACCTCCTGCATATGGACTTGTTTGGTCTTTTGCCTGTTTATAGTCTAGGTAGGAAAGTCTACACTCTTGTAGTTGTTGATGACTTCTCTAAGTTTGCATGGGTTTTCTTTCTTAAGAAAAGTCTAAAATCCTTGATATCTTCAGGACCTTCGTCAAGCAAGTTCAGAATGAATTGGACAGTACTGTGGTCAAAATCAGAAGTGACCATGGATCTGAATTCCAGTCTGAAGGCATGAAAAGATTCTGTGAAGAGCAAGGGATTCATCAAGAATTTTCTTCTCAAAGAACACTCTAACAAAATGGGATAGCTGAGAGGAGAAATAGAACTCTCATTAAAGCTGGCAGGACACTGCTAAGTGATACATCTCTCCCAGAATATTTCAAGCCTGAGGCAGTAAATACTGCATGTCAGGTCCTAAATAGAGCTACTATCACCAAGGCTCACAAGAAGACTCCCTATGAGAATATAAAGGGATGAAAACCAAACATTGCCTATTTCAGAATCTTTGGAAGCAAATGTTATGTGCTTAATAATGGGAAATCTTACCTAACTAAGTTTGCTAACAAATCCTATGATGAGATATTTGTTGGGTACAGCAATCATAGTAAAGCATATAGGGTCTACAACTTGAAAATCAAGTTGTGGAAGAGTCCATAAATGTATTGTTTGATGAATCTACTATGATTAATAGTGAGCTATCATGCTCCTCATCTAGTCCTGTAGGTATAAAACAAGTGATGGACAAAATATCCATTAAGGAAGCCTCTCCAGTTATCCAAGATAAAGATGAAGGGGTGTGCATTCCAAAAGAAGGATAAAGCTCACATAATGAGGATGAAGAACAGCAAGCTCCAGCCATTGAAGCTCAAGATGCTAAAGGAAGAATGCCCCTAGTAGTTAGGCATCTAAGAGATCATCCTAGACACCAGATAATTGGTGATGCTTACCAAGGAGTTATAACTAGGAGCATAAGTCTCAATACAGCCATGTATTCAAGCTTCCCATCACAAGTTGAGCCCAAAAGATTTGAAGAGGCCAACATAGACCAGTACTGGATTGTGGCAATGCAAGAAGAACTGAACTAGTTCAAAAGATGTAAGGTCTGGAAGCCGGTTCCCAGACCACAAGGACATAATATCATTGGAATCAAGTGGATCTACAGGAACAAGCTTGATAAAAATGGCATTATAATCAAGAACAAAGCTAGATCGGTGGATAAGGGATATAGACAAGAAGAAGCTATTGATTTTGATCAAACCTTTGCCCCAGTAGCTAGGCTAGAAGCCATCATACTGTTCCTTGCCTATGTTGCCAACAAGGGATTCAAAATCTATCAGATGGATGTAAATTCAGCCTTCCTGAATGGTGACTTAAGGGAAGAAGTCTATGTTGAGCAGCCATCAGGTTTTGTTGTTCCTTACTCTCCTGATAATATTTATAGGCTTAGGAAAGCTTTGTATGAGTTGAAGCAAGCCCCTAGGGCATGGTATGAGACCATGTATAGTGAAAGTGAGGGATAAATCTTATGATGACTCTAGAGGGGGGTGTGAATAGAGTAGTAAAATGATTAAAATAAGGTGATATATATAAGTATAAACAGGAAATATCATAGCACACAAGCACAGAAATAATCAGCATAGATGACACAAGAATTATAGTGGTTTCCCAATAAACCTGGGTACATCCACTCTTCTACCACCCTGGTAGGAGTCCACTACATGTTTTTGATCAAGTGCCCTGCCACCATAAGTTTTTACTCAGGTGCCCTGCAACCACAAGATCAATTTTTATAAGGGAGATCTAACAACCCTTTGAGCTTTTGATCAGGTGCCCAAAAACCAATCTAAGTTTTTTGATCAGGAGACTTAACAACCAAGAGTCTAACTTTTGAAGGGAGTTAAAACCTTGTACACAGGTGAATGAAATAAACAAAAATGGTTGAAGATGTTCTTCTCTGTCAATAATCTGAGAGAAGACTAGTGGATTTAATGAAGCAGAAAGCTCCCCCTGATTTGAATATAGTTGATGTTCAGGTGAGGGAGTCCTTTCTCTTCAGGGTGTAGGACTTCAATGAAAACTTCTCCTTCCAGTATATGTATTTAAGTGATTGTGAAGTTGATCTCAGAATGATGATTGTTTACTGGAAGAAAAACTTGAGGGCAGAAAAACTTTGTATGAAAGTTATTGTTCGTAACTCAGTCTGTAACCGAGTGCGTGAAAAACTTTGTAAGTATATTTTTGTAACAGTGTAGACTGTGTGTCACCTTGAGATAGAAAAACTTCTGGGAATATAGAAGGCTAGTCAGATTTCAAATATTTGAAATCATTAACTCTGATACAGCTGGAGCATTCCTTAAGAATGGAAACTACCCTTGGGAATTAATCAGTAATAAACTCTGTGAAAATATCCACATTTAATGTTGTCTCTAAACGGCTATATTCATTGGAATATATTGCATTAAATGTCAGAGACATAACTACCTGAAATCAATCCCATTAGAGTATTCAGCCTTCAGAAAAAATAAACCTGAAGATAAGCCTGAAGATAATTCTTCTTACGGAAATAAATAACTGCCTAAAATAACTGCATAGAAAACGTCGAACTAAGCCAATAAATCGTCGACCAGAGCCTGGAGTTCGTCGAGCTTGATTCTTCATATTCATCGACTTGAGCTCCAATTTCATCGAGCTGAGCTTGGCTATCGTCGAGCTGAGATTACAGAGTTAAGGACAAATTTCATTGACCGGAGCTCAGCTTTCATCGAGCTCAACTCAGAGTTGGAACTCTGAGTTCATTGAGCTGAGATAGACTTTCGTCGAGCTGAGTTCGACAATCGTCTAACTAAATTTCCTGAACTTAAAATCTTTAAAGGCAAAACCCTGGAAAATCCTATGACCCTGGACTATATAAGATGGGTCAATCTAAGCAGCCTAATAGTGATCTTAGCCCAAATCAAACCTGGGGTTGCAACAATCTCCCCCTATTTGGGTGAAGATGCTATTTATAAAATATAGCATAAAACAAATATATATATATATCTTGCAGAAATAACACATTCAGCAGATATATGATAAAGCTATGAAAGGTTTTAAAAACAATAACATCAGATAGTTCAAAAATATAAAAGAATCAGGAATCTATCTTGGAACCTTCAGATGAAGATGGTTTAGTGAAAATCATCTTCTTGGTAGGATCTTGAGCTTCAAGCTGAGTCATTTTTAGATCTTGATCCCCAAGAATCTTCTGAGAGAATTCTTTGGGCACTACTACCTCTGGATGGAGCTGCATATACTCATTAGCATTGAATAAATTTTTCTTTACTTGAAACTTGTCAAACTCTTTCTGCATGTAGTTCGACAATCGTCTAACTAAATTTCCTAAACTTGAAATCTTTAAAGGCAAAACCCTTGAAAATCCTATGAACCTAGACTATACAAGATGGGTCAATCTAAGCAACCTAATCTTAGCCCAAATCAAACCTGGGGTTGCAACAATCTCCCCCTATTTGGGTGAGGATACTATTTACAAAATATAGCATAAAACAAAAAATATATATCTTACAGAAATAACACATTTAGCAGATATATGATAAAGCTATGAAAGGCTTTAAAAATAATAACATCAGATAGTTCAAAAACATAAAAGAATCAGGAATCCATTTTGGAACCTTCATATGAAGATGGTTTAGTGAATATCATCTTCCTGGTAGGATCTTGAGCTTCAAGCTGAGTCATTTTTAGATCTTGATCCCCAAGAATCTTCTGAGAGAATGCTTTGGGCACTACTGCCTCTTGATGGAGCTGCATATACTCATTAGTATTGAATAAATTTTTCTTTACTTAAAACTTGTCAAACTCTTTCTGTCTGTAGGAAGACATGGTTGTGAACTGGGAAGTGTCTTTTCCTTCAGCTCTAGCTTTACTGATCTGAGACAGACCAATAAGCTTATTGAATCTTTCCATCCTATAGACTGGATCTAATTCAGGTTCATAAGTAGGAGATAGAGGCCTCCCTGGGCCTTATTCCTTTTGTTGTTCACTTTGAGTTTCTTGTTGGCTGGTTTGCTTTGAATGTTGATCTTGAATGCCTTTGTTTGATCTTTGATGCTGATAGCTTCCTTGACTTGATCTCTGCTGTTGATGGCTGCCTTGGCATCATGACCTTGAAGGTTTGAGTAGATCTAGAATATTGTTGAGAGGTAGACCTAGGATGCTGAGAAACACCTCCTGCTGATCCTGATGTACGAGGAGGAGGATGAGGTCCTCTCCAAGACTATTTAGGTGGAGAACTGTACCTCTTCATCTTCTTCCTTTTCTTCTTTTCATTTTTAGAAAGCTTCATCCAGTGAGGATATTCTGGAGTGAGTGTAATGTTGTGCATAATATAATATGGGGTGTCTTGTGTAGGATTTGGTTTTGGAGAAGCCCTTATATAAGCCTTCTTCTTGGCTTTTATTTTGTTAGAACCAAAGTTTCCTGAATCATCAGAATCATCATTATCATCATCATCAGAGGAATCATCAGCTGGATTGTCATATAAGTCATCTAATTGTTTCAGCAATTTAGCATTATCCTTAGCTGGAGCTGCTGGCTGTACATTCTCAATTTCTGTAACAGCTTGTTAAATTGGTGCATTCTCTTGTTCCATATCTAATTCAATAAAATCATCCAGATTGGGCAAAGAAGATTCATCCATCACATAAGTTGGAGGAGAAAAACCATGTTTTATTGCATCCATTGAATTATCAACTACTACTATACTATTAGGACTGGTAGAGATACTAGTAGTAGTATTTATGAAACTAGATAAAATTTCTTCTATAACTGAAGTATATATAGGGGCAGTATAGCAAACTATCTGTTTAGATGAATCATAAACTGTATCAATTGTATCAAAAGCTGGTAAATTGTAGCTATAAACTGTATCAAAAGAATGTAATAAAGAAGGGATATCAACTGTGAGATTAATGATGAAATCACCAACAATGATTATTTTTGGTGTTGCTGTCTCTTCTTCAAAGCAAAACATTTCAGTATCCTCAAGAATTTCAACCACTGTTGCTGCTGGAATTGCTACTACTGTTGTTGCTAGTGTTGTTGTTGCTACTACTACTGTTGTTGCTACTATTGTTGTTGCTACTACTGCTGTTGTTAGAGATGTTGTTGCTTCTTCGTAGAACATCTCCCCCTGCCTGGATTCAGAGAGACCTGAACCCAGGCCCCCAGAAGCAGGGACAGAGGAGGAGGAAGCCAGCTGAGCAGAAAGAATGGAAATGGAAGCAGCAAGAGGAACAATAGCCCCATTTATGAGCTTCTTAAGAGTAGGTGTAATGAATTTGAGAAGATCATTAGAAATGGCAGAGAAATCCAAATATGTTTGATCAGAAGTAGAGGGAGAAGAGGAGGATTTATTACCACATGTATAACAGATTGAGAAGGCTTGAGGGATGAAATCAGGATTGATGACTGGAGGAGTGAGATTGGGGAAAATCTCATCCTGAATTTGGGATTGAGGAGGAATGAAATCAGGAATGATTTCATCCTGGATGGGAGAATGAGGTGGAGATGGAGAGGGGAGTAGATTGAATGTAGGTTGGTTAGGGAGAATTGGAGATGATGGTGGAGTCTGAATGGGTGATTGAATGATTGGTGAAAGAGGATGGGGAATTTGGGTTGGAAGCTCTTCAGTTATGGTGGTCTGAAGAGTAGGAAGGGTTGAAAGTGATGGAGACCGGGTTGGAGAAGGCTTCCTAGGAGAAAGATGAGGAGAAGGAACTTCTTCTAGGGCTGGGTGAGTGACTGTATCAGCCCTGGTGTCCTCAGAAGCTACTCTGGAAAAAGAAGCCCTAGAAGGCTTTTGAATTACCCTCTCCCATCTACTAAAAAGGGCAGAGGTAAGTATCTTTGAGGCATTGATGAAGCTGGTCTGGGAGACCAACAACTCAGGGCACTTAGCCTGCAAGAAGATCCCAAGGAACCTTCCATTACCTCCAGATTTTCCATTTATTTTCTTCCTAATGTTGTCAAACAGAATGCCACCCCAATTCACTGACTTCTTATTAACCAAAGCACACATCAATTGAAATTGGTGCCTGGTAATATGCTCATGAGCAGAGTGTTTTCCTAACAACACTTTGCCAACAATATCAGCCAAGAATCTACATTCTATTGATAGATTTTCTTAAGGAGGTGGTTAGAGTTTCCTTCATTATGACCTAAACTTTCTAGCATTTCATTAAATTCACTGCTAGATAAATCTATTTCATCTTCTCCATTCACAAAACCGAAAACTTCAGTTAAAAGTTCTGGAGAAAGAGGAACTTGGTGACCTGATATCGATCCGATAAGAACTAGAGTATCTTGAATCCTTGTTGTGTGCATCCACTCCTTAATCTCGCCCACTGGTAGTTTTATTCTAGTTGTCATAAATGTCGAAGATTGGGATTGTCGAACAGTTTTAGAATATCTTGAAAGATTTGATCCGAGTGAGAAAAAGAGTCCATATCAATATCAAACCCTGCATCGAACTTCATGGCAGACAGAAGTGCCTGAGGAATCGCCATTGCTCTGCAAAAACAAAAAGATCAAGTGAAAAGGGGAAATGAAAAGGCGCAGGATAGAGTTCGATGAAAACCTAGTTATAAGGTTTCAGACGCCGAAACGGCGAACTCTGCCCGACGAAAATAAAAACTTCGAACTCAGTTCGACAAAAAAATTTCACAAAGGAAATAAAAGCGTCGATCTAAGTTTGAGGAGAAGAAAACATTTCTTCATTCTCCGTTCGATAAAAAATTTTCTGAACTGAACTTCGTCGATCTCCATTCGATGAAAAAATTTACAAAGGAAGGTTTGTCGATCTCCGTTCGACGAAAATTCCACGAAGAATTCACGGTTCGTCGATCTCCGTTCGACGAAAAATGGACTCTTCATCGACCAAAGACAAAAATTAAATTAAGGCTTCTCCATTAATCATACCTAGCTGATTTAGGAAGAACAGATGTTTTTTTCATCTAATGGTTTGGTGAAAATGTCTGCTCTTTGTAAATCAATAGAGATAAAGACAAGTTTAATTTTATTTTTGTCCACACAATCTCTAATGAAATGATGTCTAATCTCTATATGCTTAGTTCTACTATGAAGCACTGGATTTTGTGCAATTAAAATAGCACTGGTATTATCGCAAAAGATGATTGAATTATTTAAGTTGAAACCATAATCCAATAGCTGATTTTGAATCCACAATATCTGTGAGCAGTAACTACCAGCTACAATGTATTCAGCTTCAGCAGTTAATGTGGACACAGAAGTTTGCTTTTTGCAAAACCAGGACACGAGCCTATCACCAAGGAACTAAGAAGTTCCTGGTGTGCTTTTCCAGTCAACTCTACATCCAGTATAGTCAAGATTTGAGATTTCAGTTAAGTCAAATTCTGATTCTGTTTGATACCAAAATCTTAGATTTGGACAACCCTTTATATATCTCAAAATCCTTTTTAATAAAATTAGGTGAGATTCTTTGGGATTCACTTGAAATCTAGCACAAATATAAGTAGCAAACATAATGTCTGGTCTACTAGCCGTAAGATACAATAAAGACCCAACAATAACCCTATATGTTTTCTGATCAACTAGCTTGCCTTGTTCATCAGAATCAACTACAACATTGGAGGGCTTGGGTGTTTTTATTACTGAGGCATCAGACATCCCAAATCTTTTAAGTAGTTCCTTAGCATATTTAGATTGGGATATGAAGATGTCATCATGGGCTTGCTTCACTTGAAGACCAAGGAAGTAGGATAATTCACTCATGCTACTCATTTCAAACTTTGAGTGCATCAGGTCAGAAAACCTTTTGCAAAGTTTGGAATTAGTAGATCTAAATATTATGTAATCTACATAAATTTGAACTAGCAAAATTTTATCCTTATGATGCCTGAAAAACAAAGTTTTATCTACCATGCCTCTAGAAAAATTATGCTCTAAAAGAAAACTAGTCAAGGTCTCATACCAAGCTCTTGGAGCTTGCTTTAGACCATAAAGGGCCTTATGCAATTTAAAAACATAATAGGGATGAGTTGAAGAGATAAAACCTGGTGGTTGTGCTACAAACACTTCTTCTTTGAGCTCTCCATTAGGAAAGACACTCTTCACATCCATCTAGTATACTTTAAACTTTTTGAATGCTACATAAGCAAGAAAAATCTTGATAGGCTCTAGCCTTGCAACAGGAGCAATGGTCTGGTCATAATCTATGCCTTCCTCTTGAGAATAGCCTTGAGCCACCAATCTTGCTTTGTTCCTCACAATGACTCCTTGAGCATCCAATTTGTTCCTGAAGACCCATTTAGTTCCAATTACTGGATGGTCTTTGAGTCTTGGAACTAGATCTCAAACTCTACATCCTCAAATTAATTGAGTTCCTCTTACATAGCAATGATCCAATGGGGATCTTGTTCTACATCTGTGATGAATTGAGGTTCAATCTGAGATATAAAACAAGCATGCATTTGATCTTGATTTAATTGATGCCTTGTTTGTACACCAACTGACATGTCTTCAATCACTTGAGATATAGGATGATCTCTAAGTGTGACAAAATCAGTGGGTAGAGTTGGTACATCAGTAGTTAGTGGGTTTAATTCCTCTTGTGGAATTACATCTGCTGTTGTGGGTTCAACTGCTTCCATAATTTCTTCTTCACTGTCTTCATCAATCTGTGGAGAAGGATGCAATTTAACCTCTTGGGTAAGGTTGAAATCATCCAACTTCTCACACAGATAGGGTACCTGCAAAGAGTCTCTGGTAGAAGAATCCTTCTCCTTGTAAGACATGTTAGTCTCATCAAAAGATACATGAACAGATTCTTTCATTTTTAATGTTGATTTGTTATAAACCCTATAAGCCTTCCTGACTTGGGAATATCCAAGAAAAATTCCCTCTACAGCTTTAGATTCAAACTTTCTAAGATATTTCTTAACATTATTATGAATATAACATATATAACCAAATATTTTAAAATAGTTTTTTTAGGTTTCTTCCCTTTAAGTAATTCATAGGGGGTCTTATCCTTAAGTTTATGAATTAGACTTCTATTCAGAACATAATTTGTTGTTCTTACCGCATCTGCCCAAAAGGATAGGGGCAAGTAAGTGTAAGACCCCCTTTTTTTTTTCTTTTTCAACCACCGGGGTCTTAGGCCCAGAACCGCCGCTTTGCGGTGACTCCTTCACGTCCCGAAGGGTCATCACCACAAGGCGCCGATTCTGCCGGCCAATTCGATCGCAGAAAAGTAGCACAATATAACGGTAAGAGTAATCAGTCCACAATAATAAAAATCACATATATATAATAAAACTCCACGAAGGGAGTGTCCACAGAAACATCAGAGTACTATAAAAACGGGCTTATGCCCGGTACAAAATGTCCTCACTACAAGTCTCTCATGCGGAAGCGAAATAGTAAACTACTCAAGGATCGAGACTCACGGTCCCGGCTGTGTGAACTCCGGAGCTAGACTGCCCCATCTCTAGGCGCACCGATCTCTGGGGCTGCTCCTCCATGCTGGGCTCCACGATCCCCTAAATGATGCGGTTCGAAAACCGTTAGTCATAAAGACTAAGCCCTATCATCCCCTACCCCTTCCCCCATGGCTCCTAGGTACCGAGCGGAGAGGAAGAAAAGGGAAGGACATGAAGGTGGAGATTAAACATGAAAACAGATGGCAGCGGGAACTAATTCTAGCAAGTTGTGTTAGGTGAGCAGTTAATAAATTGTTATAATAGGTCTAGCAGTAAGAAAAGCAATTAAATGAATTTAAACCTTCACTTATGCGAGTACACCATAAGCAAAAGGGATCTTTTGCAAGGCTCCCATCGTATAGAGTGTCTCATACCACTTATACGTTGGGGTGTCGGTTATCAAACAGCAATGGTTGTTATATATTGAAATTAACCTTTGATTTATAAACTTGCCCACACAAGCTTATATACCAAGGGGTCGTTTTGCAGGTCCTAATGTATAAGCGTCCCATACCACTTATACTTTAGGTGTCAAGGTTTAATGAATCGATTATGCTATGACATGCTAGTGGGTATGATGAAACATGCAAGTGCAACTCACACACCCGACTCTGTGCACACAGACCTTTAGTTCCCCCTTTCGGAGCCGTTACCTCCCAGGATACCTCCGTAGTGGCAGACGGAAGCGGTGGGTTGGGCCTCGCCCACCTCAAAACCAGTAAAAGCACCACTGGTCTGACCTATCGTACGCCTCAACGCTTGGTGCACTAAGCGGACGCCTGCGTACTCTTGCCGGCTGGCGCACCGGACTTCTGTTGGCGAAGTGCTAACCACCTCGCCGAGTCAACGATATCGGTGTCGGTGCAATCGAACTCCCCGATATCGAAAACCCACCACCTTAACTTTCCTATCTTATGCACATGCAAGTTTAATCGCAAACAAACAGAACCGAGCCGAAGCTCCCCGGACCAAACGTCCGTCTCCAACCGACCGAGCCGAAGCTCCCCGGACCATCCGTCCGTCTCCAAACCAACCGAGCCGAAGCTCTCATCCTTCTTCCTGTGCCAACAGTATTTGTGAAGAGTGCAACCCTAGTTACTAAGTTACTCTTGTCGGTTTATTATTACAGTTTACGTTAGCCCAGGACTGCCCCCGGTATACCCCGTGAAGGGCTCTCAAGGGGCACTAGGAACCAAGACGGTGCATTACGGCCCGAAGTTCCCTTTCGCAAGGCACTTATTATTATTGGTTGTCTACCCTTAATCCGATTTCCTTCTCATATTACGATAGACTATCCTAGGGTGATTTTTAAACCTTCCACTCTTCGGGAAAAGCGATCTTTCGCCAAACCCGAGCACCTCTTAACTCTAGCTATCACCTCTACTCACTACTCTTAATATCTTCCTCAGATCATGTCCTATTGCATTTCACAATTTACTAAATGCAGACCTACCTAGGCTACATGTCGAACCGGTTATGAAATGATCCATTACTCATCCAAATGCCCTAAATTATTTACTGGAGACTTACCATGACATAAATGACCTAAGTCCAGAAAATGGAAATTTTCCTAATTTATTTGGCATTTAAATAAATTCCTCGAAAATCTCAGGGGCCACCGGTTTGAACATGAACTATCCTAATTATTCATGCAAGATGTCCAGCAAATTTATGATAATTAGTAGGCTATCTCAGAAGGCTAAATCCTAAGTATCATAATTTTCTATCATCAAAATAACCTGAAAAACTATTTGGAAATAATCTCTAATTTCTATAGTTTATGAATCAAGTACAGAAAATATTCTTCCAAAAATTCTAAATAATTTATGACATGAAGATTAAGGACTAAAATTTGCACTGGCTAAGTTTCATAATTTTCCAGCAAGTGTTCTATCCATAATAATTTTTTAAACATAAAAGCCCTTTCTATCATTTGTGAATAAAGTACTAGACTTACTCAACATAAAATTCTATAAAAATTCAGGGATCAATGTTCTACTAGTCAAGATCTAAATCCAGAATTTTAACTGATTATAATTAATGTAAAGCCTCCAAATAATTGAAACAACAAATTGGGCTAATAATTCTTTAACACATGAAGTATAATATATATTAATCATAAAATTCCAGAAAAATTACCATAAGTCTAATACATCCTAAAACTCCCTCCTCCCGAGTTTCATAATTTTTGGATTAGATTTAGTGCTTAAAATAATTAAATTACATGTTTATCCTATTCCAAAATCTCAACTTTCGAGGTACCTAACTACCTCCAATTCCTTCACTATTTCAACCAGAGGGTTTTCATAATATCCTCCCCCTCTCCTCCAAATTTCAAGGGCATACAAGAGCTTTTGCTCCTATGTCCTTCACAAACCTCAAACTCCCACCCGTTGGAGTTGAGCCAATCTCTTAGGGTAAAATCCACCCTAAACCACACCATGTTACCCAAGAGGGTAGACATAGACTCAACAAATCAGTGGTCAACAACTTCAGCCTCTTTCGAGGAGATTTGTCCACTCCATCTCCAATTGTACTTTTCCCCAAAGTACCCCTCACCAAGACCTATCTAGGACTTGATAATTCCCTATCCAAAACTCGACCAATCGAGTTGAAATTTTGTACAGATCTTAATATTGATGCCAGGGACCACCACCCAAAATTTGGGGGAGTTTGGGCTTAATTTCATCTCCTAATTAATTTTATATTGTTTATTAAATTTTTACAAAAACTTTAGGCAAAAGTTCTCCAAAAATTCTCATTTTTGGACAGCCTCTCGATACACATATTATAGATCTCCAGTCCAAATTTCAAGTCATGTGGACATGTTATGAACCGTGGGCAACCATTTCAATTTCTGGTTAGCCTAGGTCTTGATCCCACCAAAACGAGTGCTGTGGTCAAACCACTCACCCAAATTGAATAAAATCAATTTTAAATTAAAGTAGACCCAGAGGGCTACAACTTTTGTGACTGGTCATTTTTCCTAATTCGGCCTCTAAGTGCCTCGTTTACAGCCCCAAAAATATGTTCAAATAACGCATTTTTCCCATTTGTAATTTATAATAATCAATATATTATAAAGTTTATCCTACTGTTCATCTTCTTCATGAACCCGAACAGACACAGGAAAACATTTTTCCTGTAACGTTTCCGTGATCCGTTGCCGGCCGTCCGGTCACTTCCCTGGCCAGCCACCACCACCTCCGTTGAGGCGATGGCTAGCGGTCGGCGGTGGTTTGGCCGCCGGAGGTGGCGGTTTCCGGCGAACTCAAAATACCTTTTTCATGGTTTTTTCCATGAAAACGAGAGATGGATCCGGCTCCGTTGAGCGCGAACCTATTTTCTAAGAATCCTACGATCTACCCATGAAAAGAAGGAGCAGAGGAGGACCTTGTTCGCGGTTTGAAGGCGAGAAGAACGTCGGGGTGCCATGGCGCGGTGGTGGCGTTTGCTGAACTTCTCCTACAGCAAGAACAAAGGTCTGTTCTGATTACTTGAGCGTGTAACCTTCTCCTCTTTCCCTAAGTGGGCTTTTATAACTCAGGAAGTGGGAAGATGAATAGTTTAAGCCTTAATGGTCATGAAGTTCCCTCCCCTTAATGCTTCGGTTATGATGCAGGGATAAGAAACGGCGGAAACTGAACAGGTATGTCCAGCTGGCGATTTCCTATTGGACCACCCTTTCCTCATTTATTATGTATTTACAGAAGGAGAACGGCCTGAAATTACTCCTGGTGTAACCTCCCAAGCCAGCATTTATTTCCACGCGCGTTAGAATTATTTCGGGCCTGAACCGTCGTTTCGGTCAATGTCACGGGCGTGACACATAGGTCACGGGCGTGACAGGCCCGGGTAGCCCATTCTGGGTTCGACGATCGTCGAACTGAGATCGACGATCGTCGATCGAAGGTCACGGGCGTGACACCTGGGTCACGGGCGTGACAGGCCCGAACGGCAGATTTCTGGTCGACGATCGTCGGATTGAGATCGACGATCGTCGAAGGCTGGTCACGCCCTAGGTCACGGGCGTGACCTCTAGGTCACGGGCGTGTCATGCCCGAACGGCAAGTTTCGAGGCCGACGATCGTCGAATTGAGGTCGACGGTCGTCGAAGGCTGGTCACGCCCTAGGTCACGGGCGTGACACTCATGTCACGGGCGTGACATGCTCGGGCCGCAAGGTCGACGATCGTTTCACGGCGATCGACGATCGTCGATGGGGTCACGCCCATGGTCACGGGCGTGACATCTTGGTCACGGGCGTGACATGCCCAGACAGCGCGTTCGACGATCGTCTCGTGGAGATCGACGATCGTCGAAGTAGACACGCCCAGGTCACGGGCATGACGGGCCGGTCACGGGCGTGACCAACCCGTGACCCGCAATATTGGTCGCTTTATTTCCAATTTTGGGCTTCCTAGGGTTCCGTCACGACCAATCTGACTCCTAGGGGTCTAGCCGGAAATGGGATGTTACAGTAAGCATCTGCAAGTAATGTCCCTGCAGATTCAATTAGGGTTCTATTTTTCCTTTCAACTACCCCATTTTGTTGAGGAGTTCTAAGAGCTGAAAAATAATGTCTGATACCTTTCTTCTCACAGAATTCTTGCATGAGAAGAGATTCAAACTCAGTGTCATGATCACTTTTGATCAATGCAACTTGAGTAGAGTACTCAATCTGTATGCTCTTAAGAAAATCCGTAAGAACTTTAAAGTTATCTGACTTGTTTTTCAAAAAGAAAACCCAAGTGAATCTAGAGAAATCATTAACAATCACTAAGGTATATGACTTCCCTCCCAAGCTCTGTACTGTAATAGATTCAAAAAGGTCCATATGTAGCAAGTACAAGATTCAGGGTGAATCACTTTTATTAATGGATTTAAAACTATTTTTAGTTTGCTTGCCTAATTGACAAGCCCTACAGAGTCCTTTCTTCTTGTAGGAGCCAGAAGGTAGTCCTCTAACATGGTTGTCCTTAGATAATTTAGCTATTGTCCTAAGGTTTACATGACCTAATCTCTTATGTCATAATTCACTAGCTTTACTAATCTGGTTAAATAAGCAAATTTCTGATTTAGCTGAATTGAAATTAACTAAGTATATGTTTCCTTGTCTAATACCAGTTAAAACTATTTTGTTTTTATCAGAAATAATAGAGCATAAGGACTTGTTAAAAGTTACCTGATAAACTTCATCACATAGTTGACTTATGGATATAAGATTATGCTTCAGTCCATTCACATAAGCTACCTTTTTGAATGTGACTGCCCCAATCTTGACATTTCCATATCCTTCTGTTTGTCCATAATTAGAGTCTCCAAAAATAACTTTGGGTCCAAGCTTTGCTTTGAAGTCACTAAGGTTGTTCTTTGAACCTGTCATATATTTTGAGCAACCACTATCCAAATATCATTGTTCCTCTGTAGTAGGATAGTTCTTTACCTGCAAGAAAGCAAGTTAGGTATTTTTGACTCAGGTTACCTTGGGTCCTTGATTTCTTTCAAAACAATAATTGGAAATATAAGAACAATCAAGTTGATCCTTATAACCTAATAGATGATATCTCCTAGGAGGGATTATCCACAGAGTAAAAGGATTAACAAGTTTTGGTTTCTGATTATTAGTTGATAAAAATGAAAATTTCTGTTTTCAATATTTGAGTTCGATGAATTTAATTGAGTTCTTCGAGCTGAGTTCGACGAAAAGTATTGACTTTGTCGATCTCGGTTCGCAGAATGATAATACTCATTTTCTGCTTTCCACGATCGTCGATCTCTGTTCGACGAAGCTTGTTGATTTCGTCAAGCACCCTTGTTTGAGTAAACATACCCAGATTCAGGGTTCAGAGAGCATCGATCGCTGTTCGATGAATAATGTTGATTTCGTCGATCTCGGTTCAACAAATTTTGTTGAACATTATTTTTATGAGAATTTTGATTTTTCTTTAATTTACTCTTTGGTAAGATTTCAGTATTTTTATTTGTAAGTTGTAAAACTTCTTTTCCTTTTTCTTTTGCAGAAATGAAATTCATGGGTTTAGATAATATATTTTTCTCAAAAATATAAGGCTGACTTGATGAAGCACTCAAGCCCAGTTTGATTTTTAATCTAGCATTCATTGTGCTTGTGATTTCCATCAATTTGATACTTCTCCCATTAAGGGATTCTTCAAATATTTTAGCCTCATTTAGTTTACTTTCTAAATATAATATTTATTTCGAAGCAATTTTTAAGTCTTCTTTAAGTTTTGAATTTTCTAAAGAAAAATTATCAAGTTCAATTAATTTTTCTCTAAGAAGTTTGATTTCCTTCTCAGATTTAATTAAATCTTTACATAATAATTTAAAGTCTAATTTGAATTTATCAGAAGTAAAATCAAAGGTAGAGATTACCTGGTCTTCCTCTGATTCTGATTCTGATTCTGACTCATAGTTGTTGCATGATGCATTGATTGTCGTCATACAGATCTCTTTAGCTTTTGCTTCTTCTTCATCCTCACTGGAGCTGGATGAAGAGTCTGAATCTGAGTCACTCCATGTCTCAGCTACAAATCCTCTCTCTTTCTTCCTGTATTTGTTGGAAGAGGATTTGTTGGAGTGCTTTCTGGAGTCTATCTCCTTCTTCTTTTCTTTCTTCTTCACAGGACATTCTAGCAATATGTGTCTAGGTTTCCTGCACCCATAACAAACAATTTCTTTAGTTGGGGTTTTGTCATACCTGGGTTTGTCTTCATTTCTAGAAGACCTTCTCCTGAAGTCCTTCTTGGTCATTTTGTAGAATCATTTGGATAGAAGACTCATGAGGTCTTCATTTGCTGGAAGAGATTCTTCTTCATCTGTAGCCTGAAAAGCTATGCTTTTCTCTTTCCTTATTGAAGGTGAAGCCACTTCTTCAGCTTCCCTTGTCTTGATAAGTTGCTCATAAGACTTGAGCTTTCCCAACAAGGTCTCTGTTGAGATCTCATTCAAGCTTTTAGCTTACTTGATTGGCCAGATCTTAGAGTCCCATGTGCTAGGGAAGCACATAAGGATCTTGTCATTGACTTCTATCAATGAGATGTCCTTCTCTAGGGTTTTCAGCTCATTGATGATGAGGGTGAGTCTGGTGTATATCTCAGCAACTGATTCAGATTCACCCTTCTTGAAATTCTCATATTGAGAAATCAAGGGGCTCTTCTGTCCTTTCTCTCATCTACATATCCTACAACCATCCATTTAGGTAATCCCAGATATCCTTGGCTGAAGTGCATTCAATAACTTTTTGGAATATGTCATCAGACATAGTTTGAGCCAGGATGTTCATTGCTTTGGCATCTGCAACTTTTAGCTTCTTCTGAGCCTCTATCCACTCAGGTAAGGGAACAGCATTGGTGTTTGTAGTGACTATTGCAGATGGAGTAGGGGACCTGACAAAATAGAATTATAGATATCTTCATCAATGGAATTCATATAAAGTTTAATTCTTGTCTTCCAAAGTGCACACTTACTTTAGTTGCACATTGGAGGTCTAGTGCTTGAAAATTCCTTGTTTTGTGCCATGATAGAAAATCTAGATAAAAATAAGATCTATAAGATCTTTTGGTTCAGGTGTTAGCCTGTACAACCAAAAAAAACCCTCTAATACTAATTGAAAGTGAGGGATAGATCTTATGATTACTCTAGAGGGGGGGTGAATAGAGTATTAAAATGATTTACTAGTTTTTATAGTGGATTAAAATAAGGTGATATATTAAGAATAAACAGGAAATATCACAGCACACAAGCACAAAAATAATCAACACAGATGACACAAGAATTATAGTGGTTCCCTAATAAACCTGGGTACATCCACTCTTCTACCACCCTGGTAGGAATCCACTACAAGTTTTTGATCAGGTACCCTGCCACCACAGGTTTTAGCTCAGGTGACCTGCCACCACAAGATCAATTTTTCTAAGGGAGATCTAGCAACCCTTTGAGCTTTTGATTAGGTGCCCAAAAACCAATCTAAGTCTTTTGATCAGGAGACTTAACAACCAAGAGTCTAAATTTTGAAGGGAGTTAAAACCCTGTACACAGGTGAATGAAATAAACAAAAATGGTTGAAGATGTTCTTCTCTGTCAATAATCTGAGAGAAGACTAATTGATCTGATGAAGCAGAAAGCTCCCCCTGATTTGAATATAGTTGATGTTCAGGTGAGGGAGTCCTTTCTCTTCAGGGTGTAGGCCTTCAATAAAAACTTCTCCTTCCAGTATATGTATCTGAGTGATTGTGAAGTTGATCTCAGAATGATGATTGTTTGCTGGAAGAAAGCTTGAGGGCCGAAAAACTCTGTATGAAAGTTGTTGTCTGTAACTCAGTCTGTAACCGAGTGTATGAAAAACTCTGTAAATATATCTCTGTAATAGTGTAGCCTGTGTGTCACCAAGAGATAGAAAAACTTCTGGGAATATAGAAGGCTGGTCAGATTTCAAATATTTGAAATCATTAACTCTGATACAATTGGAGCATTCCTTGAGAAAGGAAACTACCCTTGGGAATTAATTAGTAATAAACTCTGTGATAATATCCACATTTAATGATGCCTCTAAACGGTTGTATTCATTGGAATATATTGCATTAAATGTCAGAGACATAACTGCCTGTAATCAATCCCATTAGAGTATTCTGCCTTCAGAAAAAATAAACTTGAAGATAAGCCTGAAGATAATTCTTCTTTTGGAAATAAATAACTGCCTAAAATAACTACACAAAACATGGAACTGAGCCAATAAATCGTCGGTCAGAGCCTGGAGTTCGTCGAGCTTGATTCTTCATATTCGTCGACCTGAGCTCCAATTTCGTCGAGCTGAGCTTAGCTATCGTCGAGCTGAGATTGCAGAGTTAAGGACAAATTTCGTCGACCGGAGCTCAGCTTTCGTCGAGCTCAACTAAGGGTTGGAACTCTGATTCCTTCGAGCTGAGCTAGACTTTTGTTGAGCTAAGTTTGACTATTGTCGAACTAAATTTCCTGAACTTGAAATATTCAAAGGCAAAACCCTAAAAAATCCTATACCCTACACTATACAAGATGGATCAATCTAAGCAACCTAATAGTGATCCTAGCCCAAATCAAACCTGGGGTTCCAATATATAGCTTTCTCATTGAGAACAAACTCTCAAGGGGAAAGATATACAAGATTCTATTCCCAAGGTAATCTAAGGGCAAGATCATACTAGTCTAAATTTATGTAGATGAAAATTTTTTGGGTATACCAATGATAACCTTTGCAAAACGTTTGTCAAACTTATGCAAGGGAAGTTTGAAATGAGCAGTATGGATGAACTTAAGTACTTCTTAGGTATCCAAGTAAGGCAGACTGAAGATGGATTGTCTATCTCACAGTCCACATTCACTAGAGAGTTAATCAAGAAATTTGGTATGGAGAATGCCTCCATACTAAAAACTCCCATGGGGTCAAACATGTCAATAGACAAGGATGATGCAGGAAAACTTGTTGATGAATCCATATATAGAGGCATAGTTGGCTCCCTCCTCTATCTTACTGTTAGTAGGGAAGATATCATATATATTATATGTGTTTGTGCTAGATTCCAAGCTAGCCCTAAGGAGTCTCACTATTCTATAGTTAAAAGAATTCTGTGATATCTAAAGGGCACACCAGATCTTGTCCTATGCTACCCTAGGAATAGGAATTTTGAACTAACTGGATATTCATATGCAGATTTTGTAGGCTGTAGAGAGGACAGGAAAAGCAAATCAGGCACCTGTAAGTTTCTAGGCGGAATACTTGTATCTTGGAGCAGAAAAAAGCTGACCAATGTTGCAATTTCAACAGCTGAGCCAGAGTATATATCAGCTGGTAGTAGATGTGCTCAGTTACTGTGGATCCAGCATCAGCTCCGGGATTACAACATATAGATAAGTAAAACTCTAATGTACTGTGATTCCACTAGTGTTATCTCAATTGCTGGGAATCTTGTCTCATACAGTAGGACTAAGCATATTGAGATTAAGTATCATTTTATTAGAGAGCATGTGGAGAAGGAAGACATTTGTCTTGAATTTGTCCCTACAGACAAATAAGTTGCAGACATCTTCACTAAACCACTAGATGAAGCTAAATTCAACACCTTCAAATTTGAATTGGGAATGTTGAATTTAGTCCAGCTTCAGTAGCTCTTTACATTTTATTTTTTTGGTATTGTTACATGTAGATCTAAATCCTACATGGCAGTAGAGATGAATTCGACTAAGTATAAAAGCGTAGAATGCGCTGAGTATATGCACTCTGGCGTTGAGTGAGTTGAAAGGACTAAAGTATCGAGAGTGTTGAGTGCATCGACTTCACTCAACATATGATCCAAGCGAATCTATTTCTGCTGCTAAGTGTCAGGATTAAATCCCAACCGATGATCAATTCCTGATAAGGAACAGGTACGCGCCTCTTCCCCTTCTAAAATAGAAATAACTATAAATAGAAGGATGTGTGCATAAGACAAGATACACTATTCCTCGACCTTCACTGCCTAATTATGACGATTCGACGAAAGGCTTGGAAGATTTTTCGCAATTCGCAAGAGCAATGGCATCGAAAGGTTTAGATTTCCTATTCGAAGGGCCAGAGCTGGTTTGCAATGGCTTCAAAGATGCGCCTGAAGAGGTTTAGTTCGTTCTCCATTTGCTTCAAGTCGCAGACCTAAACTTTGTTCTGTCAGAGCCTTATTTGTTATGGAAGCGAGAAGTACTGCAATTGTTCTCCAATGCAAAGGTTGACCCATCAACCAGTAAGATCAAGACAGTGATTAGTGGCAACAAGATAAAGATAACCCCTAGAAGACTAATCAAGGCACTACAATTGCCGAAGTTCTCTGAGTCAGATGAGGAAGAGGAACTGGATCAGTCTGATATCAAATCAGTATTGAAGTGGTGTGGTCTATCTAAACACACCACTGGATCAATTCTAAGGAATTAAATCTGAAAGGTAAGTTCCTTGTTGATGTGATTGGAAAGGCGGTGATGTGCAAGTAAGGCTCATACGACAAGATTTCCAAGAAGATGTTTGAGTTGCTGGAAAGAATTATACTTTCTAAGAGGACTGATTGGGGAAGAGTGTTGTTTTATAAGATGGTGGAGTGTATTGTTGAACCTAACATGGGTAGAATTCTATCCCTGTTTCTGCTAAGAAGTGTTCCAGGGATCCTTAACACAAGGTTCAGAACTAAAATCAATCATATGAGGAGGATGGATTTGAAAAATGCTAGATAGATGGGACAGAGTTCTACAGCCACATGCTCAGACTACTACTACTAAGAAGAAGAAGACACTCTAGTTGTTGTTTTAGAGGAACGCACAGATAGTAGCTCATTGGAACAAGATGAGGAAAATACCCATGACCCTCAACATTCTCAGTCCATTAAAGAGATACGAGAGACACAAGTGCTCAAGTGTCATTTTCTTCTGAGCATGCAGATATGGTTCTAGTCAGCAGAATCCAGCCTGAAGATCATGATGTTGAAGAGGAAATGGATATACCTCCAGTGGAAGTTGCTAAAAAGATAGTTGAAGAGATAGTGCACAAGATCTCTGAGGAGATAGAGGTGGAGGCCTCCAAGTCACCAGATCCAACTGAAGATGCACCTGCCCCTTTAATACAAGATCAGCAAGGTGCCTTCAGTCCTCAAAGTGAGAGGGAGAATCTTCTGGATCAATCTATGGAGGAGGTATTTGCTAAGGGGGAGTAATTCCAGACTCCTCAGGATACAAATCTACCTGCTGAGAATGTGGAAGAAGATGCTGCTGCAAATCTGAATGTCACTGAGGACATTACAGAGGATGAGGGGGAGCTTAACACTGAACACCCTGCTCAAGGAATTGTTTATGAAATATATTGTTCTATATCTGAGAAAGACAAGACTACTGTTATTAACATGGAAACTCAACACTCTTCAGAGTTTGATGTGGCTGACTCAGCTGCAAGAGAGATATAAGGCCAGAACAACCTGTACCAGTCAGTAATGAAGGTACATTCACTAATCAGATGTCAGGAACCTTCCTGGCTCAACTAAAAGGGTTACTGGATGACCAAAGGAGACAGCTGAAAAATTTTGTTGATGACTCAGTCAAGAACCTCATGAATGAGCTATCAACAGAGATCAAATCTATCAAATTTGAGGTCAATCTGCTCAAGGCCTAGACTATAAAAATTTTCTTGGGAGCAGCTCCTGCAGTTGACTTCACTCAGGACAAGTTGGTAGAGATTGGCACTCTTCACAATGCAATTATGGAAAATGAGACTATCCTTTCTGGAAACATGCTGGCAGTTCACAATGCTGAGAAAGAACTATTGGAAAATCATAAAGACATTCTTGAAATAAGGATGGATGCATGTGCTCAGATTCTAGATGATCACCTACTGAAAGTCAAGAATCATGTCGCACTTGGCATTGACCATCTAGATAGTCAATTGACTAAGGCCAACACCTCCCTAACTCAGAAGATATGTGAAGAAGTCAAAAGGGGGAGAAGGATGTCATAAAAGCCAAAACTGAAAATTCTTTTTGGACTACAAATATGTTCAGGGGATCATTTGGGATTAAACATCTATCATGTGATAATATCCCTATGATTCCTGACCAAGTTCAAGATGCACTGAATCAAGGGCAGATGGCTAAACATGATGGTCTGTATGATGGACAATATTATGATTAGCATGCAGAATAGTATGAATCCCAGCAGTATGATACTCAAGATGGAGCACAGTGGGCTGAACCCTCTACAGCAGCTGAAGGCCCTACATTCATCCCCACTGTTGAGCAAGAGTTAAGGGCAAAAGGCAAATCTGTGGCTGAGGATGAGGATGTTGTTAGGATGTGCAAAAAGAGATACAGGGAAGAGATGGAGTCAAGACCTGATTTTGAACAATAGAGTCCCCAGACCAGGAGAATCATTCTATCTGGTTAAGAAAAAGAAGATAGAAAGGGAAAAGCTCTTCAGCTCCCTTAATTGGGCTAAACTTGAAAAGAATGAGAGGGATAGAAGACAATTCGAAAGGACAAGTGGCTAGGCACTTTGTCTCCAAATTTTGTGGAGCATATCAAATACTTCCCAAAGCCATATAGTTACTTCCAGAGACAAAACGAAAAGAAAACAGAAGCTAAAGATGATGATGCAGCCAAGAAGCCAAGGAGCAGGGGCATAGTGATAAGGGAACCTGAAACTTGAAAAGTTTCTTGTTCCACTTCTAGGGCTGAAGAAATGTAACATCCCATTTCCGGCTAAACCCCTAGGAGTCGGTTGGTCGTGACAGAACCCTAGGAAGCCCAAAAAAATTGAAATAATCGACCGAGATTTCGGGTCACGGGTTGGTCACGCCCGTGACCGACCCGTCACGCCCGTGACATAGGGCGTGACCACGTTCGACGATCGTCGATTTCAGTTCGACGATCGTCGACCATATTTGGCCACACGGGCCTGTCACGCCCGTGACTCACAATGTCACGCCCGTGACATAGGGCGTGACCACGTTTGACGAGGGTCGATTCCAATTCGACGGTCGTCGACCCAGAATGGGTCACACGGGCCTGTCACGCCCGTGACCCACAATGTCACGCCCGTGACATAGGGAGTGACCACGCTCGACGATCGTCGATCCCAAGTCGACGATCGTCGAACCAGGAATTGGCCGCACGGGCATGTCACGCCCGTGACCCCCAATGTCACGCCCGTGACATAGGGCGTGACCACGCTCGACGATCGTCGATCCCAATTCGACGATCGTCGAACCAGAATTGGCCACACGGGCTAGTCACGCCCGTGACCCGGGTATCACGCCCGTGACCACCCTTCGACGATCGTCGATCTTAGTTCGACGATCGTCGAACCCAGAATTGGCTAACCGGGCCTATCACGCCCGTGACCTATGTGTCACGTCCGTGACCAAGGCCGAATCGTCAGCCATACTTGAAATTTCGGTAACCGACGTTGTAATCAATTCGGATTAGGGGAAGTTACACCAGGAGTATTTATGGGCCGTTTCCTACTTTAATTGTTTAAATAAATAAGAAAATGTTAGTCCAATAGGAAATCGCCACCTGGCAAACATCTCTTTGTTTCCAGCAATTCAATTACCAGCATCATAACCGAAACGTTATTAAGAAGAAATATTAATGGTCGTGAACGTTTCAACTTTTCCCCTCCCTCCTCTCTTCCCTTTAAAAAGGCCCCTTAGGCTCAAGGATGAAGTTTCCTAGCCCTTACTTGAAGTTTCGAGTCTCCTGCTGTGCTATAGAAGAATTCCGACGATGCCACCACCGCGCCATGACAGTCCAACGTCCATCTCGCCGTCAAACCATGAATAAGGTCCTCCTCTACTCTTTCTTCTATGGATAGATCTTAGAAATCATTAGGAGAGATATCGGGCTCAAAAGAGCCGGATCGAGTGAGCGTTTCCATGCTTTTCCGAAAGTTGCATGGTGGCGGGTTCGCCGGAAACCGCCTCTCCGGCGGCCGTGCCGCCGCCCGACGGTAGCCCTCACCTCAATAGAGGTGGTGGTTGTGGTGGCCGGCCAGGGAGATGGCTGGATGGCCGGGAAACAGCTTTGGAAAAGCTACAGGAAACTAAGTTTTCAAGCTTCTGGTTTCGGGCTGTTGAAGAAGATGAACAGTGCCATGAAAATTAGATTCTATTTTTAAAACAATTTCTGAATGAATTTATCTGTCACATTTAATAATTTGGGAAAAATATATAGAGGCTCCTACTGGAAGAATGGTCAACATAGAAAATGTATCCCTTGATGTCTACTTTAATTCAAAATTAATTTCACTAGATTTGGAGTCCTGGTTAGACCACAGCACTCGTTTTGGTGAGGTCTGTCCATAGGGCTGTCTTGACATTAGAAAAATTCCCCACTCCGATCCAGTCTTAAAAATGACTTGAAATTTGGGGTGTGGCATATTCTTACCTATATCTAGGTGCTTTCCAAAAATGAGAATTTTTGGAGAATGTTTTTCTATAGTTTTTAGAAAAATTCAATAATCCTAACTTGATTTAATTAGGTGGCTAAATAATTTCCAAACCCTCCCAAATTTTGGTGAGTGGTCCCTGGGTTCACCATAAGGTTCTGTTTAATTTTTCATCTCATTTGGAGATGGTTTGGATTGGAAAAGATCAAACCTAAGTTTTGCCCTAATAAGGGGTCTTAGGTTAAAGGTGCACTTTTGAGATTTGGGGTGGCCATATCACCTCAACAGAGGCTGATATTTTGGTCACTGACTTTTTAGGGCATGACACACCCTCCAAGGGAGTTTGGATTGGTTGGGTGTAGGGTAGCCCTAGAACCCTAGGGTAGGTCCCTTAATGGGGATTTGTAGGGTTGTGAAGGTCATGGGGTCAAATGACCTTGGACTGACTTGAAATTTGGTGGAGAGGACCATAGGGACATTAAAGTTCTCTGGTAAAAATATTAGGGTATTTGGAGACCTTTAGCCCACCTAAGATCCTAACCCTAGTTTAGGTCACCAAACTTAATTTTAATTATTAAGCTGTTAACTGAACTACAAATCAAGCAAAAATTTGGTTAGAGTGATTTTATGGTCCAAGAAGATATAATATAATTTCGTTAAGATTTTTGGATTAATTTATACAGTACTTCATTTACAACTCTAATGGTGCCTTGGATATTTATTTTGATGAGTATGGAATTTCTGTTTGCTGGAATATAATGAAATTTTGTATTAGGGCATCTTATAGCAAATTATATCTTCTGTAATTTTCTTGGAAATTTTATCTGAATATTTTGGGTACCTTATTCGTTAATGTGCTAAATGTGATATACAGTCAAAAATACAAATAGTGCCCAATTATTGATTGAAAAATTATGGAATTTGATCAGTGGGTGTTTCAAATTATGATAGTCACCTAGTAATTTTCTCTGGAATTTTAGTTGGATAAAAACAGTACCTCCTTCATTAAGTTAAGAAAATTAGTATCTTGCTTTAAAATAGATTCAGAGTTCAAATGATGGAGAAAAATTATGGTACTTGGTTTATGATGGTTTTAGGTCACCATATAGCTTATATAATTTTCTTGGAATTTTTGGATAAATATTTACAGTACTTTCTTCATGATATAGTAAAAGTGGCCGAAAATGGTAAATTAGGAAATATAGACATAAACATCTCTGGAGTTTCTCAAAACTTGGAATTGCTGTTTAAATGTTGGATATGATTTTTACTGATTTTATGATGATTTATTATTGACTCATTAGTGCACTTCATGTTCATACAAGGGCATTTGGGATCTTAGAATAAATAAATTAAATTGCCAAATGAAATAGGAAAATTATTATTTTCTGGATTTACACTAATTAGGTCATGGTAGACCTCCAGTAAATATTATATGGGATTTGGAAGACAGTTGGGAGTACCACCCCTTGCATACCTCATAAAGATTAGGACGGTTTGCGTAGTAAAACTGCAGAAGCTGAGCTAGAGTGGGTGATGAACTTGGAGATGGAATTTTGATAGTTTGCTGGTTTTGATAGGGTGAGTTAAATCAAGTTCATTATTGGAAGTCAGGATGGGTAAGGGGTGAGGTTGACTAGCGATAGGTAGTGTTCGGGTTCGACGGAAGACCGTCCTCCCCGAGAAGAGGAAGAGTCAAAGCCACCCTAGGAATAGCCCACTGTAATGCGAGAAGGGAATGGGTTAAGGGAACCAATCAAGTATAATAAGTGCCTTGGAAAGGGAGTTTTGGGATTCACCCCATCATAGCTCCTAGTACCGCTGCGAGCCCTTCACCGGGTAACCCTCGGGAAGTCCAAGGTTAACCTTAAATCTTAGGAATAAAATGATCAAGAGTAACCCTAATAATAGTTGTACCTCACACCTACACTTGTACACTTAGGAAGAAGAAATGGCATGGAATGGGTAGAGTAGGTCCGTGGTCTAAGGGCCTACTAGTAGTGATGGTGGTTGGTTTGTGATTTGGAAGTCCAGGGAGCGGGATGCTCGGGGACTTGGTATAGGCTTAGTAGCCTAGAGAGCTGAAGGTTCGGTAACATAAGAACTTGTACAAATATAATTGTCATGATTGCATGTGCATAAAAGTGGTGGGTCATCGGTACTAGGCGATCGATCACACCGACAGCGGCACGTTGACTCGGCGAAAAACCTGGTGGGTACAGCCAGCACTAATACGCGGATACTCTAGGTTGTGTTCTTCTATGGGCGTATGGAAGGGCTAGGCCTGGTAGTGTGATTACCCGCCTAGGAGTGGGGGGCCCGACTCACTGTCTCCGTTTGCCACAGCGGAGGTTCCTGGGGGTGAAGCTAGCCTCCCGAACAGGGGGAACTAAAGGTCTGTGCGCATAGAGTCGTGTGGGTGTGTTGCACTTGCTTGTGCATTTCATAGCATAACTGTGTGTCATAGCATAAACATGCCACCTAACGTATAAAATGGTATGGGACGTTTTATACGATAGGCTCTGCAAAACGACCCCTTGGTCTATAGGGGTAATCCCTATAAATCAATGGTTATATTACTTGTACTTTCACTTACTTGCCATTCTTGTTGTTTGACAACCGACACCCCAACGTATAAGTGGTATGGGACACTCTATACGATGGGAGCCCTGCAAAAGATCCCTCGGCTTATGCGCCTCCACGCATAAGTTAAGGTTACATTTCTTACTTTCTGTTTACATCATATTTATTACAGAATTGCTAGTATAGGTCCGCTGTCACCTGTTTATTTGATTTAATCTCCACCTTCATGTCCTTCCCTTTCTTCCTCTCCGCTCGGTACCTAGGAGCCATGGGGGAAGGGGTAGGGGATGATAGGGCTTAGTCTTTATGACTAACGGTTTTCGAACCACAACATTTAGGTGTACCATATGGAAGGGTCACCGCTATTGCAGTTCCTGACAGAGCTGGCCCCACGACCGTGTTACCATTGTCACCAGCCGGGTCATACACGGGTCAAATGCCCCTTGATGGGTGGGACCCCACCGGCTCGGCAGCCAGGAGGCCGAAGGCGTAGATGCAGACGTGGATTGCGAGGCGGCGACGGCAGGCTGAAAAGAAAGAAGCACCCAGAGATGCAGTACCAGCAGAGTACAGAGTCGATGGAGTTGGGCCAGTCCAGTTTGGGTGCTCTCGGTTCAGTGACAGTTACGGTGACGCTTAGTTTTAGTTTTGCTTCTGCGAGTGACTTGTAGTGAGGATATGATGTACCGGGCTTAAGCCCGTATTTGCAGTACTCTGATATATTATGGACACTCCCTTCGTGGAGATTTATTTATATACATGTGATTGTTGTGGACTTGCTTTTACTGCATTATGCTACTAATCTGCGATCGAAAAGGGCCGGCAGAATTGGCGTTTTGTAGTGGAGACCTTCCCGTGAGTCGGTGCCACCGCAAAGCGGCAGTTCTGGGCTAAGACCCCGGTGTTTGAAAAAGAAAAAAAAAAGGGGGTCTTACAAGTGGTATCAGAGCAAACCTCGATCGGAAAAGTAGCAGTCCACTAACCCTGGGTCACCCCCGCTCAAGTTTAGTTTGGGGGCAAACTAAGCAACGGAAGCAGTGGTGTGCCCATAAGGGAAATCACATGTGAAAGTCCACTTCATCGTCCATTGGAATCCTTCTTTGTAGCCTGTGGCCTACCCTGCCCCCAGCAGGGAACACCTCGGCGGCAGAGAACATTTCCCATAATTCTCTAGTCTACGACGTAGACTCAACCAACTAGGACTCGTGACTAACCATGACAATTTATAGTGTGCCCTAGTTCAAAATAGACCTGGGGTATGAATTTGGTTAAGGTAAGGAGATACCCAAAGAGAATAAAGGAGGAGTTTAGTACGAGAATGACTACCTAAGACAAAAACTCAAGTGTCCCTACTATCCCAATCAACGATTATTCGAAGCGGTAGACTACTTTAAGGAGAATTGAGACCAATAATACATTAGCAGAATGGTAAAATACAAGTAGACTTAACCGTCAACACCAGTAACAAAATTACCTAGAGGCAACCACCGAGACAAACACTGAGGGTCGGATAGGAATGCAAGTTCGGAAGATACCCATGTGAGATTGGGAACATTTTGACCCGGATAAAGCTGTCATAAATGTGACTCAGAGAGTTTAAAGTATGAAGTATATTAACAAGTTTCAGGGTGGAACCCCAAGTCGAAGATTGATGCCCTAGAAAATTGTGCACCCAGCTAGGACAGATGTAATAGGGTGATATCCAGGATACTTAGCCCAAGATAGGTAGGGGCTGATCTTTTGGGGGCTAAACCTTTGTTTATTGGGCAAATTAGTATTGGCTTGTGTCCCTAGATTCAGGACGAAGATCCGAAGGCATTGGGATCGTATTTTGTCGAAGACGCCGAGGCTCAGGTGAGACTAATTAGAGACAGAATGTTAGAAGCGCGGAGCAGACAGGCTAAGTCTTACGACGCCCGACATCGTCAGGTGGTGTTTAGGTGGGGAGACCGAGTGTTTTTGAAGATCCGGCCCATGCATGGAGTTTCATAGGTGCGTGGTCGGAGGAAGAAGTCCAGCCCTAGGTATATGGGCCCTTACGGGATCCTAGAACGGATCGGGCCCTAGCTTACAGGCTTGAGTTGCCATCAGAGCTGGCAGCTCTGCACGACGTACTCTACGTTTCTTCACTTAGGAGGTCTTTACTGCGCCCGGAGCAGTAGATTTTGACCACAGATGGACTGGTAGCTTCCAACTAGTTAGTTCACTTGGAGCCGATTCGGATCGATGGCAGAGGAGTACGGACTTTGCGTCGAAAGAAGGTTCCGTTAGTCAAGGTTCTGTAGAACAAGCATGGACAGGAGGATCATGCATGGGAGCTACAGGACTCGATGCGACAAAGGTATCCAGAACTTTTCGGTCGGGTATACCTCACAACCCCTCTGGACAATCAATCTGCGTTCCTATTTTAAACCAATAAGACCGAAATTTCAAGAATAAGGGCTAACCCTTTGTTTATTGGGGGTATATACCTTGACAATTGGACGAATGGTTCCTAGAATCAAAACTGCACACTGCAAACGTAACGCAGAGATGTAGATCTTCCAACTCTCATGGGATGTTACAAGCTTCCCCTCCCGATTGGAGCCCCATAGACTTAACCTGGATTTCGGGGACGAAATCTTTGTTTTGTTTATTGGGATTTGTAACATCCCATTTCCGGCTAAACCCCTAGGAGTCGGTTGATCGTGACAGAACCCTAGGAAGCCCAAAAAAATTGAAATAATCGACCGAGATTTCGGGTCACGGGTTGGTCATGCCCGTGACCGACCCGTCACGCCCGTGACATAGGGCGTGACCACGTTCGACGATCGTCGATTTCAGTTCGACGATCGTCGACCATATTTGGCCACACGGGCCTGTCACGCCCGTGACTCACAATGTCACGCCCGTGACATAGGGCGTGACCACGTTTGACGAGCGTCGATTCCAATTCGACGGTCGTCGACCCAGAATGGGTCACACGGGCCTGTCACGCCCGTAACCCACAATGTCACGCCCGTGATATAGGGCGTGACCACGCTCGACGATCGTCGATCCCAAGTCGACGATCGTCGAACCAGGAATTGGCCACACGGGCATGTCACGCCCGTGACATAGGGCGTGACCACGCTCGACGATCGTCGATCCCAATTCGACGATCATCGAACCAGAATTGGCCACACGGGCTAGTCATGCCCGTGACCCGGGTGTCACGCCCGTGACCACCCTTCGACGATCGTCGATCTTAGTTCGACGATCGTCGAACCCAGAATTGGCTAACCGGGCCTGCCACGCCCGTGACCTATGTGTCATGCCCGTGACCAAGGCCGAATCATCAGCCATACTTGAAATTTCGGTAACCGACGTTGTAATCAATTCGGATTATGGGAAGTTACACCAGGAGTATTTATGGGCCGTTTCCTACTTTAATTGTTTAAATAAATAAGAAAATGTTAGTCCAATAGGAAATCGCCACCTGGCAAACATCTCTTCGTTTCCAGCAATTCAATAACCAGCATCATAGCCGAAACGTTATTAAGAAGAAATATTAATGGCCGTGAACGTTTCAACCTTTCCCCTCCCTCCTCTCTTCCCTTTAAAAAGGCCCCTTAGGCTCAAGGATGAAGTTTCCCAGCCCTTACCTAAAGTTTCGAGTCTCCTGCTGTGCTGTAGAAGAATTCCGACGACGCCACCACCGCGCCATGACAGTCCAACGTCCATCTCGCCGTCAAACCATGAATAAGGTCCTCCTCTACTCTTTCTTCTATGGATAGATCTTAGAAATCATTAGGAGAGATATCGGGCTCAAAAGAGCCGAATCGGGTGAGCGTTTCCATGCTTTTCCGAAATTTGCATGGTGGCGGGTTCGCCGGAAACCGCCTCTCCGGCGGCCGTGCCGCCGCCCGACGGTAGCCCTCACCTCAATAGAGGTGGTGGTTGTGGTGGCCGGCCAGGGAGATGGCTGGATGGCCAGGAAATAGATTTGGAAAAGCTACAGGAAACTAAGTTTTCAAGCTTCTGGTTTCGGGCTGTTGAAGAAGATGAACAGTGCCATGAAAATTAGATTCTATTTTTAAAACAATTTCTGAATGAATTTATCTGTCACATTTAATAATTTGGGAAAAATACATAGAGGCTCCTACTGGAAAAATGGTCAACATAGAAAATGTAGCCCTTGATATCTACTTTAATTCAAAATTGATTTCACTAGATTTGGAGTCTTGGTTAGACCACAGCACTCGTTTTGGTGAGGTTTGTCCATAGGGCTGTCTTGACATTAGAAAAATTCCCCACTCCGATCCAGTCATCAAAATGACTTGAAATTTAGGGTGTGTCCTATTCTTACCTATATCTAGGTGCTTTCCAAAAATGAGAATTTTTGGAGAATGTTTTTCTATAGTTTTTAGAAAAATTCAATAATCCTAACTTAATTTAATTAGGTGGCTAAATAATTTCCAAACCCTCCTAAATTTTGGTGAGTGGTCTCTGGGTTCACCATAAGGTTCTGATTAATTTTTCATCTCATTTGGAGATGGTTTGGATTGGAAAAGATCAAACCTAAGTTTTGCCCTAATAAGGGGTCTTAGGTTAAAGGTGCACTTTTGAGATTTGGGGTGGCCATATCACCTCAACAGAGGCTGATATTTTGGTCACTGACTTTTTAGGGCATGACACACCCTCCAAGGGAGTTTGGATTGGTTGGGTGTAGGGTAGCCCTAGAACCCTAGGGTAGGTCCCTTAATGGGGATTTGTAGGGTTGTGAAGGTCATGGGGTCAAATGACCTTGGACTGACTTGAAATTTGGTGGAGAGGACCACAGGGACATTAAAGTTCTCTGGTAAAAATATTAGGGTATTTGGAGACCTTTAGCCCACCTAAGATCCTAACCCTAGTTTAGGTCACCAAACTTAATTTGAATTATTAAGCTGTTAACTGAACTACAAATCAAGCAAAAATTTGGGTAGAGTGATTTTATGGTCCAAGAAGATATAATATAATTTCGTTAAGATTTTTGGATTAATTTATACAGTACTTCATTTACAACTCTAATGGTGCCTTGGATATTTATTTTGATGAGTATGGAATTTCTGTTTGCTGGAATATAATGAAATTTTGGATTAGGGCATCTTATAGCATATTATATCTTCTGTAATTTTCTTGGAAATTTTATCTGAATATTTTGGGTACCTTATTCGTTAATGTGCTAAATGTGATATACAGTAAAAAATACAAATAGTGCCCAATTATTTATTGAAAAATTATGGAATTTGATCAGTGGGTGTTTCAAATTATGATAGTCACCTAGTAATTTTCTCTGGAATTTTAGTTGGATAAAAACAGTACCTCCTTCATTAAGTTAAGAAAATTAGTATCTTACTTTAAAATAGATTCAGAGTTCAAATGATGGAGAAAAATTATGGTACTTGGTTTATGATGGTTTTAGGTCACTATATAGCTTATATAATTTTCTTGGAATTTTTGGATAAATATTTACAGTACTTTCTTCATGATATAGTAAAAGTGGCCGAAAATGGTAAATTAGGAAATATAGACATAAACATCTCTGGAGTTTCTCAAAACTTGGAATTGCTGTTTAAATGTTGGATATGATTTTTACTGATTTTATGATGATTTATTATTGACTCATTAGTGCACTTCATGTTCATACAAGGGCATTTGGGATCTTAGAATAAATAAATTAAATTGCCAAATGAAATAGGAAAATTATTATTTTCTGGATTTACACTAATTAGGTCATGGTAGACCTCCAGTAAATATTATATGGGATTTGGAAGACAGTTGGGAGTACCACCCCTTGCATACCTCATAAAGATTAGGACGGTTTGCGTAGTAAAACTGTAGAAGCTGAGCTAGAGTGGGTGATGAACTTGGAGATGGAATTTTGATAGTTTGCTGGTTTGGATAGGGTGAGTTAAATCAAGTTCATTATTGGAAGTCAGGATGGGTAAGGGGTGAGGTTGACTAGTGATAGGTAGTGTTCGGGTTCGACGGAAGACCGTCCTCCCCGAGAAGAGGAAGAGTCAAAGCCACCCTAGGAATAGCCCACTGTAATGCGAGAAGGGAATGGGTTAAGGGAACCAATCAAGTATAATAAGTGCCTTGGAAAAGGAGTTTTGGGATTCACCCCATCATAGCTCCTAGTACCGCTGCGAGCCCTTCACCGGGTAACCCTCGGGAAGTCCAAGGTTAACCTTAAATCTTAGGAATAAAATGATCAAGAGTAACCCTAATAATAGTTGTACCTCACACCTACACTTGTACACTTAGGAAGAAGAAATGGCATGGAATGGGTAGAGTAGGTCCGTGGTCTAAGGGCCTACTAGTAGTGATGGTGGTTGGTTTGTGATTTGGAAGTCCAGGGAGCGGGATGCTCGGGGACTTGGTATAGGCTTAGTAGCCTAGAGAGCTGGAGGCTCGGTAACATAAGAACTTGTACAAATATAATTGTCATGATTGCATGTGCATAAAAGTGGTGGGTCATCGGTACTAGGCGATCGATCACACCGACAGCGGTACGTTGACTCGGCGAAAAGCCTGGTGGGTACAGCCAGCACTAATACGCGGATACTCTAGGTTGTGTTCTTCTAGGGGCGTATGGAAGGGCTAGGCCTGGTAGTGTGATTACCCTCCTAGGAGTGGGGGCCCGACTCACTGTCTCCGTTTGCCACAGCGGAGGTTCCTGGGGGTGAAGCTAGCCTCCCGAACAGGGGGAACTAAAGGTCTGTGCGCATAGAGTCGTGTGGGTGTGTTGCACTTGCTTGTGCATTTCATAGCATAACTGTGTGTCATAGCATAAACATGCCACCTAACGTATAAAATGGTATGGGACGTTTTATACGATAGGCTCTGCAAAATGACCCCTTGGTCTATAGGGGTAATCCCTATAAATCAATGGTTATATTACTTGTACTTTCACTTACTTACCATTCTTGTTGTTTGACAACCGACACCCCAACGTATAAGTGGTATGGGACACTCTATACGATGGGAGCCCTGCAAAAGATCCCTCGGCTTATGCGCCTCCACGCATAAGTTAAGGTTACATTTCTTACTTTCTATTTACATCATATTTATTACAGAATTGCTAGTATAGGTCCGCTGTCACCTGTTTATTTGATTTAATCTCCACCTTCATGTCCTTCCCTTTCTTCCTCTCCGCTCGGTACCTAGGAGCCATGGGGGAAGGGGTAGGGGATGATAGGGCTTAGTCTTTATGACTAACGGTTTTCGAACCACAACATTTAGGTGTACCATATGGAAGGTTCACCGCTATTGCAGTTCCTGACAGAGCTGGCCCCACGACCGTGTTACCATTGTCACCAGCCGGGTCATACACGGGTCAAATGCCCCTTGATGGGTGGGACCCCACCGGCTCGGCAGCCAGGAGGCCGAAGGCGTAGACGCAGACGTGGATCGCGAGGCGGCGACGGCAGGCTGAAAAGAAAGAAGCACCCAGAGATGCAGTACCAGCAGAGTACAGAGTCGGTGGAGTTGGGCCAGTCAAGTTTGGGTGCTCTCGGTTCAGTGACAGTTACGGTGACGCTTAGTTTTAGTTTTGCTTCCGCGAGTGACTTGTAGTGAGGATATGATGTACCGGGCTTAAGCTCGTATTTGCAGTACTTTGATATATTGTGGACACTCCCTTCGTGGAGATTTATTTATATACATGTGATTGTTGTGGACTTGCTTTTACTGCATTATGCTACTAATCTGCGATCGAAAAGGGCCGACAGAATTGGCGTTTTGTAGTGGAGACCTTCCCGTGAGTCGGTGCCACCGCAAAGCGGCAGTTCTGGGCTAAGACCCCAGTGTTTGAAAAAGAAAAAAAGGGGGTCTTACAAGAAATGTGTTAAATTTTTTATTATGCACCCCTGAAAAACATTAATCCTTCTGATTAATGAATATCATATTGTTGAATATGTTTTCATTATTTCTGTATTCTGCACTACTTTATCTATTATATATGTTGCATCTGTGTTGGTGTATATCATTGTCCTAGGTTTTGACTTCTTCAAATAGGAGGAGATCATTGGGTCCATTGATCTCAATGTCCCTGATTTGAAGAAGGCCTACTAGACAATGGCATTCACATGTGTGTAACTAATGGTTGCAATAAGTTCAATATATATAGGTGATTATTTATTACAATGAAAAGACATGTAAGGTGGACACAAAAAAGGAATGCAGGAAAGAGAAAAAATCTATCTAAGTCCACAGGTGTTGAGTGAAGGCAGTTCACTCAATGCCAGATGACAAGAAGTGATGAGTAAAGTATGGACAGTCAAAGCATAACTATTTCCATGGCAGAATTTTGGTTAAGTCCAGAAGCGTTGAGTGAATACAATTCACTCAACACCCAAAGCTAGAAGCGTTGAGTCAAGCTCAAGCTGTCAAAGCATCTGAGAATCAGAGCAGAATTCTGGCTACGTCCAGAAGCGTTGAGTGAAGGAAGTTCACTCAATGCCTAAAGAAGAAAGCATCGATAGAATAGAGTGATGTCAAAGCTTAAGAAGAAGTAGACAGAAAATCCGTCTAAGTCCAGATGCATTGAGGGAAGACAGTTCACTCAACACCAGCTCAACAAGAAATTCTACTAAGTACAGAAGCGTTGAGTGAAGGTTGTTCTCTCAATGCCTCATCAAGATGGCAAGCTAAGGCAGAAAGCATTGAGTGCATAAACATCACTCAACGCCTTCATACAGAAGAAAAGCGACTAAGTCCAAATGTGTTGAGTGATAAAGGTTCACTCAACGCCTAATCAGTTAGACAGCTGAAGTCTATATTCGTCAAGTATTGTCAACTCACTCACCTCCTGGTGCTGCATAAAATTTGGCTAAGTGTTTTGGCGCTGACTGACATACCGTCACTCAAAGCCTATGATAAATTGTCTGAATTGACTAAGTCCACAGGTGCAGACGTCAGCAAAAATTCAAAATGTTACGGGAAGCCTACAGTACACGACAAATGGCCCTGCATGCCTCATGTACTACAGTTAATGCAAAAGAAAGATTGCAGCTACCAAATCTAAGTGGGCCCAAGGCCCAAAGAGTCGTTGGACAGTGGGATAGAAAAGGGATCAAATCACTGAGAAGAAACTAAGTTTTGGAAAGTGTTGAACTTCATCTTCTTCCTCTACACATTGTTGCAGATCCAAGAAAAGGTGTTCAAACTTTTGATCTGAAATTTCTAGTAAGATGGTTATTGCCATTCTTGTCCTCAACAACAAGTACAAAGAGAGATCTCTAAGAAAGAAGGAGCAGCAAAGGCAAGACCTAGCAGCAACTACTTCACAAGCTCAAGCTGAACATTACTGAAGAACACTTTCTGGAGTTGTGAAGAAGACTGGACTGAGTTATCTGAACACAGAAGGAGGAAGACAAAAAATATTTCTCTGGTGTTTAAACATAATCAACAAACCATTACTCTCTCTCTATAGGATCATTTGATCTGAGTGTAAGCCTAATATATAAATGTTGAGTGTAGGATCTTCTGTAGATCTAATGTAGGATTCAAGTGGAGAATCTAAGGTAGGATCCAGGAGTGGATCTGAGCTGTAGGGCTATCCTCCTATCCTTAGTTGTAGGACTTAGAGATAAGTCTGAGGTAGGTGGTCTGTAGATCACAAAGTTGTAGGATCTATGTTTTCTCTGAGTGGTAGGGCTTAGTGTCAGAGGTAAGTCTTGGAGGAGACTGAGAGATCCTAAGGGATCTGTGTTGTAAGCTCTTTGGAGCCGAGTTTGGAGAAGTGGCCTTGTCTAACAAGCTATTAGAAAGGTGGGAGGGACGGTGAATGTACCCATAATTTGGGGAACCACTATAAATCTTCTGTGTTCTTGTTGTGTGATCTTGAAAGCTAACTTAATCTAACTCACAACACACCAAAGTAGAGAGAAACTAAAACGACCTAAAACATATTCACCCCCCCCCCCCCCCGAAGTGTTAGCTACTCTTGAAATTAAATAGTTTCAGCAGGCTTGCATGCAACTACATATTAAAAAGATGAGCCAGTTTTGGCGCCTCTTCCCACTCGGGGAGTGAAAGTGAGGATAGATACAACTCTAGAGGGGGGTTAATAGAGTATTCAACAATATGAAAATCTACTCAACTCCCTTAGATTTAATTTGCGGAAAAAGTAAATAGATATATAAAACCCTAGAGCCTAACACAAAGTGAGGTGCACAAGGGAAAGCTAACTGTAATTACAGTTTGAGCTTTAGTCCTAACACAGCAACTAGCAATCATAGGTAGTTCTAGTCACAACCACAGTGCAGTAATTAAAATAAGCAATACAGACAACACAAGAAGATTTATAGTGGTTCTCTCTCAATAGGTACATCCACTCTTCTACCACCCTGGTAGGAATCCACTACAGGTTTTTGTTCAGGTGCCCTGCCACCAACTGATCTGATTCAGGTAGATCAAGTAAACCCTTTGAGCTTTTGATCAGGAGCCCAAAATCCAACACAGGTTTTTGTTAAGGTGCCCTGCCACCAAGGTTCACTTTTGAAGGGAGTAATAACCCTTTGTACAGGAGGTTGAGAGAGTTAGAATGTCTTCTCTATTATTAAACAAAATTAGAGAAGGTAGTGGATTGCACTGAGCTATAGAATGCTCTGAAGGAATCAAAGCTCCCCCTGGCTTAGAGAATATCAAGGAAGATGCCTTGCTTTAGGGTGCAGGTTCTCTTCAGAACTCTTGACAGAGAAGATCTGTTTTCTTGAGGTTCTTGAAGGAGCAGCTTGAAGAAGACTCTTGATATGGAATGGTTGTTCTTCTTCAACAGCTTTTCTTTCTTCTTATTATACTGCTTGAAGCTCTGAGTATGAATGTTCCTGTAAGAAGGAAGAACTCAGGATTGAAGAAAAGAACTCTGAAGAGAGTTGTTCTACACTTGTTCTTCTCAGCTGTATTGAAAACTATTTGAGAGCTGTCTGTATAACTCTTTGTTATATCTTCTTGTTCTTATTGTGTCGTATCTGTGTATCTGTGTATATGTATATTTTAACTTCTTTCACTAGCTCTTTATATATCAGCCTTTGTAACGGCTTCTATCTTTCTCTTGATTTGAATCTTGTCTTCTTCTGAGATCTGAAATCTGGCCTGCAAATAACATAATACAACTAGCCTGCAGAAAGGACATTCTATAAAGAAATAAAGCTTTCTTAGAAGCTGCTTATCCATTCTACAAGTCCAAAAGGTATTAGAGAAAGTCACATCAAAACAAACTCTTTATAGCCAGAGAAAGACACATGTGTCTAACGGCTATAAAGGACAGCATGGCAGATAAAGCACAAAGATTATTCAACTAATATGACAAAAGATTTTGTCAGATAGCACTTGATTTATGCATAAAGAGTGAGGCAAAGATTGCCTTGATATATAAGCATAAAGTCAATGAAATAATCTAGAATAAAATAAGCCAGATATATAAGAAATAAATCACAGAATAGAAAGAGTACAAAATCACTAAATACAGACAAAAGATAGTAAAACGAATCACAAAGACCGTCGAACTATCAGAGCAGATCGTCGACCTACAAGATATCTGTCTGGTCAGAAGAAATCGAGCAAGACTCGACGATCGTCGATACTGAGACCACAGATCGTCGAACTATCAGAGTTGAACTAACTCGGAGATAGTCGATCAGCTGACTGACGATGGTCGAGCAATGTTCGACCATAGTCGAACTAAAAGACACTTAACAAGAATTAAAATAAATAAATAATAATTCTATACAACTAATAAGATCTAACCTAAATCAAACCTTTGACCATAGATAATTATTGTGTCAAGAAACTAATTTAGAAGACTTAACTCAATTCCAAACTAGGGTACCAACAATCTCCCCCTATTTGGGTCAAGTCTCTCAAAACAAAAAAGAAAACTATAGATAGATATAAAAACAACAATAATCTGTTAGGATCAAAGTGTATCATATCATATCAACTAAGCAGCATTTCATATCAAAAATTCACAAACAATCATCCAGCATATCAGATTATCAATATAAAATAAATCTATTCATTAGCAGAGTCTGGTTTAGAATTAGAAGAAGTAGGAAGGAAGCAAATTATTCTCTTGGGATCAAGGGCATCCTTCTTTGAAATCTTCAGGTCCTGTTCTCCAATGATCTTTGATTCTCCTGCTCTGGGCAAAACAGCCTCTGGATGCTTTTCCATGTATTTTGAGGCATCAAAAACTTCTGTTCTAACTTGGAATCTGTCTAATTCTTTCCCTTTGAATTTTGACATTGTTGTTAAACCTGTTATGTCTTTTCCTTTAGCTTTTGCTTTTCTGATTTGAGCTGATCCAACTAATTCAAGAAATCCAGCCATCCTGAACTCAGGATTAAGCTCTTGACTTTCATATGCATTCTCATCAGTTGGGTCTAGAGGCTTTATAATTTTAAACTTGGTAGAAAGATCTAACATACCTGCAGCTGGTTCTATATCTTCTTGAATAACAAGAGAGGAGGGTGGAGGAAATTATGTAAATTTCTTACTAGACTTATCAGAGTATATTGCTCTTTTTCCTTTTGAATCCACTTGTTTATTTTGAATTGGCTTTCTGGAGGAAGGAGTTTTGTTCTCCTCAGGAGGTGAAACCTTTCTTTTAGGTGAAGGAGGAGGAGAAAATGTGGGTTTCTGGTAAATCATCTCCTTCACTTACTCCTTAGGTCCAGTTTCATGTCTTTGCTGGCCTTGATGGGGTCTGCCTTGGTAACTTGGTTTCCTCTTCTCTGATAGGCCTGAGAAGGAGTGAATCTGGCTGGAGGAGCTGAGGGATCAGAAGCTACATTCCCTGAGGCCCCTGCACTAGGAGGAGGAGGAGGACCTCTGGGAGTCCACTTAGGAGCTGGAGTATCATACCTCTTGCTCTTATTCCTCATCTTTTGCTGGTTCCTAGACAATCCCATCCAGTGTTGAAAGTCCTTGGACTTAGGATCAATCCCTTTCAAGATGTAGTAAGGGATGTCATTATCTGGGTTAGAAGGAGGTGGAGCTGGAGCCTTCCTTTTCTTTTGAGCAATCTTTCTTTTCTTTGATCCTTCTGAATCCTCTGAGTCCTCCTCATCATCAGAATGTGATGACTGAGCTTGATCATATGGATCAATGATATCTTGATAAGCTTTTTCTTTGGCTTCCAAAGCAGCCTTTTCTTTTTCCACTTCTAAGGCATCCTGTGCCAATAGGAAATCCAGGTCTAGTCCTAGATTATCATCCCAAACGGTTGATCTTTCTTCTGAATCATCTGTAACTGTCTTGGGGACCAGTTTTTCTGAGGCTTTCACAAACTCCTTATCTGGTATAACAGATTCAGGTTCTTTACTTTCTACAACAGTTTCTTGAGAAGCTTCTTGAACACCTTAAACTTTATCTGCAGAATCCTCTAACTCTCATAAATCATCTAGGTAGGAGGTAACAACTCCTTCTAGGTACTTGGCAACAGCAGGAGTAGATATCTCTTCATGACAAACTCTAAAAGCAAATACAGCTTCAGCTATAACTTCAGCTGTCCTCTGTTCTGAATCTTGAACTTCTGGAACTACAGCTGTATCTGGAATAACCAGAGGGAGTCCTGAGACATCTTCATGGAACATCTCCCCCTGCCTGACTTCAGTGGCTACTGAACTCAGGCCCCTAAGTGAAGAGGGCTCAGCAGAAGTTGAGATGGATGCAATGGAGGATGTAAGAGATGAAATGGAAGAAATAAGAGGGGCAATTGCTGCTTCAATCATTGATTGGATTGAAGGAGTAATTAGCTCCATGATGCTTATAATGAAAGCTGGTGAGATTTCAAAAGATGTAGATGTAGATGTAGTGTGAACTGGTGATGGAGATGCAGATACATTAAGATCAATATGATCTTGAGGTGAAATTGGTGACTGAGGTGGAGTTGGAAGTGTCTTAGAAAACAACAGATCAATGTTGAGATTTGAAATCCCAGCAAGGTGTGAAGGAGTTCGAGATGCTGGTGGTGATGCATGGAGAATAGTTGATGAATGCAGTGAGAGAAGAGCAGTGGATGTAGATGGTACTGCAATAGAAGTGGATGGAAATGCAGATGAAGATGGAATGGAAGAGCCTTCTTCAAGTAGGTGGGGGGTGACTTTTACTGTCCTTGTGTTCTCAGATGGAACAGAAGCAACCCCAACAGGTGAAGGCTTCTGGATATTCCTTCTCCACTTGATAAACAGAGTGGGATCCATTTTCTTGCTTGCATTGATTGAGGTTGAGACTGTTCCCAACAGCTGAGGATATTTCTCTCTCAGAAATATCTCAATCACCCTTCCAAGGGTTACCTCTTTCTTTGAGTTCTTTCTCCTGATTAATTCAAACACTATTCCAGCCCAATTGATTGCTTTCCTATTAGCAATAGCACACATTAAGGCAAACTGCTGCCTGGTAATGTTATCGTGCACAGAGTGCTTTCCCAACAGCACTTTCCCTACTAGTTCTGCTAAGAACTCAATCTTCATCGGGAAGCTTATCTTCAGTAATTTGGAAGGAATGCCTTCAGCATGTCCTAGCTCTAATAGCATCCTGCTATATTCCTGAGTATATTGTTCATACTCTTCTTGTCCATTGATCAAACCAAAAATTTCAGTCAAGACGGCAGGAGTCAAAATTACCTCCTCGCCGCCGATAGTCCCTGTCATAGATTCGTCATTGGAAGACAATGTATAGACCCATTCTTTGATTTTTGGAACATTTATCTTAATCCTGGTAGACATCATCTTCTCCAGTCCTTGATCTTTACACAACTGTAGCATCTCGAGAATGTCGGCATCGCAGGCACTGAAAGATTCGAAATCGATGCTGAAGCCGGCGTCAAACTTCATCACGGTCAGCAATGCTGGAGCAATCACCATTGATTCGGTTGGGGAAGACGAGAAAGACGAAAGCAGAAAGCGCGGGGCAGAGCTCAAGACAAACCTTTCAAGCAGGAATGAGGAATATGAAAAGACGAGCTCTTTCGACTATAAAAGGCACGATCTATTGACCTAGGTCGACCATCGGTTTAGATTTAAACAGCAATCATCGACCTATTTCAACAGATACTAGAAACGATGGTCGATCGATCGTTCGACGATCGTTTCCTGAAGCAAAGTAGTCGAACTATCGGTCGACCATCTCTGTCTTCACAAATAAACGATCTGTCATCAAACATAGGTCGACGATAGGCTCAACCTATTCGACAATGGTCGAACGTCATTCGACCATATTCGAGTAGATTTCAACATAGGCAGAATTTTACACTTGGTCTATTCCATTTATCATGCCTAGTTGATTCAAAAAGAACAGATGCTTCTGTTCATCTAGGGGTTTGGTGAAAATATCACCTCTCTAAAGGTCTATGGATATGAACTCAAGATTGATCTTGTTCTTTTCCACACAATCTCTTAGAAAATGGTATCTGATCTCAATGTGCTTGGTCCTAGAGTGGTGCACAGGATTTTGTTCTATGGAAATAGCACTGGTACTGTCACACATAATTTTTGTGTTCTTGTGTGTGTACCTATAATCCAAAAGTTGGTTTTGAATCCACAGGATCTGTGAACAACAACTAGCAGCTGCTATATATTCAGCCTCTGTAGTTGAAGTTGAGACAGAAGCCTGTTTCTTGCATAACCAAGAGACAAATCTCTCTCCCAGGAACTGACATGTCCCTGAGGTACTCTTCCTGTCAACTCTACAACCAGCATAGTCAGAATCAGAGTATCTAATTAACTCAAATTCTGATTCAGCTGGGTACCACAGTCCTAAATTTGGACATCCCTTCAGGTATCTCAAAATTCTCTTGAGAAGAATCAAATGAGATTCCTTGGGGTTGACCTGGAATCTAGCACACAAGCATGTGGCAAACATTATGTCAGGTCTACTTGCAGTTAAATACAATAGGGAACCAACAATGGCCCTATAGTTTTTCTGATCAACTGGCTTACCCTTATTATCAGAATCTATAACTATATTTGTAGCCATGGGTGTATGCATTGATGAAGCATCAGCCATCCCAAATTTCTTTACCAATTCCTTGGCATATTTTGATTGGGAGATGAAGATGTCATCAGCATCTTGCTTCACTTGGAGACTAAGAAAGTAAGACAAATCACCCATACTACTCATCTCAAACTTAGAGTGCATCAGGTCTGAGAACCTTTTGCATAGTTTTGGATCAGTGGAACCAACGATAATGTCATCCACATAGACTTGAACTAACATGATTGTGTCTTTGTGATGCTTAACAAAAAGGGTTCTATCAACTACTCCCCTAATAAAGTTGTTCTCTAAAAGGAAACTAGCTAGAGTCGCATACCAGGCTCTGGGTGCTTGCTTAAGTCCATAAAGAGCTTTTTGCAACTTATAAAAAAATGAGGGTTGAGTTGAAGAAACAAAACCAGGTGGTTGTTCAACAAACACCTCTTCCTTTAGCTCACCATTAAGGAATGCACTTTTAACATCCATTTGAAAAACCATAAACTTCATATAGGCTGCATAGGCTAGAAAGATACTTATTGCCTCTAGCCTTGCAACAGGGGCAAAGGTTTGGTCATAGTCTATACCTTCCTCCTATCTGTAGCCCTGAGCTACAAGCCTAGCTTTGTTCCTTATAATAGTTCCTTGGGCATCCAACTTGTTTCTGAACACCCACTTGGTGTCTATGATCAGTTGACCTTTTGGTCTTGGAACCAAAGTCCATACTTTACATCTTTCACATTGATTAAGCTCCTCTTGCATAGCAATGATCCAGTGGGGATCTAGCTCAACATCTTTTATGGTGAGGGGCTCAATTTGTGAAAGGAAACAAGCATGCATCACATCCTGTCTTAATTTATGTCTTGTTTGCACACCAGCTGATATGTCACCAATCACTTGAGATATAGGATGATCTCTAAGTGTGACAAGATCAGTAGGTGGGATGTGATCTTCAACAACAGTTTGGATTAATTCCTCTTGTGGAATAGGATTAACTGTTTGTGGTACAGCAACTGCTTCCATAGTGTCTTCATCATTATCTGAATCAGTGATATGAAGAGTTGATGGAGGGTGAATCTCTTGGGTGAGATCCTTGCATAACTCAGGTACCTGCAATGAGTTTGAGGAAGAAGTTTCCTTCTCCTTGTAAAACATTTTTGACTCATCAAAGGAAACATGCACAGATTCTTCTATTTTTAAAGTTGATTTGTTAAACACCCTATAAGCTTTGCTTACTTGGGAATATCCAAGAAAGATTCTCATTGAAGCTTTTGCTTCAAACTTTCTAAGGTATTTTTTGTTGTTTTTGTGAATATACACTACACAACCAAAGACTCTAAAATAGTTAATTTTAGGTTTCTTTACTTTAAGTAATTCATAAGGAGTTTTACCTTTAAGCTTATGTATTAGACTTCTGTTCAGAACATAATTAGCTGTGCTAACAGCTTCTGCCCAACAAGAGAGAGGCATGTTAGCATCTGCCAACAATGTTCCTGCAGCTTCAATTAGGGTTCTATTTTTCCTTTCCACTACCCCATTTTGTTGAGGAGTTCTAGGAGAAGAGAATCTATGTTTGATACCTTCTTTCTCACAGAATTCTTGCATGAGAAGAGACTCAAACTCAATACCATGATCACTTCTGATCAAGGCAACATGAGTAGAATACTCAGTCTGCACATATAACAGAAAGTCTGTAAGAACTTTGAAGTTATCAGCCTTAGTTCTCAAAAAGAACACCCAAGTGAACCTAGAGAAATCATCTACAATCGTTAAAGTGTAAAATTTTCCTCCTAGACTCTGTACCTTTATTGGGCCAAAAAGGTCCAAGTGCAATAAATACAGGATTCTTGGTGAATCACTCTTATTTACAGATTTGAAAGAATTTTTGATTTGTTTGCCTAATTGACAAGCCTTGCATAGACCTTCCTTCTTGTAGGGGCAAGAATGTAAACCTCTAACAAGGTTGTATTTAGATAACCTAGATATATTCTTGAGTTTAGCATAGCTAAGCCTTTTATGCCATAAGGTGTTATTATTGGTTACTTCATTAAACAGGCAGATTTCAGATTGCGTTGAATTAAAATCTACTAAGTAAATGTTACTCTGTCTAATGCCTACTAACACTACATTACTATTTAAAGTAATATTGCAAAGAGTGTCAGTGAATGATACCTGATAACCTGCATCACAAAACTGGCTTACTGAGATTAAGTTGTGTTTCAGCCTAATTACATATGCAACCCTTTTGAATGTCACTGCTCCAATGGTAAACCTACTATATCCTTCTGTTTGACCACAGCTGGAATCCCCAAAGATCACCTTTGGTCCAAGCTTGGCCTTGAAGCTTGACAGATTGTCTTTGTTCCCTGTCATATGTTTGGAACAGCCACTATCCAAATACCATTTATCTTTAGTAATTGGATAGGTCTTCACCTGCAAAACAAACAGTTAGATATTGTGGACCTAGACAACCTTGGGTCCATTATTCTTCACATAATTAAAACTTGAAATGAAAGAATAAGCAGACTGAGGTTTATATCCTAAGGGATAGGATCTCCTAGGTGGAATAATCCATCCAGTTGATGGGTCAATGAACCTAGGGTTTGTATTTACCTTAGTGTTTCTAAGGTTCTGATTAATTTGAAAATCCTGTTCAGATCGTCGATCAATGTTTGATGATCGATGCCCAGATCGTCGAGTATCGGTCGACCATTGGGTCTGCGATCGTCGAACATTGTTCAATGATTTTTGTATTTCTTTAAATTTTTGTTTTCTCTTTTCTCTCTTAGCCTTATTTAAAGCTTTGTTTACTTGAATTACTTGCTCAGTATTCTTTATTCGTTCAGCTGAAATAAAGTTTACTGGAGTGGAATGATTGTTTCTCAGAACCATGGGGGGTTCACTTGGTGAAGCTCCTAAGCCTAGCTTATTGTTACATGTCCTAGTGTTTGACATGCTAGTAATCTCTAGCAGCTTAAGACTTCTACCATTAAGAGATTCTTCTAATCTTTTATATTTGGCTAGTTCAATTTTAAGAAATTTGATTTCTTCAGTAGATCTAGTGATTTCAGCTTCTAGCCTAGCATTTTCACTAGATAGGGATTCTGATTCAGCTATCCAATTTCTAAGCTCCTTAATCTCCTTCTCTGAGCTAATTAAATCTAAACAGAGGGATTTCAATTCAAATCTGAATTCAATAGAAGTATAATCATAAGAAGACAATACTTGATCTTCAGTAGGCATTTCTTCTTCATCAGAACTCTCTGCAGCTGAATGATTGCTGCAGGCATCAATTGCCATTAGGAAAATTTCTTTTGCCTTCTTCTCTTCCTCATCTTCACTAGAGCTTGAGGAGGAAGATTTCTTATCAGTATCACTTTAGGTTTCAGCCACAAATCCTTTCTCCTTCTTCTTGTTTTTGTAGGAGGAGGACTTGGAATGGTTCTTCTGATATTCTTTGTCTTTTCTATTCTCCTTGTTCTTTTCCTCTGGACACTCAGGTAGAATGTGTCCAGGTTTCCTGCAGCCATAACATATAAGTTCTTTAGCTGGTGTTCTGTCATACCTTGGTTTGTCTTCATATCTGGAAGACTTCTTTCTGAAGTCCTTTCTGTCCATTTTGAGAAATCTTTTGGCAAAGAGTGACATCAGTTCCTCATTTGATTGGCTTCCTTCAGATGCATCAGTAGCCTTTAGAGCAAGAGTTTGCTCTTTCCTGGTAGGAGTGGGAGACTTGGCTTCAGCTTCAGCTTCCCTGGTCTTCAGTACTTGCTCAAATGATTTGAGCTTGCCAAGGAGAGCTTCAGTTGAAATCTCAGTTGTACTTCTGGACTCTTTGATGGGCCAGACCCTGAGATCCCATGTGCTGGGGAAGCACATCAATATTTTGTCATTGACTTCTGTCAATGTGATCTCTTTATCAAGGGTTCTCAGCTCATTGATGATGGAGCTGAGCCTGGTGTACATTGCATCAACTGATTCTGCTTCAGTCTTCTTGAAATTCTTATATAAAGATGTGAGGTTGGACCTTCTGTCCTTCCTCTCATCAACTGAACCAGCTACAATCTGGTTCAGTGAGTCCCACATGGCTTTTGCTGAGGTGCAATCAGCCACTCTCTGGAATGTTTCATCAGACATGGTCTGAGCCAGAATGTTCATAGCTTTTGCATCAGCTATCTTTGCTTTCTTGTAAACATCATTATAGTCAGGAGGTGGCACTGCACTCAGATTTATTGAAGTTGTAGCAGTAGTTGCAGCAGGTGGTGTTGGTGGCCCTGTCAAAATAGAAGAAAAAAATATCTTCATCAATAGAATTCATATACAGTCTGATTCTTGCCTTCCAAATGCTGAACTTAGCTAAGTTGCATACTGGAGGTCTGGTGCTAGAGTAATCCTTGTACTGGGCCATGAAGTGAATATCTATAAACTTGGTATCTATCTAGATCTTGTCTCAGGTGTTAGTCTGTACAGTCAGTCAACCTCCCTCTGATACAAATTGAAAGTGAGGATAGATACAACTATAGAGGGGGGTGAATAGAGTATTCAACAATATGAGAATCTACTCAACTCCCTTAGAGTTAATTTACGGAAAAAGTAAATAGATATATGAAACCCTAGAGCCTAACACAAAGTGAGGTGCACAAGGGAAAGCTAACTGTAATTACAGTTTGAGCTTTAGTCCTAACACAACAACTAGCAATCATAGGTAGTTCAAGTCACAGCCATAGTGCAGTAATTAAAATAAGCAACACAGACAACACAAGAAAATTTATAGTGGTTCCCTCTCAATAGGTACATCCACTCTTCTACCACCCTGGTAGGAATCCACTACAGGTTTTTGTTCTGGTTCCCTGCCACCAACTGATCTGATTCAGGTATATCAAGTAAACCCTTTGAGCTTTTGATCAGGAGCCCAAAATGCAACACAGGTTTTTGCTAAGGTGCCCTGCCACCAAGGTTCACTTTTGAAGGGAGTAATAACCCTTTGTACAGGAGGTTGAGAGAGTTAGAATGTCTTCTATATTGTTAAACATAATTCGAGAAACTAGTTGATTGCACTGAGCTATAGAAAGCTCTGAAGGAATCAAAGCTCCCCCTGGCTTAGAGAATATCCAGGAAGAAGCCTTTCTTCAGGGTGCAGGTTCTCTTCAGAACTCTTGACAGAGAAGATATGTTGTCTTGAGGTTCTAGAAGGAGCAGCTTGAAGAAGACTCTTGATATGGAATGGTTGTTCTTCTTCAACAGTTTTTCTTTCTTCTTCTTCTACTGCTTGAAGCTCTGAGTATGAATGTTCCTGTAAGCAGGAAGAACTCGGGATTGAAGAAGAGAACTCTGAAGAGAGTTGTTCTATACTTATTCTTCTCAGCTATATTGAAAACTATCAGAGAGCTATCTGTATAACTCTTTGTTATATCTTCTTGTCCTTGTTGTGTCGTATCTGTGTATCTGTGTATATGTATATTTTAACTTCTTTCACTAGCTCTTTATATATCAGCCTTTGTAACGGCTTCTATCTTTCTCTTGATTTGAATCTTGTCTTCTTCTGAGATCTGAAATCTGGCCTGCAAATAACATAATACAACTAGCCTGCAGAAAGGACATTCTATAAAGAAATAAAGCTTTCTTAGAAGCTGCTTATCCATTCTGCAAGTCCAAAAGGTATTAGAGAAAGTCACATCAAAACAAACTCTTTACAGCCAGAGAAAGACACATGTGTCTAACGGCTATAAAGGACAGCATGGCAGATTTAGCACAAAGATTATTCAACTAATAGGACAAAAGACTTTGTCAGATAGCACTTGATTTATGCATAAAAAGTGAGGCAAAGATTGCCTTGATATATAAGCATAAAGTCAATGAAATAATCTTGAATAAAATAAGCCAGATATATAAGAAATAAATCACAGAATAGAAAGAGTACAAAATCACTAAATGCAGACAAAAGATAGTAGAACAAATCACAAAGATCATCGAACTATCAGAGCAGATCGTTGACCTACAAGATATCTGTCTGGGCAGAAGAAATCGAGCAAGACTCGACGATCGTCGATACAGAGACCACAGATCGTCGAACTATCAGAGTTGAACTAACTCGGAGATAGTCGATCAGCTGACTGACGATGGTCGAGCGACGTTCGACCATAGTCGAACTAAAAGACACTTAACCAGAATTCAAATAGATAAATAATAATTCTATATAACTAATAGGATCTAACCTAAATCTAACCTTTGACCATAGATAATTCTTGGGTCAAGAAACTAATTTAGAAGACTTAACTCAAATCCAAACTAGGGTACCAACAGGGAGGGATGTATTCATCGACCATTTATCGATTGGATGTAGCACTCCAGCGCTGCCCTAGGATCGCTTCTGACCCCGAACTGCTTCCCTCCCAATGGGAACTTGAGAACCTGATGATAGATGGATGTGATGGCCTAGAAGTCGTCAAGGACAGGCCTCCCAAAAATTGTATTGTATCTACTTGGTGCGTCAATCACCTGAAAGGATTCCTATCGTGCTATTCTACGCAAGAATACATTGAGATCCACCCCTCTTTCTACCTCCTTTATTTTCCCCGTGAAGCCATGGAGTGGTCTGTCACAAGCTCTCGGAGGCTTATCCGCCTTCATAGCATAAAAGGCAAGCTGAATAGGATGTTTATGGAGCTACCCATATTAATGAGGATCCGGGATACGGTGAAGTTGCCCAGAATCGCCTTGATTACCACTACATCATGAAACAGATTGGTCGTTTGAGGAAGATCTTACACTTTGAACGTAATTGCTCCTCGGAGAGGCGAGGCCAGTGACGCTAAGGAGACCTCTCTCTCAGAGGTGCTTCAAACTCCCTTTCCTCGAGGACTCTATATCTTCTCCTCCTTGGACGTAATGGATCTATCCAAGTGGGCCAATACCCTCGATCTCCACACAGTCATCTTCCTTGATACTTTGGCCAACATTGTTGTCCTGCTCAATGTTGCTGCACCTCTAGGTGCTTGGCCCTACGTCTATTTTCTCTTTTACTTTCAAATTGGGGGCTCCCCCAGTGCTGCATGTGATCATATGCTTAAGTTTTCTTTCCTTCAATAGCATTTCCACCATATCATTGAGGGCTTGGCAATTTTTTGTGTCGTGGCCAATGTCATAATGAAACTTGTAGTGGAGATTCATATTCCCATTCTTATACCCAGCCTCTTTTATAGGCCTAGGAGGCTTGAAGTCCATCTGTCTCTAGAGGATCTCGACAACTTCATCTATGGGGTTGTTAATGTCGGTGTATTCTTCTTGTCCATTTCCCCATTGGTAGGGGGAGGCCATCAGTAGAAATGTGGAGGGGAGGGGGGTTGTTGTTGTCTTATTACAGCTGTTGGAGATATATTGGCCTCATTTTATGGAAGTGCCGAGGGAGGTGGATGTCTCTTTGATAAAAATTACTATCCCACAGATTCGAGGTCGAAAAACTTGGCAGTTGTTGTTTTGTTACGATATGGCAGTGGCGAGTATAGGAGTTTTGGGAACGCTTTGCACCCACGTCAACGAGGTTGGCCACAAACTCTTCATTGTTGAACTCTCCTTCGATAAAAATATTGCTTGCTCTATGAGCTTGTTGTAGGTCCCCAGCTTTCTATAGGTGATAGAAAATTTGAATAGTCCATGTCTCAGTCTATTGGTGAAGGCAACCCGATAAACCTGTGGATCCATGTCAGGGACCTCCATGATCAATCCCTGGAAGCGATCTACATATTGCTCCAAGGTCTCCCTTGGGCCTTGCCGGATTAGAAACATAGCGTCCACATCAATTTTCGGTTGCTGGGAAGTAGCAAGCCTTCATAGTAAATGCTTTTTCAATTCTCTAAAAGAACCTATTGAGCAGGGCAAGAGGCTATAGAACAACTCTTTCTCCTTCCCGTCGGACGGGGTGGACAGTAGTTTTAAGTAAAGTCCCTCTAAAAGGGGCTACAGATACATGGTTGCATCAAATGTCTGCATATGATAGGTGGAATCCTCCTTTCCCGAGAAGTGTGGGAGTCGCAGCTCTCTAAACCCATGAGGAGCGATTTCTTCCGCGATGATGGTGGTGAACGGCAAATATCTCTATGTTCCCTCGTCGAACTCTAGCCCCTCAAAATCTAGAGTTCTGTCTTGGTATGCGGAGACATTCTCCCAGAAGAACTGCTGGAGAGCACGTGCTTGCTTTTCGTGCGGCTGCTGTAGAGATGAATTTTGCGGTTATGGGGGCAACACGTCGGGAGTTGCGGATTCCCTGGCTAGCTCGATGGTTTTAGCGTGCTGCCCTTGGCCTATTAGCTGAATGACAAGGGAGGGAAACTGATTGGACTCGTCGCGGGTAATCAGGGGCTCCTCGCGGGGGTCATGCGGTTGTGGATTCTGTCCAGCTTTCCCGTTGGCCATCAAGGGAGTTCGCAGTTCACAAGAATCTGAAAGTTGCGTGTTTGAACTGTTGGAGCACAATTTGTCACCCAATTTTATACACTCAATGATTGACTGAGGGAGTTCGACAAAGATATCGAAGACTGCAATCAAACAATTACAAACCCATGGAGGCTCGGTGAATAAAAAATAGAACACAAAAAGATGGGTCCACTGACAGTGGTGGACACAAGATTTATCTGCCACGACAAATACCACTTGCGATGGGCATGTTATTGCTCCAGAAAGGTATTACAAGCTATTATAAGGAGGTGTTAGAAAAGAAGAGGCAACCGAGAAATGAACTTAGCAACCACACATACAACATGATAAATTCTAGCCCAAGTCCTCTGTTCCATTCGAGCACCCCTGACCCCCTATTTATACTTGAGGGTAGGCTACCTGAATGATTGGGGGCATTTAATGCAACACTTAATGGGCAGCAACCTGAGGTATACAAGGAGTCGGGTGGCGAGATGTGAGAGAAGAGACCGCACGGTAATTGGGTGTGTTGTTGTCGAACAGGAGAAGGATCCGAGCGGGCACTGTAAAGTACCTGTCGTGAATTCTCTGTCGAACAGTCGAAGAAGCCTCTGGGAGAGAGCGCAATCCCTACTGAGCATTGTTGTGTGCGCCTTTGCTGGAGAAAACATGCGGATTCTCGGAGAGCCTATGTGAAATCCTCTGAGTATCCACTTGAATCCTTTTTGACTGATGTCGATGGATGTTGGTTGCGGTCGCAGGATTTTGTTTAACATATAGGGCTTATTCCTTAGCACAAAATTGCTACTTTTACTTTTATCATGACAATGTAGGCCTCGTGTTGTTTATGTTTCATGTGGAATGCTTCGAGTTCTTGTGATTTCACATGATTACGTTTCTGCTATCTAAATGTGGTGGTTTACGATGGTGTTGTCTAGCAGCGTAAGAGTTGTCTGAGTGCTCTCTCTACTGTAGGGAGGTTACTGTAGGCATATGACTACCATCTGCCTAATTTCCGAGAAGGGAGTCTTACATGTTCTCGGGCACAATATGTTGAGTGGTGTATTATAGAGAGCGGCACATTCCAGAGAGTGTCACATTTGGCTTTCCTTGTTTGAAATGGGTCGCAGCATAGAAAGGCTCACATCATCCCGTCATCATCCGACCTCCGCAAATGATGGAGTATGCCTATTTTATAGATTTTGGTGTGGGCGTTTAGGGAATTTCTCCTTTCAAACTATTTGATGGATGATAAAATGCATCATAATGGATCCCTCATATTGTAAACTTTGATGGTCAGAAAACTTTCCCCCCTCCCCCTGAGCAAATACAAGCATCCTTGTCGAGTTTGCTAGAGCGAGGGATGACACCTCCATGGAAAAATAAATGTTCTCGGAACTTGTTAAATATTTCAGGGAAGCTTCATCTTGTCTCCACGAGTCCACTACTGATGACAGTTTCTTGATCGAAGCTCCAAAACTCCAGCAATCAATAGCGAAAGATTTGTTTTGGTGGAATGATCTTACTACCAAAGATCTACCAGAATATTTGATTTAATAGCTTATCTTGTAAGATTTTTCGAGAACAATCCAAAGCTTCTTTCATATTGAAGTTTCGTCAAGTGGTTTTTCTGGAAAAATCCCATTCAATGAAAGATTTGAGATTGGAGGAAGGTGGGCAAGGGGGGATGTCATGGCCTCGTGCTTGCCCCCCTAGGCCACTCGGTGTTTGGCGGCATAAAGCCCCCCTCATACACAACCTCGCGCTAGGGATGGCGTGCCTTTGTGGGTGGGTGGCGGGAGATGTCTTGCAAGGTTTGATTGATTTCGCGTTGGGCCATGCTGGTACATACCGGTTGCGTTATATTCAGTAGACTATTTGAGGGGTCATACATACTAGGAATCACAAAATTAGATGTGTTGGAATCCTATCGGTAAGATGATTATAATCGTAGTCTCTCGTATCTGACTAAGGGTCTAATTTATATATTTTGCACATTCTTAAAGTGGCAGAGTTGTCAAATCTATTTGTTAGTTAATATCATCAAGTTAAATCTATTTATTATTTAAAGGATTAATACCTAATTTAATTCACATTATTAAATAGGCAGGCCAACCTATATTTCATAATTTTCAAAGGACTGTTAAAAGCATTGTTTCTATATTTACTATTTATTTGAAAACAATCAAACTATTATTGAAACCAAGAAATAACCCTCACCTGCGAAATTGTGGAAGATCTCCTTTAAGAACAATCTCATTGAATTCAATATGACTGTATGTGTGATAGCATCTACTGTATTAGTAATATCAATGAACCTAGTGATTGCAATTGCTTACAATACCATATTTTAACTTCTAATTCAATTTTTTAGTTCAAGATCTCTTTTACCAACTATAATAAAAGAAATTGTAGACCTTTTTTGTCCAAAATGGGAATGGACTAGAGCTATAAACTTATAATGAAATCGGCTCAATCATCAGATTATACGTTCATTACAGTCCGGACTAAGATGGAATAGGGTTATGTACAATATTATAATGGGAAGGGGGCCATCATTCGATTCAAGAGAATGTAAATAGATACTATAGTTACATATGTATCCTACATCATTACATTCTATTTAGGATTAGGAATAAGCGTATTCAAACCTACTTTTGACATGTGTATTATTATTTAGATACCATATTAACTTCTTTGAGCTTCTTTTGAATGAAGAAAGAGGATTGCTTTTACTTCTTTTTATATACAGTTTGACAAGTGACAGGCACGGGCCTTCGGCCCTGGGGGCATTCGGCGGGGGTGCGACAATCGGCGGGGTCCGACATTCGGCGGGGTCCGACATTCGGCGGGATGCGACATTCGTCTGCGGTGCGACATTTGTCGTGGGGACGACATTTGTCGTGGGCGGCGATATTTGTCGTGGGCGGCGACATTTGTCGTGGGCGGCGACATTTGTCGTGGGCGGCGACATTTGTCGTGGACAGTACCCGCCCGCAACATATACATATGAGTACTCAAAATGACTGTAAAAAAATATAAATCAAGAATATAATTTTTATTTTGTAAAACAAATTATATTTTAACGTTAAAACATTAATCTTTCTTTTGTCATTTCTAGCTATAGGCCATAGGTTTAGGATACCTAGTATTTTTATTTTTTGTATTTAAATATTGCAAAGTTGTGTAATTACCTAAAAGGATATTGACTTTACAATATATTAATATAAAGTTATGTATATTTATGTAATTATGAATACAACTATAAGGGCAATATAGGGAGATTTGCAATGTTTCACCAAAGATTATTTTTCGTATAATAGTAGAGATATATAGATGGTTTCCCCCAGATAACTCCAATATAAATAATTTGATGTCTAACTTCCTCCTATATGACATGATGGATCAATAGAAATACTCCTACACTCCACATTTGTTATATATTCCATATATCACATTGCAGATATCATATTTATTGAATACAATGCACTTTCAAGGTGCCTTGATTGTGAACTAGAAGGTACAATGCACTTTCCAGTCAGAGAATGCTCATTAAATGCAATTTTGTAAGGGTCTGCTAATTTGGGAAAAAAATTGTGACCCTAGAATTAAAATTGCAGGTCCATTTTCATTGTAAATGGACTACAATTTCAATTAGAAATCCCAATTCCATCCAACCAAACTAGCCTGAAAAATTTGGGATTTGATCGATATTGATATCTGTTAAAAAAAAATGTTCAAAGTTGTGTAATTACAATGAATATTGCCCTAGTATTTTTATTTTTTGTATTTAAATATTGCAAAGTTGTGTAATTACCTAAAAGGATATTGACTTTACAATATATTAATATAAAGTTATGTATATTTATGTAATTATGAATACAACTATAAGGGCAATATAGGGAGATTTGCAATGTTTCACCAAAGATTATTTTTCGTATAATAGTAGAGATATATAGATGGTTTCCCCCAGATAACTCCAATATAAATAATTTGATGTCTAACTTCCTCCTATATGACATGATGGATCAATAGAAATACTCCTACACTCCACATTTGTTATATATTCCATATATCACATTGCAGATATCATATTTATTGAATACAATGCACTTTCAAGGTGCCTTGATTGTGAACTAGAAGATAAGCGAGACTCAAACTCTCATACTAAAGAGCATAGAGGTTCCAGTCAGAGAATGCTCATTAAATGCAATTTTGTAAGGGTCTGCTAATTTGGGAAAAAAATTGTGACCCTAGAATTAAAATTGCAGGTCCATTTTCATTGTAAATGGACTACAATTTCAATTAGAAATCCCAATTCCATCCAACCAAACTAGCCTGAAAAATTTGGGATTTGATCGATATTGATATCTGTTAAAAAAAATGTTCAACCAATCCTCGCGATTTGAGTTCGGGTTGTTGGAATCTATAGGAAATCACAATCTTGTTGATCTTATAATTTTCAGTAAATTCTAATTCTGCCTTAAATTCCATCCACCTGAACAACAATAATAAAATTATTAACTCTCCATTCCAATTGCAGTGGGCCAATTCAGTCCAACAAAAAGTCTCTAAATGCATACATAAACATGGGTGTTTATGAGTTTTCTTAAGCTGTTGATCTAGCTTGATATGATCCTAGCTCAGCTAAATTAAATTTAGATCAGATCAGAGATTGGCTACGTTAATCAATTTGTGTTCAATTTCCATCTTAAACTATATTTATGCATAAAAATGAAATAAGAGTTTTAAAAGTATGTGTAGAGATGCTGTAGAAGACAACACTGGATGTTACTTGTTAGTTTTACATAAAGATGAAAGTCGATCATATTTGAAGGAACGAAAACACACTGTAAGTGATGGGTTAATCCGTCGACCACCAATGTGCCGTCTTTTTAGTACTTCAAATACAAAGCAAGAAAGCCAATCTATTCCCTCAAAAAATTTCAAGCGAGTAAATTACTACTCTTGTTTTGCCTGAAACAACATTCAACCTCCAGAACTATGCTTTCAGCTTCCGAAATATCTGGACCATCTTGGCTGGACTCTTTCACCTCTTTCTGTGATTGGAACAAATAAGTAATCAATCAGGGGGGAAAATGCTAAACGTGAGGAGGGCATTAAACCGGTTAATGGATACCAGTGCTGCTTTCAAATCGGCGAGGGAAACCTCAAGTCTTTTACGGCAATCGGGAATCATCATCCTTGACTCGGCCAAAACATTCTCCTGTTTAAGAAAAACATCACGGCTCTTGCTCAGTCTGGGAAAAAGATGAGATGTCGAACAATTCAAGAGCCATAACAATTGCTGAATTTCTCAATCCATTTTGGAGAGTAGGAATGGAGATGACGTACAAGAATGAGAAACCATTTATAAATCTTATGCAAACTCCTCTCTAAGGCTCCGTTTGGCGCGGCATTTGCTCCCGTGAGTTTGGACAAAAACGCCACCGTCATAGAATGTATGTTTGGCATGATAACGGTTACGACCCCCGCCAGGAATATAAAACTAATTTTGAACATAAAAGTGGTTGAAGTTTCTTAAGGGAGATCGGGCATTCACAAATGACGGTTCATAACCATCACGTTCATGACCGCCACCGCCACGCCAAATGGATCCTAAGTCATTATAAGACGGCACCTTTTTAATATGATGTACAGAAAAATCCGACAATATTATCCAAAATCCATGATCATTTTAGTTCAAACAAATTTGAAGGAACTAGAATTTACCAAAGTTCAGTTAATAAGTGATGTAGGGATAGGCTACATGTGCACAAAACCTATAACGCTAGGTGTGAGTGCAAGGGTGACACACTAATCCAAACCTATATGCAAAACAATGATCGATGTTTCGACAAATAAATGGAAGCAATGAAAATTCCAGCACCACAGATATTAAAATAGAAAACAAATATTTATTTTGGCAATATTATAATGGCTTTCCTCTGCTCGGAGGGTCAAAGCGAAGCGCGCGGCGAATGTATCCTCCTGCAAGTTATTAGAGCATCAAAACAAAGTTCCAAAAATAGGAATCGCAAAAAAATATGATAATTCACCAAATGAAAATGATGAATCAAATAGTACAATACTACAAAAGCTCACAAAGTAGAGGGCTGAACCGAGGCACTAAAGAATTGGAGGGCCAGATGTGTAGATCGGCGATCGGAGATGGAACCGGTGGCGAGGCGACGGTGGCAGTGGCTGTCCTCGGCGGAAAACGGTGAAAACGGACAATAAAACGGTTGATCCGGCCACGTATAGGTAGATCCGGGCCGGGGGAGCGTAGATCCGATGTGTAGGAGCGGATCCGGACAAAAATGGTAATGAGCGTGGAGGCAAACGTCAGAACAAGGGCTGGAATTCTCAGATCTAGCGGGATCTAGAGAATAGGAATGATTTGGCAGTGGATCCACTGAGAGGAGATGAGGGGGTGGTCGGCTAGGGCAAAGAGACTCTTGGGGTGGCCGGTTTTGGTAAGAGGGAGCGGCGGTGGGCTGGGGTGATGGCAAGGTGGCCGGCGGCTGGGCTGAAGGGTGGCGGCGGGATCAGGGAGAAAAGGGGGTGGTCGGGCGGCGGTACACCGAGGGGGGGGTGCTTGTTGGGTTGCTGCCGGCCGGCGGTTGTGGGGAGAGTTTTGGGGGAATCTGATAGTGGGGAATGGAGTATGAGGGGTGGAAAATGAAGGTGGGGGTAGGGATTACCTTGGGGAGGAGTTCGGAGGCCTAGGAGTCGTCACCTAGGGTTTCACGGCGTCGGCACCGGAGAGGGATTGCTGGAATCCGGGAATGAGTGTTCTCCAAATTCTGCAATGGTTCAATTCAACCCTCAAGACTCCTATTTATAAAAAAAGAAAAACTAGGGCTTCCCCCATCAACGGCTATGATTGGCCGGTGGGTTCGGCCCTTAAATACATCAATAATAAAATAAAAATATAAATTAATATAGTGTTTTGACTTGCGCCGCCGTCCCGGACGCAACCACGGAGTCCGATCGGCGATCCGATCAAGTCTTCCTGCGCGAATAAATGAACGTGGATCCCAGCTTACGGCGAACCCCTCCAGGTACATGATTCGATGGATTCCCATCATAAAGGAGGCTCAAATCAAAGAAATATGGTCTATAATTCAAAACCTATCAAACATGCATCAGCCAATGAACAATTTCCAGGAATTATTTTTGAATAAATACTTCAGACCATTTAAGTGGCCTCTGATCTCAAGCATAGTTGAAAAAAAAACATGTCCCTGCTTTAACCCGTTATCAAACCTTCAAAGTTTTATATGTAGATCAGCAATGGGATTCATATAGTATATCAAATCTATTTATAGTTTATAACGTTTTAACCTAAATTACTTAAGATTTTCTAAGGGATAATATTCATAATAAGATTTCTAGGGGATAATATTCATAATAAGATTTCTAGGGGATAATAAGTAGAAATAAGGAGGAGAAATAATAACTTCGATGATCTTATTCTTCCACATTGGGGATATTTATACTATTACATCGGAATACGACTTGGTGACACGTCATTGATCCGTGTGCACTAATAATTCCTAAATAGGGTTTGCTCTATTTAGGATACAAATATTACGTAGTTAATACAAATATCTTATATATTAAATACTAATATCTCATATCTCTCAACTCTCCCCCTCAAGTTGGATGGAAGATGTCAGTCATGCCCAGTTTTCTGATGTCATCAGTAAATATGTCATTTCCCAAGCTTTTAGTAAACACATCTGCTACTTGATCTTTTGATTGGACGAAAGGAGTGACCACTGTTTTCTTATCCAAGTGATCTTTGATAAAGTGTTGATCCACCTCGACATGTTTTGTCATGTCATGTTGAACAGGGTTGTGGGCTATGCTGATAGCCGCCTTATTGTCGCAGAATAGGGAGAAGGAGGATGTATCAGTAAACCCCAAGTCATGTAGAATAGTACGAAGCCACAGACCTTCACACATCCCTTGTGACATCGCACGATACTCTGCTTCGGCACTCGATCTGGCCACTACATTTTGCTTTTTACTGCGCCATGTCACCAGGTTTCCTCCAACAAAGGAACAATAACACATAGTGGACTTCCGATCATCACGACATCCTGCCCAATCAGCATCAATAAAGACCTCTATCCTCAAGTGGTCATTCTTGGTCAACAGGAGTCCACGGCCAGGAGCTTTCTTTAAGTCACTGTAACACCCAGTAAGCTGCCTCTTGGTTTCTAACACGAGGAGCATGCATGTATCTGCTCAAAATGCCCACGACATATGTAATGTTCGGACGAGTATGAGATAGATATATTAGTTTTCCAACTAATCTCTGATAGCGGGTGACATCAGCACGGTCACTGTCACCATCTTCACAGATACCATGATTTTCTTCCATTGGGGTGTTTGCAGGAACACATCCAAGCATACTGTCTCCTGTAGCAGATCTAGGACATACTTTCGCTGAGATATGAAGATACCCTGATTGGATCTTGTGACCTCTATCCCCAGAAAATATCGTAACCTTCCCAAGTCTTTTACCTCAAATTCCGCAGCCAAGAGAGACTTTAGATTTGCAATTTCTTCCGCATTATTACCGGTGATGACAATATCATCCACATAAACAATAAGAATCACAATACTCTGATCTCGTCTTCGAATGAACATAGTGTGATCTGCTTGCGCCTGCTTATAACAAAACTTAAGCATAGCCTTGAGGAATCTGCCAAACCATGCTCTTTGGGACTGTTTCAAGCCATATAAGGATCTCAGTAACCAGCAGACCATGCCTTTAGCTCCTCTTTACTAAACCCAGGAGGAAATGTCATATAGACCTCTTCCTCGAGGTCACCATGGAGGAACGCGTTCTTGACATCCAATTGAAGGACCTCCAAACTCATGATCATTGTGACGGACAATAATACCCGAATAGAGTCCATCTTGGCCACAGGAGCAAATGTCTCCTGGTAGTCCACGCCCTGAGTCTAAGTGTACCCCTGAGCCACTAGTCGTGCTTTGTACTGTTCAACCTTCCCTTCTTCATTTTGCTTGACGGAAAACACCCATATTGAACAAATAGCTCTCTTGCCATGGGGAAGAGGAGAAACATCCCAAGTGTGATTTTTGTCCAAGGTAGCCAACTCCTCTTTCATAGTCTGAGCCCAAACTGGAATGCGCAAGGGTTCCTGCCATGTCCTGGGAATAGAAACTGTCGAAAGAGAAGCAACAAAAGCCTGGTGGCCATGAGAGAGATGGTGGTACTCAACGTGATTAGAAATAGGATGATTAGTACATGCAGACTTACGTAACTGAGCAAGTGGGATATGCAAGTCTGCATCATCAGGATCTGCGGCTGAAGCGGGCGCTGGTAGAGGCAGAACCTTGGTAGCCTGTAAACGGGAAGAGCGCCGGTGATACACGTGGGGGAACGGAGATATTGGAACTTTAGGTAGAGGGATAGGAGGTCCCTGTTCTTGGGACAGAGAAGGTTGTGGTGGAAGGAGTTGTAGTGGTTGTGGTAGAGGAGGTGGAACCGGAGGGATAGGAAGGGAAAGATCCACATGACTAGGAAGATCCACATGACTCTCCCCCTGACGAACAACATGAGTCGATGTCATGAAATATGATTCTCCTTCCCGAAAAGTAACATCCATAGTGCACTATAGACGACCAGAGGGAGGATGATAACACCGATACCCTTTTGTAGTGGAAGAGTATCCGAGTAACACACATCGATGAGCCCGTGGGTCTAGTTTGTCTCGGTGAGGCGAATGGACGTGGACGAAGCAAACACAGCCAAAGACACGAGGGGAAAGGTGAGAAGTATAGACAGTAGTCATGGTAGACAGTCGTGCTAGAGGAGTAGCATAGCCAAGGATACGTGAGGGAAGCCGATTGATAAGGTGAGCAGCAGTAAGAACTGCATCAGCCCAATAGGGCTTGGGAAGGTGCATAGTGCCTAGAAGGCAGCGGGCAATATCCAATAGGTGCAAGTTTTTACGTTCAGCGACACCGTTTTGGGTAGAAGTAAGGACACACGTGGTCTGGTGGATAATACCATGATCAGCAAGGTATGAGCCAAATGCTCCTCGATCATCATATTCGCCTCCATTATCACTACGCAAGACTCGGATGACCCCCTCGAATTGATTCTGAACCATTTTGTGAAAAAGCTGAAAACAGACAAAGACCTCACTTTTTTTCTTCAACAAGTAAACCAAAGTCGTGCGAGAAAAACAATCAATGAAGGTGACAAACCACCGAAAACCAAAGGTAGATACAATAGGGGATGGTCCCCAAACATCAGAGTGAATGATATCAAAAGGAGTACTACATGGAGATGACAAATGTGATGTATGATTTAACACATGTTTAAACCTGTCAAATTCATCACAGACAAAGTGTTTCAAAAACGGGGAAAAAACAGGAAAAAGTTTCAAAAGATAAATAGGAGAAGGGTGTCCAAGCCGACGATGCCAATGGCAAACATCTTCAACTGTAACAACAGAACAGGAGAGGGCCTGAGATGAGGGCAGGTCCAAGTAATACAGACCACCGCGGTTCCTACCACTGTCAATGCTCCGCTTCGTACCCAGTTCCTGAAAAACACACAAATAAGGAAAAAAAGTTACCGAGCAATTGAGAGAGCGGGTAATATCACTAATGGAAAGCAAATTGCGTGGAAAGGATGGAACATGAAGGACAGATGGCAGAGAAATAAAAGAGGAACATGAGATCTGTCCTTTGCCAGCAATGGGGGACAACATGCCATTAGCAGAAATAACCTTATCCTTACCAGACAAGGGAGTGTAAGAGAGGAAACCTGAGGAGGAACCGGTCATGTGATGGGTGGCACCAGAATCAATTAGAGGAGGAGGTTGTAGTAGTAGGAGCACTTGGCATGGCAATAGAGGCAATGGAAGCAGATGCACCCGGTGGTTGATCAGGCTGAGAGTGCAGTAGGCAGCGGAAAGCATCCAACTCCTGAGCAGTAAGCTGACTGGGGGCAGTAGTAGAGGTCTCGTCATAAACATCTGTAGAGTAAGCAGCATCATGATGTCTGAGATTTCCCTAGCGATGACCACCACGACCTAGCCCGCGGCTACAGCCACGAGGGGCAAGGTGAGGGCGAAGTAGGTAACAGACCTCTCTGGTATGACCTTTGCGGCCACAATAATCACAGGACGGACCAGAGTTGCTGAGGCTGATATTCGGACCTTGGCTAGCGCTAGTCAAAGCAGAGCGTTCAGGAAGAAGATTAGCACCATGGTGAAGACTAGCAGAAAGGGACTTCCGGCAGTCATCATCGCCTAGAACCATGCTAAAGGCCTCACAAAGAGATGGGAGAGGAGAGCGGTGAAGGATATGAGTCTGCATCATGTCAAACTCCATATCAGCCCCATCAAGAAGACATGAAGGCGAAATTGATCTTCCCGTTGTTGTAGCTGAACAACATCTGCAGTGCACGCAGGGGTGAAGTGCAAGAAATAGTCCAGCTCCTGATATAGACGCTCGAACTCTGAGAAAAAAGACGAGACAGTCATAGACCCTTGTCGTAGCTCCAAAATGCGGCGAGTGAGTTCATACACCTGAGTCGAGTTGCCCACGTGCGAGTATGTCTCACGGGCGCGGGTCCAGATGTCAAAGGCAGAATCCATCAACATGCAACTCCGATAGAACTTCGGAGACATACAGTGTAGGAGCCACGAAACAACCAAGGAGTTTTCGGAATCCCATTTCTTCCAAGAGGGATCCGTTTTTTGGGGTTTCGTACGGGTACCATCAATGTAACCAAACAACTGATGTCTACGAATGACATGTTGCGCCGCCCGGGACCATTCCAGGTAGTTTGTGTCGTCCAACGGGACCGTGGTGATCTTCAGAGATCCGGAGTGGCCATGAGCCCGCGGAGGATCGCTCATTTGAGGCGGAATCACGTCTGGTGACGTCACGGAAGAGTCCTCCATGTTGGAACAGTGACCCGGCGCCGAAGAACCGCTTGGATCGGCTGGGGGGCGACTTGGATCGGCTGGCATCGGCAGGACTGGAATCTGGCGGCGGCCAGCGGTGCAGAAGGGTCGTTGGAAGGATACCTAGGCGTGCATAGGCACCTTCGCCATGCAGAAATCGGCGTTTGGAAGGTCGCCTGGAAGGTCGAATCGACCGACTGCGTCACAGAGGGGCGGCGGCGACACTCCTCTTAGCAGCCAGCGGTAGAGCCGCCCGCCATCCTTGACGGGAGAGGCGACGGATGTGCGAGACGTGCCGGACGTGGCCGGAGAAGAGGGTGACGGGTGAGCGGGATGCGGGAGCGGCGGAGTTGGGAACGAGCGGGAGCGGCGGAGTTGGGAACGAGCGGGACGGTGGAGTCGGGAACGAACGGGATTTTAGGGTTCCTCTGATACCAAGTAGAAATAAGGAGGAGAAATAATAACTTCGATGATCTTATTCATCCACATAGGGGGTATTTATACTATTACATCGGAATACGACTTGGTGACACGTCATTGATCCGTGTGCACTAATAATTCCTAAATAGGGTTTGCTCTATTTAGGATACAAATATTACGTAGTTAATACAAATATCTTATATATTAAATACTAATATCTCATATCTCTCAACTTAATATTCATAACTCATTCATTATTCATTTTAACATCCCTGCTTCAACCCAATAAAAGATGACAGCATGCTAATCCTCCTACGAGATTTAAGGTAGAAAAAAGTAGCACATTCTAAAATTTACAGCATCCAATTACAGATTTATCAATCCAATTTTAAGCCGGTCGACATCAGACAAGAAATTGGACAGATACGATTAAATACGGCTCTGGTTTGGATTGATTCCGATAGCCACCCAACAACCCAACATTGTAAGTATAACAACTGCACTTCCCTAGACTTCTTATAGCATATTGAATACATAGAAATAGCAGTTGTCATTTGAAGTGAGACTAAAATGTTGATGGATTTAAAAAATTAGCTAAAATGCCTATATTAGTAAATGGCAGGAGTTTGAAAGCACCAGTAAACTATCACGGGGAAGGATGGAGAGGGTTTAGGGACAGATAACTTTGGTATAAGGTTGTACCTAGGCACAGGTTTGGCCTAAGCGCCGCTTCATCATCCACTCATTCCAAAATAAAAATTCCAAAATACCTAAGGTTGAAAATAGCAAAACTGCTTAATAAAAGAATGCCGAAATATAAAATACATCATAATGCCAACTTACTCCCCTTCTATAGGAACTGATAGTGGGCATTGTGGGTTGGCCAGCAAAGTTCATTCCTCCGGGTTGGCTCGTTTGATTGTATCAATATTCAATACCTAGAGGTTTAAAAACAACAATGTTCTTATGGTTAAGGTCAGGAAACTGGGCTTCTGACTTCACTCTCCAAAATCCACATGGCCCCTTCCTCCGGGAGATACGTCCAAGCTATGGGTACGTGGTGCACCCTCTTGGCCTCGGACGATGATGGTGCGCATAGAGAGAATGAACACGAGAACAAATGTTGGCACAAAGTTGGTTACGAAGTGTTAAGAAAAATCTCCATGATTTGATGACAAACTGTGCAAAATGGCAAGGCATAATAAAGCTAGTAGAATACAAATTGATAGGGTAAAGGGATAAGTCTGATTAAATGTCGTTCTCATTTGTATTGAATCTGTTCATCGAGTTATGACAGTCAAGTTGCATTAGAATCGTCAAGCAATAGGCAAAAATGACCAGAGATAGTCGAGAAATTACAGTAATCATCGACCAATGATAGTCGACTAAATGAAGTGATAGAATATCGTCGAGCAAAGATCAATGAGCGAAGTAAAGAAAAAAAAAGTAATATAGATTGACTAAATTCTCTGATCGTCGAGTAGTCAATCATCAGCCAATATACTTGATTGCTTAAAGAAGAGTGAATTAATCTTTAATCATCGAACAGTTGAGAAATGAAAAAATATATTATATCCAATTTAAAGAATAAAATTACTGGACACCTCTATATATTACACAAAGGAAAGAGAGACCAAACCAATATTAGAGGCATGGGGCAAAAAGAAATAAATGGGAATTTATAATGGGCCTTTTAAATTGGGTTTTTACGGTAGATAAGCTTTAATTTAACTCTCCCCCTCAAGATGAGAGTATATGTCGATCATTCTCAGCTTAGTGATATTATCAGTGAAGGTCTCACTGCTCAGACTCTTGGTAAAGATATATGCAAATTGATCTTGGGATTGGACGAACGGTATGCACATGTTGTCTTTCTCCAGGACATCATTGATGAAATATCTATCAATTTCAACATGTTTTGGTATGTCATGTTGAACAGGATTATGAGCAATATTGATAAAAGTTTTATTATTGCAATGGATATGTATGGGTTTTCCACCTTGTATCCAAAAATCTTGCATTATAGACTGAATTCATAATCCCTCACATACCTCTTATGACATTGCTATGTATTCTGGTTCTGCACTAGACCTTGCCACCAAGTTTTACTTTTTACTTTTTCAGGTCACGAGATTCCCCTAAACAAAGGAACAATATCCCGTGGTGGATTTTCGGTTATCCTTTTTTTTTCATTTTCACCGTATACCTCTTGTTACCTACGGCTCATTTATTCTTGTTCAACCGCCAATTATCTCCTTCCCATTCGTGTGTAATCACAAGTCATTCCACGTTTTCCTGCAAAGTCGCCCTGCAGTTCATCGTCGCTGCCACGATGATATCCTTCCTCGGGCTGATCGTGAACACCCTCCAGCCGATCCTCCACGCCATCGTAAGTTTCCATCGAGTAGTCCCCGTCAGTCTCCCGCGGTCTCATTTCTGTCAACTACCACCAATCCCACCACTCGCACAACCTTAAACGTCCCTGACTCCGACTACTAATTCTGGATTCTGTCACAGGTCAAAACTTCTTACCTGTTGCTCATAGCCCCACACCTCCACCATCCCTCAGTTCCATCTGCCAAACCTTTCACTCTCTCCCTGTCCATGTCGTAGATCCACCATCGATCCCTACAACCAATCATTTTCTAGCTATAGTCGAACCTCCTCCCCCAAAGTCCTCATCCCTGTGAAGTTTTCCCTTGACCCAGTCAGATCCCATCTTTACTTCTCTCCCTTCCATTCTCCTCCATACACCCGACGTAAGCAAGCAACCTGCAATTTCCTTCTTTTTTTCAGTACTGCAGTTCAGTCCATAGTCGAGCAGATCTCCACCAAGTTGTCGCATCGCACCGCCACTGAATCCCTAAATTTGTGAGTACTTCTCATTTTATTATGTTTTAATTTGTGTATTAAATATTTGGGTGAATCTCGCATACTGTTAGTGGAAGTATTGCCTTGATTGTGCTATTTGTTTTCATTACTTTGTTCTCCTATAATCCATTTGTAAGACTTCCAGTGGAAAGCACTACTTGTAACGACGAGCATGATTTTGTCTGTGTGCCGGAAAATTATCAATCACATTATGTAGATTTGCATAACTTTTATAATTAGATTTGCTAGCACTTGATTCCAGCTAAGTTAAAAACATAAAGGCACCATTTACATTGGGTTCATTCGCATCCATTACGCACACTAATGTAGGATTGCATTACCGTTGGTACCGTCCACAGCCCTTCCTGCATCAGAGTAAAATAAGTTATGTAATGGCACACCTCGGGAAAATACAACTATGATATATATTAAACTCCAATACCACGACGATAGGTTCGATTGCCTTACCTTTTTAAGATTATGCAAATCTAACGCTTAATTTGGTGTGATCTGGAGCGTATCAACACGCGATGGATTATGAGTTTAAGAATCAGAAGGGTCGTAACTTAGAGATATATGCTGATGATCGTCCCATTAAAAATCAGAAAGTCGGGGAGCATATTCAATATCTCATCGGATTATTTTCAACATTGAGAAGACACAACATGCAGCACAATCCTACTAAATGCACTTTTGTTGCCAGCAAGGAGAATTGTTTGGTCATCTACTGACACCAAATGGAAACGTGCATAAGCCTAACAAAGTAAAAGACATCCTAAAACTATCAGCGCCAAGAACCTTGGAAGAAGTGCAACAATTCATCAGGAAAATAGTCGGGTATAGTCGATTCATCTCGCGGCCCAGAGATAAATGTGATTAATTCTTCAAGGCACTTTGAGGATAGCCCAAGTTCAAATGGATTAAATAATGCATTAAGAATTTTGCTGAGCTTGAAAAAATTAACATCCACCTCACTGCTTTAAAGCCCGAGAGAAGGCGGAGATTTGCTCACTATCTAGGTGTCGAACCAGAAATCATCAGCTCTGTTCTTATCCGAGAAGAAGGGGAAAAGACAATTTTTGATTCATTACATCAGCAGAGCACCAGAAATCATCAGCTCTATTCTTATTCGAGAAGAAGGGGAAAAGGAAACTTTTCATTTGTTATATCAGCAGAGTATTAAGAAATATAGAAACTAGATATCCAATACTTGAAAATTTTGCTCTAGCTTAGATCATTTCTACTCGGAGGTTTCGCCCAAACTTCCAAACTCGTTCTACTTCACCTGTAACACAACACCCTTTAAACAGGTGTTGAAAAAGCAAAAGCATTCGTTAAGATTAGAAAAATAGGAAATTAAGCTCAAGGTGTTTAATATCTCTAAGCCCCAACAGATGACGATCATGGTTGATTTAACAGAATAACTCAGGATCAAGCGAGAGATAGTGGTGTCACTCTCATGGATAATGTTAATCGGTGAAGCATCGGGCAAAGAATCGGTTGGAGTGGGAGTTATTCTCTTAAATCTTAATGGCGTAATGATTGAGCACGTTGTTAAGCTACATTTTAGGACCACCAATAATTAAGCGGAATGCAAGTCTTTGATAGCCAGCTTAAGATTGGATCATGAGCTATGAGTGGAGGATATTCAAATAAGAACAGACTCTTATCATGATATCATAAGTGAAAGGTGAACAGGAAATAAGATATCTCATCCTCGAGTAGTATTTGATTGAAGCACAAGGAGAGATCCAAATCTTCTAAACGTTCAACATCCAGCATATCCCTCATATTGAGAATGATGAAGCGGATGGAACCTAAGTTGTCAAGGCGCGCGCCTAGGCGCGCCTGAGGCGCCGGGCGCACCAGGCGCAGCCCGCCGCGCCTCAGCTGTGCTGAGGCGGGCGATGTACCCCAGGCGCGCCTCAGGCGCGCCCAGGCGCGCCTAGGCGCGCGCCTTACAGGCTCCCAGGCGCGCCAAAGGCGCGCCCGGGCCTTTTAAGGTATTTTTTTTAAAAAAAATTTTTATGTTGGCAAAAACATGATCTTAGACGCACCCGAGGCACCCCCTAGGCGCACTTGGGTGCCCAATTCGCTGAAATTGTGCGAATTGGGCGCCCAATTCGCTGAAATTGAGCGAATTGGGCGCCCAATTCGCTGAAATTGAGCGAATTGGGCGCCCAATTCGCTGAAATTGAGCGAATTGGGCGCCCATTCGCTGAAATTGAGCGAATTGGGCGCCCATTCGCTGAAATTGAGCGAATTGGGCTCCCAATTCCCTGAAGTTCAGCGAATTCGCTCAATTTCAGCGAATTGGGCGCCGAATTCGCTCAATTTCAGCGAATTGGGCGCCGAATTCGCTCAATTTCAGCGAATTGGGCGCCCAATTCGCTCAATTTCAGCGAATTGGACGCCCAATTCGCTCAATTTCAGCGAATTTGGCGCCCAATTCGCTCAATTTTCTTTTTCCCCAATTTTTGCGCCTCACGTGCCTCAGGCGCGCGCCTGCGCCTTGCGCCTTGCGCCTAGGCTCCAGGGGCCCTTTGCGCCTCGGTGCGCCTTGCGCCTCGGTGCGCCTTGCGCCTTTGATAACTTAGGATGGAACCATAAAATTTAAACTTCTTTCGGGTAAAACAATAACAACTTTTTCATCCGGTATTTGAAGGAGAGATCATGGAGATTGATCGTCGCCCCTCTTCGATGGATCTATTCATTCATTTCTTATCTTCAAGAGAGTATCACCCTACTATGACAAGATAAAAGAAAATTTAGGCTCAAAGCCTCGTACTATTTTCTCATCTAAGGAAATCTGCATCAAAGAACTCTATTGGCCCCTCTCAAAATATGTGTATCAGAGGAAGAAATTCATTTATTCTCTGAAAGATACATTTGGGAGAATGTAGGAGTCATTCAGTAGTTCAAACCCTAGAAAAAAGAATTTTTACACAAGTGGATTTTTGACAAAAATTTGCAAAGACGCATAATACTAAGCAAAGAAATGTCGACAGCATCAGAAGTTTGCTCCACTTTAGTTGAAGCCCGCTCAAGAACTCCGTTTGATTACCACCCCATGGTCATTCACTTTTGGGGGGTTGGATCTCTTAGGTCCGTTTCCAATGGTGAGTGAGCAGCATCATTACAATTTGGTAATAATCGACTACCGTAGTAAGTGAATTCTGAGATATCCTGGGGGTGGTGAGTCCGCAAGCGGAAGCGGATGTGCGGTCGGAGGTCCTGGAGGAAGAAGCACATATAGTGATCAGCAGGAAAGCCAAAGACGTGATTTGCCAAATCAACGAAGTCATCGATGTATTGATCCACCGAAGACGTGTGACGGGGGTGTACAGGCTCTCTACGGTGTTGTCGACATAGTGGTAGTCGTAGCGTTTGAATAACGCCCCTTTCAGATCTGCCCAGGACAGGAGAGGGGATGAGTTGCGAAGCCAACGAACCAAGTGTAGTACTGAGCCTTCCATGGCGAGGAGCGTCAGAGATACTTTATGGTGATCGAATGTTATTTGGATGTCGAAGAACTGCTCCGCCTTAGCGAGCCAGCCTAAGGGGTCCGAGCCGTTGAAATGTGGAACCTCCAGCATGCGAGGAGCATGGGCGGGGGCGAGGGAGGCCAAGGGAGTAGGGGCGTTCCACGGAATAAGGAGGACAAGGCGAGGAGAGTAGCGAAGCAGTGCTGGATGCGAGGCCATTGCGATCATCCAGGTGTTGGAGCATGGCCTGTATGGAGGAGAGGATGGACAACTGGGTTTGGATCGTCGTCTGTAAGGAAGCGAGGGTAGAGGCCTGCTCATCGAGGCGTTTCTCCACATTATTCAAGCGGTGTTCGGCCATGGAGTGAGTGGGTGGTGCATCATGGGTGCCAGCGGCCGATGGGTCAAAAAGAGCATCGGTGGCAAGGAGCGGGAGTACTGTCGTGCAAGAGAAACAGAAGTGGGATTCGCCCGAAAACACTTTATTTATTTTTATGAAATTTCAATTATATTTCTCATAGCAAATAACTTTTGGCATGATTCAATAGAGGTAAAATCAAATACTTTTCAAATTTGATATTGAAAAAAGAGAGAAGCATCATATATAAGAAAGCATGCCCCAGTTATCTACATAATATATAAGTTGTCTACTGATGAAGCAAGTTCGGCGGCTGTCGTGGGAAATCGTGGGAAGTCGTAGGAGCGGTTATGTCGTGCGGAAGAGGCGGGATCAGGCGGATGAAGAAGGATCTGCAGCTGCCACGTGAGGAAGAGCAGGATCATCGAAAGATGCGGGAGTGTCGGCGTTATCGTGCGAAGACGAGACCTCGATCGAGTCTTGAGGGCTTATGACGGGCTGGCGGGAAGGGCAGGAAGGGCAGGTCGAACAAAATGATACGCTAGGGTTTAGGGAAGTGAAAAACGAAATTACTTAGGATAAATTCCAAGATGAAACCTCTTGTCAGCCTTAGGCTCCAAAACAAAATCAAAGTACAAATCCAAAGATAAAAGACAAGACAATAGAATGGGTTATATATACCGAACAAAATGGCATAAGCAAAAATAAGTACCTTGAGGGTCGCGCCCTCAACCGAAAGTCGTCTGTTTTGTCGCTTTCGGTAGTCGGGAGTGTAAACAGGTCACGTGGTAGATGTGTCTTCATCCTATGAATTGTTCCCCTCCGTAACAAAAACGCTCAGAGAAAACCACACGATCGTATGGGTCGAACCACGGGATCGTGCGCCCAAAAATGTTATATGCAAACCAGTCATGTGCATAGGAGGGGCATGACATCCATCAGAGTTTTGTATTCTGGCACTTAATGGAGAATGAAACTACACGATCGTGCGGGTTGAACCACATGAGCGTGCACGATATGAAACAAGGCATGCTTAGGCCATGAAACATAGAAATTAAGCATACAAATCATTTGAAGTGCTAAACATGACTCTAATCAACATAAAATTAGTAATTAGCAAGAGTAAATAAGAGGAATGATGAGGAGATTACTGAGGTGCACGTTTGTGCCAAGCCTATCACAAAGACCATATCATATTGAAAGCTTTGGATATGTCCCCCACATGGCTCCTATCGGCATGAAAATCCTCCTTTTAGCTCTAAATGTGCACATGTATAATCTTGGACAAAACTTGGAGAAAACACAACTAAATCATAACAATATAGGCAATTAGCATGAATATGCGAACAAAAACGATGTTTAAATCTCTATATGAAAATAACCAATCAAGGGGGGCAATGGGAAATTGGCGGAGAAACTTGTTGAGAATTTGCATCTCCTCAAAACTATACTAGCAAGATCCAATCTCTTACTCACGAGAGGACCCTTAATTGATGTAAGTAATCTTGTAACCAGAATTTCATCAATAATATCATGCACGACTGAAGGTTCACGTTGTGCGAAGTTCGCTCTCGTTGATCCCGACTTTTCTCCTCTTGTCAAAGCTACTCACAGACCGAGGTATTCTTCCACCATACAGTTCTCTACCTTTTAAGAGTATAAGAGTAGGATTGGGGCATTTTTAGCCCTAGCAATAACTGGTTAATAAGACGTCGCATTTATAAATACAATATTGCATTACTTAAAATATAAATGAATTAAAATGAGATCTCAAAATTAAATAAAATAACAAAAATAATGTTATGTACTTTTGGTGGTGTAGATGACGAGGACATCGGGGATACAAGGTGATGCAGTGGTGGGGACGACTCGAAGTGGACGCTCTAAATCCAGCCCTAAATGTGATTCAGTGCAAGAGCGGTCCACTAAAATTACAACAAGTAATTAATGATAATAAGTTTAACAATAGGTGCACGTGCGGTCGCAAATAATTAATTAAAGAAAAATAAAATACCAATTTCACAAACGATAGAGGCGCGAATAATTTTAAGTGTTCACGGAATAAACCTCGCAAATTGTACAGCAAATGAACTAATAGAAAAATAAAACAGATATTCACTATAGTATGGGTTGCCAAAATAAACAACAATAAAAAACAAGACTTTACCGCAATTCACACATACAGGCGGCGGCAAAGGCAGTTGTAGGCGGGCATCCCAGGTCGTAGCAAACGGGGAGGGCGACGGGAGTGTGGATCTGGGTTGATTATGACTTGGTGAGCCTTAAGGGAGGCTGGTGGAGGGAAGATTTAGGGTTGTAGACTCACGGTAAAGGGAATTGGTGTCGGGAGGGAGGGGAATTTTGGGAGCATATATATAGATACGAGTTTTTTTGGTGGAGATCTAACAGAAGGCTGTGGGTGGATGTAGAAAATACAAATTGAAAATAATTGCTACAGGGGAAGGGAGCTCACGGGCTGGGATAGAGGGTTTTTGGGCATGGACTTGGTGAGAGAGAGGAAGGCTTTAGATGTACGTGATATAGGGCAGTGGATGACCTCCCTGAATTTGGATCTAACGGGAGAGAAGGAAACCTTGAGTAGCTGGAGTGGTTTGGGGAAGGGGAGGGAAGGAGTTTCCAGCGGTGGGAGGCTGGGTCTAGCAGAGAGAGGACGGCGAAGGAGAAAGGGGCGGTGGAGGAGGATGCCGACGGGACTTGGTTAGTTTCGGTTTTGGACTGGGAGAGGGAAGACGGGAGAAAGGAGAGGCGTCGGCGTCGGCGTCGGCGTCGGGTCTGAGCGGGAAGAATGGCGGACGGCTGGGATAGAGGTAACAAGGGCGGGCTTGGACAGGGAGGAGGGGAACTAGAGCAGACACCGGCGTCGCACCAGCGGGAGAAGGCGGAGGGCTTAGGCGTTGCACCCAAGCAGTGACCGGGCGGTTCCTATTTTCTGCAAAAACTCACTTTGAACAGCCGTTGCTTATTTATAAACTCTACAATAACTGTTGCAGCATAACCATAAGTAAAATACCCTAAATCAGATGGCATATGTTGTTTTGGCCGATCGAACATTAAATACAACTCAAAAATTAAAAATTAAAATGCGAATTTGACTCGGAATCATCATCTGGACGCACCCACAGACTGTGATCGCCCGTCAGGGCAGCGGATCACAGCCTCCTGCGGGAAAACATGTGTGTAGGTCGTGGAGCGCCGTCAACTCCCACGGGCTTAAAAGCACTCAACTCCGGTGAGTGGCGGTGGTTGTACTTGCAGTGTAGCCGCGGGGCGAGTCTCTTAAGCTCCTCTGAAGAAATCCATGTAACATCGTGCAGGGGCCGACCGCTCCAACGGACAAGATAGCGTACAATATCTTGCCCGCTCGCAGTGTAGAAGTCGTGATTGATGATCTGAAGCACGTCGTCCGTAGAAGAGGGTGACACAAATATATCTCTGTCTGGCAGTGATGTATCTTCGTCTGGCAGTGACGAATCTCCGTCTGGCAGCTATGTCGGTGGAACCATCGGTGGTGCAGAGCAAGATGCATGGTGCAACTACGCGGGTGGCAACAAAGAGGGACTGGTGGAGGAAATGGGAGGCGAAGGCTCAGGTAGGGAGCTATGGGAGAAGAAGGCTTGGGTAGAAGTGTGGAAAAGGGGTCCACGAACATGCGCTCCTCGTAGTAAAGGAGTCAAATCCTCTACGTTGAATACCCGGTTAATGCCCATACCATGAGGAATATTTATCCCATATGTGTTTGTACCAATCCGTCGTACCACTGTATAGGGGTCCATTCTGCGTGCGCTTAATTTTTTTGCTGGTCTTTGCGGGACCCACTCAGATCGAATGTGAATCAATACTTGTTCTCCCACCTCAAAGATTTGTTTCTGCCTATGTTGGTCTGCTTGATCCTTATAATAATCATTACTAGCTGCAATTCTACTACGGACCGACTCATGGAGTACATGCGCATGTTGTATGAAAGACTCTGCTGCCTCCTGCGAATGATGCAAATTATACGATGTATTCAAATCATGCAACATAGAAGAGTCGGGCACTATAAGAGAACGACCATGCAATTTATGCAATAGTTGCAAATGACTGGTGACTGACACGACAGACTGACAAAATGCATATGTTGTGTAGCAGTAGAGGTCCCTAAGGATGGGTGGTTTATTTGGTGGCACTTTGGGCAGGGTATGAAAAAACTCATTTAACGTACAGAGGTTACCCCACTGACTGACTATGACACCAGCAGTGAGTTGCGGAATCAGAATATGCCCAATACCTCCTAAGGGAAGCAAATCATCAGAAGGGTCACAGGGTAGTCGATAGATGGTGACAAAATAGTGCGACATACGGGTGTGATGGGTCCCTCTCAAATGATAAAGCTCGTAAGGTGGTTCACCAGGGGGTGTATACCAACAGTCATCACGTGTGAGATGATCACAAGTGCAGATACACGACCTATCACCAAAGTGCGGGCAGGGAAGCTCGTCAAATGAGCCTCTCAGAGACTTAATCCTAGGGAAGTCAACAATGGCATGATGGCCCTCCACGAGGAAACACTAATAACGGTAGAGTCGATGGGAACAAGTAGTTCACCTACAACAAAGTCAATGTTCACATAAGTGAGTGTTGCAGTCACTCTGAAGTCAACCCTATGCTCTCGGCTCTCAACAGTGATGTGACTCGTACTAAAGGAAGTGTAGGGGGTGCCAAAACTCAAGTGTGGGTCAATCGGTATAGTGTCGATAAGTGGATCCCTGCTCACAGGAGACACTAGGTCTAAGTGAGGTGTGAGGATGGATATACCATTACAGTGTCACTGTATCGCTCATCCTCACTCACGCGACCACGCTCACTAGTCATACTAGTATCGCTCTCCACCTGTATCAAAAGGTCATGATCAGATTTAACAAGATCACATGGACACAGAGCCTCGTCAAAAGAGGAAGTAGCAAAATCAGGTGTCAGGTCTCCCATATCAATGAGAGCACTATTAGACGTATCAGTGGCTTGACCCAAATCCCTAGGCTTTCTTCCTAAAGTAGATCTTATGTGATCAAATTGAGCATCTAAGAGATCAAAGCGGTCAAGAACTAATCGTTGAAATTCATCCTCAGGTAACTCTATTTGTGGAACACTAGGAGGGTCTTGACATATATTATGATCCTGGCGATAGTGATCTCTATAGGGTTCCTGAGCGTCCTCTAGATGGTAGTTCCTGACATAATCATATTGTGCTCGTGGGTGCGTATGGGCCCTGTGAACGTGCAGTGGAGGTCGCATATATCCAAACTCAGGCTCCTCAACTACAGGAGAAATGTAGCGATAATGACCTGAACGATATTCAACTTATCATCATAAAGTCGCGGAGAGTTGTAATGACAATAACGTGAGGACCTCTCATCGTGGTAATCGCCTCTAGCAAAATGAAGTTGCGTCGAGGGGTCAACACAATCTCCAGGAGTGGTGTGCGATGTTCGATAATAATTATCGTGATAATATGAGGATTTTTCTAAAGGGGCTCTATGAGATCGGCTATAGGTGGATTCGAGATCCCCAAATAGAGGAGATGAACGATGACGATAACTAGACATAAATGAACCTCAAAACTCGACATGGACTGACGATAAACCTTACCACTACGTAACATGCAAATGACCCTAACCTAGGGCTCTGATACCAATTTGATGCAGTGGTGGGGACGACTCGAAGTGGACACTCTAAATGCAGCCCTAAATGCGATGCAGTGCAAGAGCGGTCTGCTAAAATTACAACAAGTAATTAATTATTATAAGTTTAACAGTAGGTGCACGTGCGGTCGCAAATAATTAATTAAAGGAAAACAAAATACCAATTTTACAAACGATAGAGGCGCGAATAATTTTAAACGTTCACAAAATAAACCTCGCAAATTGTAGAGCAAATGAACTAATAGCAAAATAAAACAGATATCCACAATATTATGGGTTGCCAAAATAAACAACAATAAAGAACAAGACTTTACCACAATTCACACATACAGGCGGCGGGAAAGGCGGTTGTAGGCGGGCATCCAAGGTCGCAGCGAACGGGGAGGGCGACGGGAGTGTGGATCTGGGCTGATTATGACTTGGTGGGCCTTAGGGAGGTTGGTGGAGGGAAGATTTAGGGTTGTAGACTCACAGTAAAGAGAAAGGTGTCGGGAGGGAGGGGAATTTTGGGAGCATATATATAAATACGAGTTCTGTTGGTGGAGATCCCAACTGAAGGCAGTGGGCGAATGTAGGAAATACAAATTGAAAATAATTGCTACAGGGGATGGGAGTTCACGGGCTGGGATAGAGGGTATCTGGGCATGGACTTAGTGAGAGAGAGAGGCTTTAGATGTAGGTGATATAGGGCAGTGGATGACCTCCCTGAATTTGGATCTAACAGGAGAGGAGGAAACCTTGAGTAGCTGAAGTGGTTTGGGGAAGGTGCGGGAAGGAGTTTCTGGCGATGGGAGGTTGGGCAGAGTAGAGAGGGGACGAAGGAGGAGAAAGGGGGCGGTGAAGTAGGATGCCGACTGAACTTGGTTAGTTGCAATTTTAGACTGGGAGAGAGACGACGGGAGAAAGAGGAGGCGTCAGAGTTGGGTCTGAGCGGGAAGAATGGCAGACGGACGGGACGGAGGTAACAGGGGCGGGCTTGGACAGGGAGGAGGGTAATGGGAGCAGAGGCCGACGTAGCACCACCGAGAGAAGGCAGGCTTAGGCGTCTCACCCAGGCAGTGACTGGGTGGTTCCTGTTTTCTGCAAAAACCCACAATGCCCCCTCTTTGAACCGCCGTTCTTGATTTATAAACTCTACAGCAACTGTTGCAGGATAACCACATGTAAGCTACCCTAAATCGGACGATATATGTTGTTTTAGCTGATTGGGCATTAAATACAACTCAAAAATTAAAATATGAATTTGACTCGGAATCATCATCTGGACGCACCCACAGACTCTGATCGTTCGTCCGTGCATCGGATCACAGCCTCCTGCGGGAAAACACATGTGTCAGTCGTGGCGCGCCGTCACAAGGTAATCGTGTTCATCCAAAGATAATGAAGGAGAAAGTGGTGGATCAACCTTAACCCTAGCTTGAACAAGGGGAGAGAACGGAAAACTAAGTCAAGAGTAATTACAACAGGCATACTCATAATATGCCAGATTATTTGAACTTATATAAAATACTCAAAATACTAAATACAAGAGCAACTTATAATGATTAATAACATATCGACTTAATAAAACATATGTAAAATATTAAAAGATAGTTGGTGTGAGCCTATAACATTATTAACATCCCACCCCTCTTTGACTTTCAGCTCCTCAAGCTTGTATAAGGGTATAGAATGTATGGGACAGTCATTAGGTTGCTTGATCACTCGCCATTCCTTGTTATGTGCTACTATAGTTGAGGTTTCATCAAGAGGCAAGAGTTCGTCGTGCTCACCGAGGACATGAATGATGATGATGATGTTGTCGGGGGGTCGTTGCTTGCGAAGAGATTGCATCAAAACACTGGGAAGGGAGAGTAGGCTAATTACTTGTTGAATAGTGAGCACAGGACCTGCAGTGGAAGTGTCAATTATGGAGTGATCACCGGGAGTAATAACTGGAGTAGGGCAAGGGTCCGATGGTGGTTGTTACGCGCAAGCAGGGATAACAACGTTCTACATTTTATTTTGTATGCTCATTATGTATTTTATTTTTTGGGGGTAATATGGTAAATATAAGTGAGTCATCCTCTCTATATAAGGAGACAAGAGCCATCCTCCCTGTATAAGGAGGAGACATGAGTCTTAGAGATATTTTGATAGTTTAGGTTTTGACATCTCTCAGTTTGGAGAGGGACTTCATGGAGTAACAAATCTCCTAAAATTAGACATGAGTATTACTCGTGAGTTGTATCTTGAATTTCAAAATTAACAGCAATCAAATTTTTGTGATGACAGCAATGGTCTGAGATGCCCTTTCCGCCCGCTCCTAGCCGTCGGATTCTACTTCATATAACCTTTTTCCCATTGAACTCCTTCAGCCGAGACGCAAATTCAACTACTTCCTTTGAGTGATTCCACGATGACTGTTCCCACTCTCTTGATCCCACACTTCCATCTCTCAGTCAAAGCCCAGCTCGCACAATCACGCCGATGCAGATCAATGCCATGGATGCGCTCCAGCCCAAGATCCTGTGCGGTCTCAGTCCCGGTCGCGGACACTCAATCCCGCGACGAAATCACCCTTTTGATCCCAGCAACAGTTTCCTTTTTTGATTCTTTGCGGACATTACGACTCCCTACTTCTGACTCCTCGCTCATTTGCCGATCTTGCTGCCCTTCCCTTCATTCATGTCCTAAGTGGTCTATTTATAGAATTACAAAATGGCATACTCATAATAAATTCGAACATTTGGATTTATATATAATACTGATGCGGAACCGTGGCAGAGATCGAGTTTTAGGCCCGTTCGGGGCAAATTGGCCACCTGTCATACATATCATCTCCAGATCGACGATCCAACTCCACGGATGCATCCGGCTTGTTGTTTTGCCCACACTTTCATATATTATATTATTGTGTTTCAGTTTTATTTAGTGTAATCGGGCCCTCCACATCCCCGGCCAATCATAGTCGTTGATGTCGGGGTGCCCTATTTATGTTTTATTATAAATAAGAAGGATGGTGGCTGCTTAGAGGTTATTGCAAATTTTGGAGAAGATTACTCCCGGAATCCGGCGATCCCCTCACGGTGACGACTCGGTGAGGCCCTAATGGATGACTCCTATGTGATTTCCTTCATCCCCAAGATATCCTCTATCCCTAACCTTAATTTCCCCTCCCAACCCCTATATAGAAGCCCTTTCCAGTCGTCGGCCTGCTGTCTTCTCAATCCCACTCAGATTAAGAAAATAAAACAACCACCACCCACCCTGCCATTCACTAAGAAATTGTTGGATCACCTCCAGCCTGTCACCATCCCTCATGCCTGGTGATTTTCCCTATCCCTGAAGCTACATCCCTCACAAAACTCATTTTCCTGTACCAAAACCTCCCTCCAACACATCCTTCAAACTTACACCAGCCCTTCCTCTCAGATCTGCTCTATACCTCTCAGATCTGCCCAAATTTGGACTATCCCGTCCGTATCCAGCCACCTACACTCTTACCGACCTATCCCCCCTCCCCAACAATTTCAGCCACAAAACTCCCCTCCAGACCATCACTAATGTGTCGTACATCATCGAATCCTCTCCCCTACGACAGCGCCCATGCTTTGAGTTGTTAGTTTGTTGTATGAACTTTAATTCTCAATATTAATATATAGTATTGTGATTTCATCATTGCTTAGATCTATATTATCACTGTTGTTTGTTCTTGATTATTTTGTCCTTTGTCACATCTATTCACCAAGTGCATTTACTTTGGCCCTCGACGCGAGGGAAAATATTTGTTTGTTCAGTCAAAAAAATTATTTTGTTTTTGCTAAAATTATCTAAGTGTTATTTAATTCTTTATTACTTTATTTTGATTTCTCTGTCGGGCTTTACATGCATGTCATATAGTGTTCAATAATATTAGACTTACTTTCCCCGACACTTCACTTAGGATTGCATGTTAGTCGCGCACTCACATAACCCATCCTACATAAAATATTCAAAATAGTAAAAGACATTAACGACTTATAATGACTAATAACATAACGACTTAATAAAACATACGTAAAATATTAAAGGATAATTGGAGTGAGTCAATAACAAATAACAAAGGAAAAATAAGAACAAAAGAACAAAATAAATTTGGGGTATTTACACCCTCCCATTATGGATCTCCTACCATATACGTGCATGATAAATGCTTCTGCGATAACCTATATATATAAGAAAATTGCTTATATTGGGTCCTCGAGTTTACCCTCAATTTGAAACAAGTCACAAATGGAAAGGCAGATGGGTCGGATGATATACCCATCGAAGTATAAAATGTCTAGGGAAAGAAGGAATGTTGTGTTTTACATATTTCTTCAAGAAGATACTGAAGTCAAAGAAAATGTTAGACCAATAGAGAGAAAGTATTTTTATACTTTTGTACAAGAACAAAAAAGATATACCAAATTGTGTTAATTACAGAGGATTTAAATTAATGAGTCATACCATGAAACTATGGGAACGAGTAATAGAAAGAAGAGGAAGACGAGAGACTGGTATCTCAGAGAATCAATTTAGATTCATGTCAGGGAGGTTGACCGTAGAAGCTATGCATCTCTTGAAGAGACTCGTTGACAACTATCGAGAAAGAAAATAAGATTTGCATATGTTGTTTATCGATCTTATGATAGGGGTTCCAAGATAAATCTTATGGAGAATCTTAGAAAAAAAGGTGTAAATGTATCATACATTGACATAATCAAAGATATGTATAAAAATTCAGTGATGAGGGTGAGGACATCTGGAGGATTAAAACAGGAATTTTCTATCACTGTTGTCTTACATCAAGATTCAACTTTAAGCTCTTATCTCCTTATCCTTAACTTAGAAGAGCTCGTCTGACATATCCAACAAGCAATACCTTGGTGTTTATTGTTTGTCGATGAGATCATTTTGGTCGATGAGACACGCGAGGGTGTAAACGCAAAACTTGAATCTTGGAAAGACATTTTAGAAAAGAATGGTTTTAGGTTAAGGAAGATGGAGTATATGGAGCTTAAATTTAGTAGTGCAAGAAAAACGAATGGCTTCATTATTATGTTTGGTGATCAAGATATTTCCTCCTGTGAGTCCTTTAAATATCTTAGAAAGATAGTTCAAAAAGATGGAGGTGTTGAAAAAGATGTGATATGTAGAATCCAAGCAGGTTAGTTGAAGCGGAGAGGCGCGTCACGGATTTTATGCGATCGTAAAGTATCATTAAAACTTATAGGCAAGTTTACCGTACTGCAATTACACCAGCGATGCTCTATGGCTCTGAATGTTAGGCAGTGAATTCTGTACATGAGAAAAAAATGGGAGTTGCGGAGATGAGAATGCTTAGCTGGATCTGTGGACACACGATACTAGATAAAATTAGGAATGAATGTATTAGGGATAAGACAGGAGTGGCACCTATTGTAGAGAAGATGCAAGAAGCTCAACTAAGATGGTTTGGACACGCACAAAAGAGACAATTAGAGGCACATGTTAGGCGTTGTGAGAGTTTAGTCATTGGGCGTGTTAAACGGGGGAGGGGTAGACCAATAAAGACTTGGAATGAAACTATAAGAAAAGGTAATATGTACTTAGGCATTAGTGAGATTATGACTAAAGATAGGGTACAATGGCGATAAAAGATCCATATAGCCGACCCCACTAGAGTGAGATAAAGTCTTGAGTGTTGTTAATCTCAACCAAACATCCCGTTATGAAAAATGTCCTCACGCTCGCGCATATATCTCCCTCATTTCGCTCGTGTAGTCGGACTGTAATTTGATTCCATTTCAAACTAATCGATCAGATTCACGTGGCTCAAAATGGGATCGAAATAAAGTTTGAGCTTTCTCTTGTGGATTGGAATGTCGGCTTGATCCGATCTCCAAGCAATCTTTGAGCAAACATAAGAGCTCTAGATATAACTTAAAAATTTCAAGGAGAAAAGAATCTAAAAGTAAAACCAATCAAAGCTGTTGTATTGAAGCTAGGATTTCACCTGCTGCTTAAGGTCATAAAGATCAGCACCTTTTTCCTTCATATCTGCCGTCTTTTCAGCTTCCTGCTTGACTTCTTTCTCATATGAAAGGAGTTCTTTAAGAACTCGCTTACATGATCCGGTTTTGATCTTAACATGTCGAAGAGATGCCATGATCAGTCTCTTTTCCCCTTTGCTCACTTCTCCAGGGAGCTAACAACCAAGTATATAAATGTTAAACTGAAATCAACAAAATAGTAATCAAGATTTAAATTTTAAAAAAAACAAGAAAAAGGATAAGAATGGTTAAAACCTTTCAAATGCCTTGAGCAGTTATGGTTGCGTTAAAGCTAAGCTTTTGCACCAAGAAAAAAACTTCAAATATTTAGTTAACAGAAGTGGAGACAAGAACCCAATTAGTTGAGGAAAATAATAAACAGTCTACATCATTATTATGTTGCCATTAGAAAAATATAAAACATCATACACAATTGAAATTATAAGAATGTTAAAAAAAGTCACCATCAATGTTCAAATAAATTTTATCCCATACAAAAATTTAGGAAATTTTAGTGTACCAAAATAAAATTCCACATTTACTTATATAGACTCAATTCTTTATAACTAGACATATGCCTTAAAAATATCTAAATGTTACTTATAAATAGAGTTGAGAGGAAATAATGCTATATCGTTCAAGAAAGGTCGCTTACTCATACATATACTTGAGTAAGGGAAAAATCTAAAATAAGGAAAAGACTAAACTACCCCAACCCGGGGTGAATACAGAAAAAGACTTAAGGCGACTTGATAATAACATATTACAACTCTCCCCCTCAAGTCGGACGGAAGATGTCAGTCATCCCAAACTTTTGAATATCATCGGTAAACATGTCACACCCCAAGCTTCTGGTAAACACATTGGTCAGTTGATCCCTAGAATGAACAAACGGGATAACAACTGTTTTTTAATCCAAGTGATCTTTGATAAAGTGAAGATCAACTTCAACATGCTTTGTCCTGTCATGTTGGACCGGGTTATGAGCAATATTAATGACTGTCTTATTGTCACAAAACAAGGAGAAAGGGAATGTCACAGAGAAACCCAGATCTTATAACACAGTACGCAACCATAACCCCTCACATAAGCCTTGGTACATGGCACGATATTCTGCCTCTGTACTTGACCTAGCCACCACATTCTGCTTCTTGCTACATCACGTTACAAGCTTTCCACCAACAAAGGAGCAGTATCCTATTGTGGACTTTTTGTTATCACTGCAACCAGCCCACAGCATCAGTAAAAACCTCAATCTTCAAGTTGTTGTTCCTAGAGAATAAGAGACCACGACCAGGAGCTTTCTTTAAATATCGCAGCAAACAATACGTCGCTTCTTGATGTCTGATTCTAGGAGAATGCATATATCTGTTAAGAATACCAACTGCATACATAATGTCGGGGCGTGTGTGGGATAGATATAAAAGTTTTCCGACCAATTTTTGATAACGTGATACATCCGTGTGATCACCATCACCATCTTCATCAATCCTGTGATTTTCCTCTATAGGGGTGTTCGCAGGAACACAACCAAGCATACCAGTTTCCTTTAGGAGATCCAATATGTACTTTCGTTGGATATAAAGATACCCCGCTCAGATCTAACCACTTCAATACCCAAGAAGTACCGTAATTTTCCCAAGTCTTTCACTTCAAATTCAGCAGACAAAAGGGTCTTGAGATTGGCAATCTCCTCTGTGTCATTTTCAGTAATCATGATATTATCCATGTAGACAATGAGAACCACAACGTGTTGTTCATGTCTTCGTATAAATATGGTATGAAAAGATTGGGCTTGTTTGTACCCAAACTTCAGCATCGCTGTGAGAAATCTCTCAAACCAGACCCTAGGAGATTGCTTCAGGCCATATAAGGATTTCCTTAGGCGGCAAACAAACACTTCAGCTTCTTTATTCACAAAACTAAGAGGAAATTTCATGTATACCTCCTCCTCACCATGAAGGAACGCATTTTTCACGTCCAGTTGATGGAGTTCCCAGTCTAGGCAGGCAGCACATGATAACAAAACCCAAATAGAGTTCATCTTTGCTATAGGAGCAAAAGTCTCCTGATAATCAACTCCTTGAGTTTGGGTGTATCCTTGAGTGACCAGACGCGCTTTGTACCGTTCCACCTTGTCATCTTGATTTTACTTAACAGAGAAGACCCACCAGGAACCTATAGCTTTCTTTCCTGAAGGGAGAGAGGAGATATCCCACGTGTGATTTTTTTCCAAGGCAGACATCTCATCTTGCATAACCTGTGTCCAAGCAGGTATCTCAAAAGCTTCCTCCCATGTCTTAGGAATAACAACTAGAGAAAGAGATGAAATAAAAGTCTGATGAATCGGAATAAGATGATGATAAGCCACATGATTAGAAATCAAATGTTGCGTACAAGTAGTTTTACCCTTTTTTAGCAACGCAAGAGGGGCATGCAGATCAGCATCAGCAGAATCTGAGTCTAAAGTCGGCACAGGTAGAGGTGGAGCTGTGGTGGCATGTGTACCTGAACAACTGTGGCATACATAAGGAAAAGGAGAAATCGTAGTTGAGGAGTCCGGTACTGAGATAGGAGGAGTTATGGGTACCAGAGTGGAATGAGGGGAAGGAATGGAGGAGATGGACGGGAGAAGAGGAAGAGGGCCATAAGTAACATTTGTATCACTACTACTCTCCCCCTTACGAAAAACATGAGTCGAGGACAGAAAGTAGGACTCCCACTCACGGAACATAACATCCATGGTACAAAGCATGCACCGGGAGGGGGGTGATAACAGCGATATCCTTTGGTCGTAGAAGAATAACAAAGGAAGACACAACATTGAGCCCGAGGATCAAATTTGTCACGATGGGGTTGATGACATGCACAAACAGACACACCCAAAGACACGGGGTGGCAAATGAGAAGTATGAACCACGCAAGAGGTGAAGAGATGAGCTAGAGGATCAGTAAAGGAAAGCATACGAGAAGGAAAACGGTTGATAAGGTGAGCAGTTGTAAGCACCGCATCACCCCAATAGGGTTTAGGGAGGGGCATCGTCAATAGGAGACAGCGAGCAACCTCGAGGAGGTGCCGATTTTTCCGTTCAGCCACTCCGTTCTGAGTAGAGGTGTAAGCACAAGTTTTCTAGTGGATGATACTGTGAGAGGTGAGGTAGGCGCCAAAGGTACCACGATCATCATACTGCCCCCCCCCCCCATTGTCACTTCGAAGAACACGGATAGAGGCATTAAATTGACTTTGCACCATTTTATGAAAAACTTGAAAACAAAGAAAAAAACAATTTTCTTTTTCAACAGATAAACCCACGTAGTACGCGAGAAACAATCAATAAAAATGACAAACCATCAAAAACCAGTTAAAGATACAACGGGAGACGCCCCCCAAAAATCAGAATGTATAACATCAAAGGGAACACTACTAGGAAAAGAAAGATGTGAAGAGCTCTGTCGCGCATGTTTAGACCGATCACAAACATCACAAGAAAAGTTTTGAAGAAAAGGTAAAAAAAAGGAAATAATTTTTGTAGATAAACAGAGAACGGATGTCCTAAATGTAGATGCCAGTGGCGAACATCCTCTGCAGTAACAGTGGAACTGGAAAGGGCCTGCGAGAGAGGATGAGTGTCCAGATAGTACAAGCCGCCACTGCACCTACCACTGCCAATGTTCCTCTTAATACCCAGTTCCTGAAAAACACAAGAATCAGGAAAGAATGTTACGGAACAGTTAAGAGATTTTGTAATATTGTTGATGGAAAGTAAATTGTGTGGGAAGGAAGGAACATGAAGAACGGAGGGAAGAGATATGGACGGAGAACAAGAGAAGTTGTCTTTGCCCGCAATGGAGGATAACGATCCGTCGACAGAAATAACTTTCTCCTAACCAGACAAATGAGTATAAGAGAGAAAACTTGAGGAAGACTCAGTCATGTGGTGAGTGGCACCAGAGTCAAGCACCCATTGAGAAGGTGAGGTGGTGGCAGCATGAGCACTAGGCATCGGGCTGAGAGTGAAGCAGGCGGCGAAAAGCATCCAATTCCTGTATTATAAGAGAGGAAGACACAGGTGACTGGGACTCATCATAGACATCAGTAGTGTAAGTTTCATCATGAAAAACGGTAGCCACTGTGTCTATGGCCCCCGGGGCGTGGTCCATGACCCCTTCCACGACCACGTCCAGAAGGTGCAAGATGAGGATGAAGTTTGAAACATGCCTCCCGAGAGTGTCCCTTTCGACCACCATAATAACGGATAGGCACAGAAGGTCCAGGAGTAGGAATGAGACTAAGGGAAACACTAGTCAAGGCAGAACGATCTGGAGGAGCCATAACACAGAGAGACTTGCGGCAGTCTTCATCACCCAGAACCATGTTGAACGCCTCCTAAAGAGAGGGAAGAGGAGAGCGGTGGAGAACATGTGTCCGAACCATATCAAATTCCATATTCAATCCCATCAAAAATACATGAAGACGGAAGCGGTCCTCCCGTTGCTTTAACTGAACAGCATTAGTTGTACACGCTGGAGTGAAATGTGCAAAGTAGTCCAGTTCTTGATACAGACGCTCAAACTCCGAGAAAAATGATGAAACAGTCATCGATCCTTGACGCAGCTCCAAAATGCGGCGAATGAGCTCATAAACTTGGGAGGAACTGCCAATCTGAGAGTATGTTTCGCGAGCACGAGTCAAGATCTCGAAAGCTGAGTCCATCAGCATATAGCTCCGATAGACCTTAGGAGACATCGAATGCAGGAGCCAAGAAACAACTAGAGAGTTGTCAGAATCCCAGTGCTTCAAGGAGGGATCAGACACAGGGGGCTCCTTAATCGTCTCATCGATATAACAAAACATCTGTTGGCTACGGATGACATGTTGGGCAGCACGAGACCATTCAAGATAATTCGTGTCATCCAAAGGGGCGGTGGTAATCTTCAAGGAGCTAGAGTGGCCATGGGGCCGCTGAGGCTCAACCATCTGAGGCTGGATCACACCCGGAGAGGATACCGAAGAATAGGGATCACCCATATTGACACAAGATCAATCAGAGGATCAACTCATCAACAGAAGCATCAGGAAGCAGAGAATGACAAAGTGCAGTAGCAGAGGAGCGGCCTGTAGCAAGGAGTAACAGCAAGGAGCATCCTAAGATGGCAGCAATACAACGGCAAGGGAAAGGGCCTGGTGCAAAATAGCGGCACGGGACGGCGACATGGCAGCAAGATGGCGACATGGCAGGAGCTGAAGAAGGACCTAGTGCAAACTAGAGGCACAGGACGGCGGCACGGGACGGCGGCACGGCAGCAGCAGGACGGCGGCACAGCAATCTGGAGAAATAGGCGAGCTATGCGGAAGCGATGGAACAGGCGAGCTGCTTCAGGGAGGAACGGCGACGGCGTTCCTCTCAGCAGCCAGCATGGAGGCCGCCCGTCATCTTGGAAGCACAAGCATAGGAGATCGCGTAAGCGGAAGAGGAATAGTGGCGGATCGATCAGAGCGGGAAATCGCAGAAGCGGTTGGGGGCGAAATCGGGAGGCTAGGGCTCGGGAATTTCTTCCTTCGCTCTGATACTAAGTGGAGAGGAAATAATGTTATATCGTTCAAGAAAGGTCCATTACTCATACATATACTTGAGTAAGGGAAAAACCTAAAACAAGGAAAAGACTAAACTACCCAACCCGGGGTGAATACAGAAAAAGACTTAAGGCGACTTGATAATAACATATTACAACTAATAACACTCTCTAACAACTTCAACAATATGTGAGTTTGTAGCAAAAATATTTTAGTGTAATACATTTTTAATTATACAAAATTAGGATGTATGTACAATAAAATGTGAGCTTATGGGGTGGCGAATGAATTAGGAGCACGAAAAATAAATTCCAAATTTCAACTATAGATAAAATAATACAACACTTGACATTGAACATATCCATACAAAAAAATGATAGGAAATCAGCTTAACATAAGAGTACCGAATGAATTTCATTTTTATATAGTAATCTATTAAACGGGATGTGATGCCCATCAATAAGAACCCCATCAACACACATAATGCATATAAGTATCAATCAAGATAAAGAAAGAAATGAAAAAATAAACAAAGCCAGAATCATATTCATTTATCTTTCAAGTAAAGCATCAAACTCATGAAGAAGTAAATCTCTCACTTGGGAATCTTTACAATTAACTAAACTAAATGACCATGAAGGTTAAGAAAAGCAGCGGAATAGTGGAAGATTAGAATTTGGTTTGTAACTGAGCCAAGTTGGAGCGTGAGCTGGCTTGGGTGGACTTAATAAATGGCGTAACAGCCGAGCTCGATGCGCAATTAAGTATATATCAAGAAATATGACACTTCAACCAATACCTATCGGTAAATTAAGAAAAAAATCTTGTTTAGTTTTTTTTAAATACTTAATATTTATTTCTCCTTTAATTTCATTTTTCCAAAAAGGGGAGCCTTGGCGCACCGGATAACGTGTTGTCGTGTGCCCTTGAGGTCACGGGTTTAAGTCCTGGAAGCAGCCTCTTGCAAAAATACATGATAAGGTTTACATACATTTCACCTTTGTGGTGAGACCCTTCCCCAGACCCTTGTTGTGCGGGGATGCTTTGTGCACTAGGCTGCTCTTTTTTTCATTAGTGAAACTCCTCAGATGGATATCATCTTTAATCTTACATATTTAACAATCAGGATCGTGAGTCAGCTCAAATTGAGCTTCAGCATGAACTCAATTAACTAATCAAGCTTTTAAACTCACAGAGGGTGACTTGAACCTCGAACCGACTCGTCCACGCCCCTAAGAGATAGGAGAAGAGGGAAATACATTTGCAAGGGATACTGACGCAGGACGAATCTACATGGGACGGGCATGTGACGTCAAAACAATAAATGAAAGAATGGCGTGCACGACAAATGCAAATGGACCTATAATTTTCTAAAAGATGATATGAGCGCACGCAAGCAAAGGAGAAACAGAGGATCACAACAGAAATTCTAACTGAATTGATGGCGAACAGCCGCAGGAATGACCATGAAGATCAAGCCGCCACTCAGCAGGGCAAGCTTTTGTGTACTTCCGCAAGAAGCATTGATCGGATCAGCAATCCAACAATACGAGCATGTTTGGAGAGCCATTATCTTAACATTTACATATTTTGTATTATTTTTTGAACTTTATTTAGTAGTATGGCGTAACGGAACAATCATAGTTATTCACGTTGTGTCTAGCCCTCTTTTATTATAAATAAGGGGTGATGGCAGCCATTGCAGGAATTGTGAGCCTTCTGAAAAGCATGCAATTAAATTGTGGTGCGGCGCTGCGAGATCCTGGGGTGTTACTGATAACTTCACAAAATGAAGTTATCTTGTGCATTAATTCACTACATTTTGACCAATTTATTTCCTAAATATTGATTAAAAACATATGTAAACAAGTAAAATATTATTATTGAGAAAATTCATATATTATTAATATTTTATCTTGTTTTTATGATAGGGAATATTGAAAAAATTAACTTGTGCAAGTGATGATAAGCAGAAGAGCATGCAGGAAATGATACAACAAAATTTACAGAAATTTCATTGCAGATTTTTGCTGAATTCTGGACAGAATTAAATTTGTTGCAACAAATAAAATTTTGTTGCAACAAAACCTGCGAAATTCAAAATTCAAAATCCGTAAATAACTCAAATATGGCAGTTTTTATGATGAAAGGAGGCTTCCTTTCATAAATTCTGGAGATCCTTTGAGGCTCAATCACCATATAAAGAAGATTTTTAGATCTTTTCACAATCTTTGTCATTTTGGAGAGAAGGAGGCCAAGTTTAGGGTTCTTGGCGGTGGAGAAGCGGATTTCGGCCGTGAAAAAGGATAGATCTGAACTTTTGAAGGCATGAACTGTAAGATCTTTATAGTTTTGTGTGTTCCTTTTCTCGCTATGAACTAATCTCTCCAAGTCTTGTATAAGGAGAGTACTATGTGTGTTTTTATGGTGGAATTCTCTTGCATGTTGAGATTTGTTGGATGATTTTTCATATTGTGAACTTTTGAATTTATTTATGAGATTTTTGGTCTTTGTCTTCATCTAATATTTCGTTGCGAGAATCGAGAGAAGAGCGACGTAATATTGGTTTGACGGCTATTTTATTGCATCACAAGAATCGAGAGACGAGTGGTGTAAAACGCTTAATCAAAGATTTCTACTTTTGCGTTGTATTTCGAGATTCGAGAGAGGAGAAGTGCAATCGCTCATTCGTTCACTTTAGTTTAGAGGAGAGGAGGAGTCTCCCTCCTTTTGCTAGCGATCCGTTTTTTATGTTAAGCAATATTCTTCATTCCTCTTAAGTTAGAGATAACTAAGAGAATTTAGGATGTTGGGATTTCCGAGATTCGAGAGAGGAGGATTTCTTCTATAAAAATCGCCGCATGATATTTCATTCAACACTTTTGACTAATATCATTTCAACGCACCATTTAGACGCACATAGGAAATCTAAATACAAGACTATCTCTTCCCAATTTGATAAAGATATTTTTCAAGCTTTCAATTAGTCTACTTAGTCTAATTCTTAGTTAAAAATCTTGATTAGTTTGTAAAAGAATCATCTCTTTCGACTTGTTTGGATTTGAAGAACGGTGTAGCTAGTAATTGCAAGCTTTAGGTTAACCACTTCTCCGAGGGAACGATCTCACTCACACTTTATTACTTGTTACGGCACGTGCGCTTGCGGTAATACGCATAGATCATTTTCTGCGTATCAAGTTTTTGGCGTCGTTGCCGGGGAGGTGTTATTAATCTATTGTTTATTTTCTTGCAATATTAGTAAACCTTAGTATTTGGAGGTCAAACTTTAATTTTGTTGTACTTTAAGTTATTTGTAGTTTTTTTTTATAATTGCTATTGTTGTTCTGTTAGTGCATGTCCAGAATTCGATCCATTGAGTTATTGCCATTAAACTTAGAGATTGAAAGGACGTGTAGGAGAAATCGAAAGACTTCCCGTTTAGAACAAATCCAATCTTCAACTATGAATCCAAACGATAATCATCAGGAAGGTCAGAATTTAGGAGGTCAGGTAGAACATAATGGACACCCTGTTGAGCAAAGGAGAACATGTCGTGATTACAACATGCCTCTACAGGGAGGGTTGCAATTTAGTATCGCTAGGCCTGCAATCGAGGCCAACAATTTTAAAATCGATTCTGTTGTCATGCAACTCGTTCAAAATAGTAAATTTGGTGGCCTTAATCATGAAGACCCCAATTCACATTTGAGAACGTTCATAGAAATCTGTGATACGTTCAAGATTAATGGAGTTTCAGAAGAAGCCATTAAATTGCGTCTGTTTCCTTTCTCGCTAGAGGGGAGGGCAAAGGATTGGCTAAATTCTCTACCCAATGGATCTATTACCACTTGGGCATTCTTGATGGAAAAATTTTTAGCCAAATACTTCCCTCCATCTAAAACGGCTAAGTTGAAGCGAGATATATCTACGTTTATGCAAGGCAATGGAGAGACCTTATACGATGCTTGGGAACGTTTCAAAGAGCTTCTACGTAAGTGCCCCCACCATGGCTTAGTCATCCACCAACAAGTTTGGACCTTCTACAATGGTCTCCAAACATCCACTATGATTCAAGTTGATGGAGCCGCGGGAGGGTCACTAATGAATAAATACCCAGAAGATGCCTATGCAATATTAGAGGATTTATCCTCTAATAATTATCAACTTGTTGATCGGCAAGGGCCCTCTTCTTCTACTGCTGGGTTATACCAAGTGGACCAATTAACCTCGTTTGCGGCTGAAATGACTTCGCAATTTAATTCAATAAATAAAAGGTTAGACGCCTTGACGTTAAACCAAAGTCAATTTCTCCCACAGGTTAATAGTGTTGTTACTCCTCTGCCTAACGCTAACCCTACTTTAACCATTGAACAACTTATAGGACATAACGAAGACGCTAACTATATAGGAGGGCAGTACAAACAAGGTCATAACACCTACTCGAATAATTATAATCCGGAGTGGAGAAACCATTCAAATTTGTCATGGAAGAATAATTCTGGGTCTACTCCTTCGCACTTATTCAACCACAATTCCAATCACCCTCACCAACATCACAATCCTAATCAAACGGGACCTTCGCGGAAATTATCTGATGAAATCATCTTAGAGTCCATGAAGAATAACGAAGCACGTTTTTCTAGTTTAGAAGGATCCATGCGCTTAATTGAAACACAATTGGGTCAAATTGCATCTGCACTTAATACTAGAGCTCTAGGGACATTACCAACCGATACAACGCCTAATCCTAAGGGTGATAACCAACACTGTAAGGCTATTACATTGCGGAGTGGTAAGGAGTTGGCGAGTGGTTATAATAATAATCCAATGGAAACTGGTACTGCACAAATTGAAGTAGAGAGTGATAAAATTCATGAACCCGCTAGAGAGTTGAATTTTGAACCTACTAAGAGTGTGGAGGAAGAGTTAGAAGAAGTAGAAGTGAATAAGAAAGAGAAGAACGTAGAGGGAATGGATAAGAAAATAATTACCTACCCACCACCACCATTTCCTCAAAGACTTAGGAAGAGCAAGCTAGATCATCAATTCCAGAAATTCATAGAAATTTTTAAGAAACTTCAAATTAATATCCCATTTGCCGAAGCCTTAGAGCAAATGCCCAGTTACGTCAAATTTATGAAAGATATTTTAAATAAAAAGAGAAAATTTGGCACGAATGAAACTGTGGCATTGACACATGAGTGTAGCGCAATCCTTCAAAAGAAACTTCCACCCAAACTGAAAGATCCAGGAAGTTTCACGATTCCATGCTCTATCGATACCAATTTGAAGGAAAAGCTTTGTGTGATCTTGGAGCGAGTATAAATTTGATGCCACTTTCAATTTATCGGAAGTTGGGCTTGGGGGACGTTTCTAAAACTTCGTTAACATTACAGCTAGCCGACAAATCGCTTACTTTTCCTAAGGGTAAAGTGGAGGATGTTCTTGTCAAGGTGGACAAGTTTATTTTTCCGGCGGACTTTGTAGTTTTGGATATGGAAGAAGACAAGGAGATCCCACTAATTGTAGGGAGACCCTTTTTAGCAACCGGAAAAACTTTAATAGATGTCCACAAAGGTGAGTTGACCATGAGAGTCAACGATGAACAGGTAACCTTCAACATTCTTAAGGCCATGAAATTCCCTAGTGAAAAGGAAGATGTGATGGAGGTGGTTAACAGTATTTCACTCTATGACTATGAGCAAGAGAGTGGGTGGCATGATTCAAATATAGAAGAGGAGATAGGAATTTTGATGGACGAGGTAGAAGTTGAGGAAGTGGAATCCGATGAGGTTAGGAATGAAGAAGTAGAATCTACTGAAAAAGAAAGTGAAGAGTGTTTTCAAGTGTGTGAGAATCGATTGGGGTCGTTTCATAGGTCGGAGCCCCTAGATATGACTGAGCGGTCTTTAGCGGACAAACCCTCTACGGTTTGCCCGCCCGTCTTAGAGTTAAAACCGCAACCTGAGCATTTGTCCTACGCATATCTAGGAGATAATGATACACTACCGGTAATAGTGAACTCTAGACTGCTACCGGAGCAGCATGACAGACTGTTGGTCATTTTGAAGAAATATAAGTTAGCCATAGGGTGGACAATAGCCGATATCCGAGGGATTAGTCCTTTCTTGTGTATGCACAAGATCCTTTTAGAGGAATCTTGTAAGGGATCCATCGAGCCTCAGCGCCGCCTTAGCCCTCCTATGAAGGAGGTGGTCAGAAAGGAGATCATTAAGTGGTTGGATGCAGGAATCATTTACCCTATATCCGATAGTTCATGGGTGTCACCCATCCATTGTGTACCTAAGAAAGGAGGGACGACTGTAGTTAGGAATGACAAGAACGAATTAGTCCCCACTAGAACAATCACAGGATGGCGTATCTGTATCGACTATCGTAGATTAAATAAGGCGACTAGGAAGGATCACTACCCGTTACCATTCATAGATCAGATTCTAGATAGACTAGCCGGAAATGAATTTTATTGTTTTTTAGATGGATATTCCAGCTACAATCAAATAACGGTTGATCCGGACGATCAGGAAAAGACAGCGTTCACGTGTCCCTTTGGTATATTCGCATTTAGGAGGATGCCATTTGGGCTATGCAATGCGCCGGCCACGTTCCAACGTTGCGTAATTGCAATAATGACGGATCTTATTGAACAAGGCATGGATCCTATGGACTATGGCATAGAGGTCTTTATGGATGATTTTTCCATCTTTGGAAGAACATTCAATGCTTGCTTGATGTGTTTGGAGAGAGTGCTTGCCCGTTGTGTGGAGACCAACCTAGTGTTGAACAGGGAAAAATGTTAGTTTATGGTGCAGGAAGGCATTGTTCTTGGACACCGTGTATCTAGAGACGGATTGGAAGTGGATAGAGCAAAGGTTGAGGTGATCGAAAAATTACCTCCTCCCAAAAATGTAAAAACGTTAAGAAGTTTTTTGGGCCATGCGGGATTCTACCGAAGGTTCGTTAAAGACTTTGCCAAAATTGCCAAGCCTTTAAGTGAGTTATTAGGAAATGACATGAAATTTGATTTTAATGATGAGTGTTTGAATGCGTTCAATCAATTAAAGACACGACTGAGTACGGCACCGATTATTGTGGCACCCGATTGGGAAAAACCCTTTGTATTGATGTGTGATGCAAGCGACTACGCCGTTGGGGCTGTTTTGGGGCAAATGCAGGAGAAGGTCTTTCATACTATAGCCTACGCTAGCAAGACTTTAATAGAGGCGCAAATAAATTATACCACGACCGAAAAAGAGCTACTAGCTATAGTGTTCGCATTTGAGAAGTTTAGGTCTTATCTTCTTTGCACCAAAGTGATAGCATCACCGACCACGCAGCTATCCGCTATCTTGTGGAAAAGAAGGATGCTAAGCCTCGATTGATTCGATGGGTATTGCTGCTGCAGGAGTTTGATCTAGAAATTAAAGATCGGAAGGGAGTAGATAATCCGGTGGCGGATCATCTTTCTAGGATTAAATGTTTTAATCCGTTGCTGCGATCAGAAATTAATGAAAGATTTCCCGATGAGTGGGTTTTGGCAGTGTCCGAGCAATGCATACCTTGGTATGCAGACTACGTGGATTATATTGTTAGTAGAGTCCTCCCACCCGATCTGACATATCAACAAAAGAAGAGGTTTTTACATCAAGTACGCTCGTATTTATGGAATGAACCATTTTTGTTTAGAATTGGAGCAGATGGGGTCGTTAGACGTTGCATTCCGGAGGAGGAAATGAAAGCCGTATTGGACAAATGTCACAACTCCCCTTATGGAGGTCATTTTAAGGGGGATAGAACGGCAATGAAGGTCTTAGGAGCGGGATTCTATTGGCCGACTCTATTCCGAGATGCTAAAGGATTCGTAAGTCAATGTGACCGGTGCCAAAGAAATGAAAACATTAAGAAGAACGACTCCATGCCAATGAACACAATCTTAGAAGTTGAACTTTTTGATGTTTGGGAATTAGACTTTATGGGACCTTTCGTGAACTCGAACGGTAATATGTTTATCTTGCTGGCCGTAGACTATGTTTCTAAGTGGGTAGAAGCCATAGCCACCATTAAGAATGATGCCAAGGTGGTTTTATACTTCCTAAAGAATTATATATTCAATCGTTTTGGCACACCTAGAGCTATCATTAGTGATGGAGGTAGTCACTTCTGTAACAACTCATTCGCTACGTTATTGAGGAAATATGGCGTCACTCACAAAGTAGCGTTAGCGTATCATCCTAAAACAAATGGTCTAGCGGAAGTGTCTAACCGGGAGATAAAAGCAATTCTTGCAAAGACGGTTAGCTTTACTTGTAAGGATTGGTCTCAAAAGCTTAACGATGCCTTATGGGCTTATCGGACTGCATATAAGACTCCTATTGGTTTAACCCCTTATAGGCTAGTATATGGGAAAGCTTGTCATCTACCCCTTGAATTAGAACATCGAGCGTTTTGGGCCATTAAAAAGTTAAATTATGATTTCCAAACTGCAGGTGAGAAAAGACTTCTACAACTCAATGAGTTAGAAGAATTAAGGATGAATGCGTATGAGAGTGCGAAGATTTATAAGGAACGGACCAAGAGATGGCACGACCAACGTTTGAGCGGAATACAATTCGAACCCGGGCAATTGGTATTACTATTTAACTCCCGTCTAAAAATTTTTCCCGGAAAACTTAAAAGTCGTTGGTCGGGACCATTCCGAGTTAAGGAAGTTCATCCGTACGGCGCAGTCACCATCGTGAATGAACAAGACAATTCCGAATTTAAGGTTAGTGGAGAACGCTTAAAAATATTCTGAGGCGATGACAATGAACGACTGGTGTCGTTCATTCTGCTGAAATGACAAAATCGGGTAATCGGCAAAGTCCTGCCGGGACTTAAAATTAGGCGCTGCTTGGGAGGCAACCCAATTCTTCTATATATATATAGATAAATATTTCTAAGTTATAAGGATTTCAATTTAGTACTAAGTATGTTGTAGTTCTTTTAATGAATAAACAATAATAATTAAAAAAACGAAAAACAAAAAAAACAAAAATTTATTCCAGTGCAAGCAATTTTCGGAAAGGGATTTAGTGCAAGCAATTTTCGGACAGAACAAAATTTGTTCTAACAAATTTTGACTGTACAAAAATTTTGTTCTAAAATTATTTTTTCTGTCCAGCCCTCATGATTGTGGTCTGTGCTGCCGGTTCAGCAATTCCGGGTATTATATTTGGTCTCTCTATTTGGTGTCCGGTCCAATTGTCCGTTTGTTTTAGTGCTTTGACCGGTCCAGCGGATTGAATTCTAAGACCTAAAAGACAAAATCATGGTTCAGCTCCCTTCTCAAATCCCACCTCCTTCCTAAAATCCGGATTCCTTCTCAACCCCCTCGCCTAAGGCGCGACAAAGAGCAGCGCCGAGAACGGCTGGTGTCGCACCGCCGGAAAACGAAGGAAGCGGCGGCTTTGCACCCCGGCGGCATCACGCGAGCGGCGACTCCCAATCGCTGCGCGACAACAGCGAGCGGCGACCCTACATCCTTTGGCTCCAGATTTCATTGCGACGGCGGCGGCGGCAGCTCCGCATCCCAGCATTTTCATAGTGGGCCGAGACTCCACACCTGGGCGATTTTGCGAGTAGCGATCAGAAGAGGAGAAAGCAAGCGACAACGCCATTAACCTCGGGGAAACTTGAAGCTGGAAGCGAGCGAAGAACGACGAGTGCCGAGCGACTGATTCCCAGACGAGAGGTGAGCGGTTTCGAACATTTTGGGTATACTTTGACTAATATTTTTCTCTGAACTTTATATTACGTTGTTTAATTCGGTTGGATATTTTACTTCGTTTGGATATTTAGTGTTATGCTCTTGAGGATGCTTCTGGGTAACCCTTTATAGTTGGGTTTATGATTAGCTATAATTGCTTGAACATGATAATTATGCTATGATTGGATGTTTTGATGTTAGGCATTTTCTATTTTGCTTCATGATCACTATATATGTTTCCTGTACTGTGTGGTTGTGGAAGAAATGGTTGTTTGTTTTTAAGTTTAATTAGTTCATGAATTGGATGACCTGATGATTGTTTATTTATAGTAATTTGATTAATTTCATGCTGAGAACTAAACTATGAACCTAGTTGGTTTCGGAGTGGTATATTGTGTTTTGCAGATCACTTGTGGATTCACCGCCGCAATGGGATTTTCAGCTGTTCCCTGCCGCCTTATAATCCGTTGGCAGGACTAACATGGGCTCGATCTATCGGTTGCTATCTTTCAGGGGAGTACTGTATTTCTTGGAATTTATTCTCATATACTTGACACCCCTCATTGTACTATCTGTTTCACCCTGCACATTCCATTTCAATTTTAAACATACAATCCTTTGCTAGGGTCTAGCAAACCCTTAGGTGTGAGAGGGTGGGTTGCAATTAGCAACCTTCGCCAAGTGAGTGACAAATATCCTAGAATAACTGCGACGATAACTTCTTACTCTTATTTTCAAATAATGCAATTCTTTACGATTGGTAGACTTGTCAAAAGTTTGTATTTTCTGCTATAGAAATTGGTAAGATATGTTAGAGCTCCGTTTTGAATTTCCCCTTTGCACACCATTCCTTATGAATATTTGTGTCCGACAAAAGAATTTCATTATTTCTGAATATAGAGAGGGAGAGATGAACAAGAACTGAGTCGATGATATAGGCTTAAACATGGAGTCTAAGTAGTTATTTGAAAATATCACTGATATATCTTTGTGTTTGAGTCTAGCCTTTGGGATTCAACTTACTCATAAAAATAATCTCTTACACCGTTACTAGTCATTTCTTAATAAATGTTCCTACTCTGGGTGTTTAACTTATATAAAAAATTCATTAAGAAAAAATGTCATAGTGATATGTGGCCCGAGTATGTGTACACCCACTTGAAATGATCTCAACTATGACCTTAAGTAAAAAAATTTGGTTAAGATGTCTTAGTGATATGCGGCCTAGGTATGTATACACATATCTGTAATGATCCCAACTATGCGCATAAAAAAATGAGAAAAAATTTATGTATAGGTCATAGTGATATGCGGCCTTAGTGTGTGTACACCCACTCGGAATGATCCCAACTATGGACATAAGAATTATATTTGTACTTGAGAGTTAGCCCCCAGGGTAAGGAGCAGAGTTAAGAATTTTAACTAGGAATGTGTCTTGCTGCCATCAAAGATCAAATTCATAACCAAGCCAATTCTCATCACATTGCTTACCCTTACACTTTATCTTATACTGCTAAACTCTTGTTTAAGCCAACTCAATGTCTTGGTTTATTATCATCATCCTCCATCTATGTAGAAATTTAATGAGTGAAGTTGTATGAGAATAAATAATTCGAAGGAAGCACACACAACATTAGGAAATTGTTATGGAGCTTTAACTTGTATCGAACTAATGAATCTATGCATTTTTGACAAGTTACTCAATGTGTTTTGTTTTGTTCAAGAGTAAGGAGAGATGAAATGACAGTTCAGTTGATATTCGCTCACTCAATGATAAGTAATGATTTTTCTTTGCTAGGGGCTAGCAAAGATTTAGGTGTGAGGGTGTGATAACTTCACAAAATGAAGTTATCTTGTGCATTAATTCACTACATTTTGACCAATTTATTTCCTAAATATTGATTAAAAACATATGTAAACAAGTAAAATATTATTATTGAGAAAATTCATATATTATTAATATTTTATCTTGTTTTTATGATAGGGAATATTGAAAAAATTAACTTGTGCAAGTGATGATAAGCAGAAGAGCATGCAGGAAATGATACAACAAATTTTACAGAAATTTCATTGCAGATTTTTGCTGAATTCTGGACAGAATTAAATTTGTTGCAACAAATAAAATTTTGTTGCAACAAAACCTGCGAAATTCAAAATTCAAAATCCGTAAATAACTCAAATATGGCAGTTTTTATGATGAAAGGAGGCTTCCTTTCATAAATTCTGGAGATCCTTTGAGGCTCAATCACCATATAAAGAGGATTTTTAGATCTTTTCACAATCTTTGTCATTTTGGAGAGGAGGCCAAGTTTAGGGTTCTTGGCGGTGGAGAAGCGGATTTCGGCCGTGAAAAAGGATAGATCTGAACTTTTGAAGGCATGAACTGTAAGATCTTTATAGTTTTGTGTGTTCCTTTTCTCGCTATGAACTAATCTCTCCAAGTCTTGTATAAAGAGAGTACTATGTGTGTTTTTATGGTGGAATTCTCTTGCATGTTGAGATTTGTTGGATGATTTTTCATATTGTGAACTTTTGAATTTATTTATGAGATTTTTGGTCTTTGTCTTCATCTAATATTTCGTTGCGAGAATCGAGAGAAGAGCGACGTAATATTGGTTTGACGGCTATTTTATTGCATCACAAGAATCGAGAGACGAGTGGTGTAAAACGCTTAATCAAAGATTTCTACTTTTGCGTTGTATTTCGAGATTCGAGAGAGGAGAAGTGCAATCGCTCATTCGTTCACTTTAGTTTAGAGGAGAGGAGGAGACTCCCTCCTTTTGCTAGCGATCCGTTTTTTATGTTAAGCAATATTCTTCATTCCTCTTAAGTTAGAGATAACTAAGATAATTTAGGATGTTGGGATTTCCGAGATTCGAGAGAGGAGGATTTCTTCTATAAAAATCGCCGCATGATATTTCATTCAACACTTTTGACTAATATCATTTCAACGCACCATTTAGACGCACATAGGAAATCTAAATACAAGACTATCTCTTCCCAATTTGATAAAGATATTTTTCAAGCTTTCAATTAGTCTACTTAGTCTAATTCTTAGTTAAAAATCTTGATTAGTTTGTAAAAGAATCATCTCTTTCGACTTGTTTGGATTTGAAGAACGGTGTAGCTAGTAATTGCAAGCTTTAGGTTAACCACTTCTCCGAGGGAACGATCTCACTCACACTTTATTACTTGTTACGGCACGTGCACTTGCGGCAATACGCATAGATCATTTTCCGCGTATCAGTTACTTCCCGATTACTTTTCTTGTTTCAGTTCCTATCTTCTCCCATAACCTTAGTCATTCCCGCATGCCTTCTCCTTCTTCCACTATTGCCACACGCTGAACAATACCGTTCGCGACTCTCCCCATTCTCCACCACCAGCTACGCTATGCCTATTTTGCCTGATCCTAGTAGTAGAATCGTCGTTTGCGCCCCAGCTTGCAGCTAACTATCAGCCCCACTGTTTTCAGTTGTCAGTCCACTCCGTAAGCCCTCCCACCTTCACCTCGAGCGGCAAGACATTCCTCCACCCTAGCAGCAAGGCACACACCAACCTCCAACCACATGCTCTTCCTCTACCACCACCCAAGTCGCAAGCCCCTCCTCCACCGCCAGTCCCACCCTCCACCTCATTCCCCACATGTGCCCCTAGTTCATTCCACAATTACAATCGCCACCTCTACCGCTTGGATTTATGCCTACTGTCATTGTTGAATCCCTCTATTAGTGAATATCTTGTATTGTTTCTTATTTTCCTTAATGAATATTGGAAGATACTGTATATTTTTGTGGGATTTGGTATTGTTATATTGTTTGTTTGTTTCCCTTATTTTCCTATAAGCTCATTAGTGAATGTTTTTTGCTATAGCTCTTCATGTGAAGGGGCATGTGACATGTTCGCTCAATTGATAATTATTTTGAACACCGTGCAACACTACTAGCTATACTTAGTTTTCGTTGCTATACTTATTTTGGGCTAATTAGAATCATACATGCATCATATAGGATTGGATTGCACAAATCAATGTGACAACACTTACATAGGTTTGCATTACTGTTGGCTCACCTCCATAGCCTACCCAGCGTTATTAATGCAATGCAAACTAATGACTCCATCATGCAAGTATTTCTGACGCGCAATTGATTAAAAAGGGCAGCCCGGTGAACAAAGCCTCCCCATGCAGCGAGAGTCTGGGGAAGGGTCCTACCACATGTGTGAAATGTAGGCAAGCCTTACCTTGCATTTTTGCAAAAGGCTGCTTTCAGGACTTGAACCCGTGACCTCAAGGTCATACAACAACACCATACAACAACACCTTAACTTGTACGCCAAGGCTTCCCTTCTTAATGCGTAGTTGATTACATAATATAACATATAGCTCGCACAATAGATCAACATTTGAGCACATATACTCCAAATTAAGCAAGCAAATGATAATTGCAAATAACTGAGAGTGCACAGAAACTAAATGCGACCAAATAGGTATTGCACGTCTACTGAGAAATAAAATAGCTAAATCAATATAAGCCAAATATTACTAGCAACAAGTGAACATTCATACAATGGGTGAAATGAACAAAATTTAAAACTCACCAAGCAGCATCGATGGTGGAGGGTGTAGTAGGCGGGCTCGGGATGGTCATACGTTCGATGCGTTGATTTTGACGAGTGGTTGGCAGGTAATTATGAGGCAATGGAAATTTCAATGATTTGTAGATCAAGGGATCTTGGGTAATTTGGGGATTTTGAAGAGCTTTGGTAAAAAATGGGTTGGCATTCTGGAGGCTCTGGATGGGGATGGGGGCTAGTGTGGAAGCACAACAATCGAATAGGGTGGTTGTAGCGGCGATGGATGAGAAGAGCAAGGTTGGACGACGCCAGGAGAGGAGTTTAGGTATCATGGGAGCGGTTGTGGGGAAAGTGGAGGGTGTAGGAGGCGGAGGAGGAGCTCGTGCGGCTAGGATGGGCGATGGATGGGCCACATAAGCCTAAAAAAGGATACGAAGGGACTGGAGGACCATGACGGTTCGACGAGCTCTAAAACTGCAGGACAGTGGGTGTAATTTCTCACCAGGGCAAGAAAAGACTCTTCGGAGGATGGAGAGGTGGTGAAAGGATACGGGAGGGAAGAATCCTGGAGTCACACAAGTACTTCGGCCTGGTGTCGGTACTTAACCACGAGACTGACTAGCGTTTAGGATAGAAACAAATTTCTTGATGCCCCCTCTAGGGAAAATACATGATATATATAAAGGTGGGTAAGGTTAAGCAAATTGCAAAGCGCGATTGGATCTAGCACCCTAACTCTCAAAATAGAACTCAAAAAATAAAATAAAATAAAATAAACGAAAAATCAAACTCATCGCAATCACGGTCTCCAATCATTCATCCGACGAGACAAAAATGTTGAAAATTGAAAAATGCTCAAATAAGGTGAGATCAATCTCCATCAATCTCCACGACTCAGAAGCATTAATCTCCAATGAATGGAGTTTGTCGCGCTCTTAGTGCAGTCCAGAAAAAAATGATAACAGTTGCATGAACTCTAAAATATCAATCTCATAGCTCCTGATAGGTGTATTGTCTGTATAAGGTCGACATCCACAGGAGCTGCCAAAGGTTCCATATGGATGAAGGGTGGGGATGCAACAGAGGTTGGTGGTAGAGGCGAGGAGGTGATAAAGGTGGCCATCAAAGCTGAAAGGGAAGGCCGAAGATCCCAAAAACATGGTGGCCCCACATCTAGAACTAAATCATCTACATTAAATACAAGATAACTGCGTATATTACTAGGAATATCAAACTCAAAAAAATGACTCAGACATTCTGATGTTAGTGTATGGACCAATCTGAATCATAGTTGTCCCCAAACAAAATCAAAATAATGTGTTATTCATCACACAGGTCCCATTTGTTTCACTGTTTTATCTCCTTTACGTTGATCACAAAACGTCGTTGGCCTTAATTGGTCGTTTGGTTCCAGCGTTCTGTTGTCAACGGGGCTTGTATTTACGTTCTCATTGTGCTTTCTCCGCTGCTAGCAAGAGCTCCTTTCTAACGCCAAATATCTTCATTCCCACATCTCGATAGACGCACACATGCTCGAGAGAATTTTCTCTCCCATAGTTTTTTGTTCCCCACCCCCTCAATGTGTCTAGCTTGACGAACCCTTTGATGGCCGACCGAACCTGTGCTTCCGGCAATATGTGCCTCGAACGACAGGAGGTTGTAAATGTGGTGCAAATCTTGGTCTCCACCACAGATCTATGCTTCCGGCTACCAAGGCAAGCTCGTCGATAGTTCTAGCGGTAGCCGGATGCACGGATTTGTGCTTCCCTACCGTTTCAGGAAGCACGGATCTGTGCTGGCCTTGGTAGCAGTTTTTTTGAGTTTTTAATTTTTGTGTGAGGTCTTGAATAGGTAGCAAATTTCTGTGCGAGCTATTGAATTGATAGCTCTTGATTTAGTTTTCTTCTTTCTTGCTATGAAGAACTATAAAAAACTGCTAAATTATCACAATTCTAAAATAATTTGTAATGATTTCATTAGTTATATCATATATGTGCAATATCGAGCACTTATCAGTTTTAATTACCTCGTTGCTATTATTATACTTGCATCTGTTACCCCTAAAGTTTGTTCGATCTCAACTACATTTAACTTAGACATTTAATAGTTCGTTTAATCATATGAATAATTCAAAGGTGTTATTCCATATACCTATAAATTTTATCAAGAGTTACGAGTTCAAACTCACTGACAGTATATTGCTTAAAACTTGGTTTTCTTCTTTCCTTGTTTTGAAGAACTATAAGAATATGTGAAATAATCAAAAGTACACACTTATGAAACATTTTTCACATTCCTCATTGGTTATATGTGCAATATCAAATCCATATTGGTATTAATTGCCCTACAATGTTTTATCCTGCTTCCTCACGATAGTTGCACCCAAAAAACAAAGTTCGTTTTACTACAATGTTAGAGCGAAAGCATCTCCTACTTTATTTAACATCTTATGTTGTGTAAAGTATGTGTAATTTACTGTAGCATTTTTTCGTAGATGGGTAACCCTAAGGAAGGTGGAGTGTCGTCTACATGGGATGCAAATGAGGTCTTGATCTATTGCGAGCTCTGTGTCAAAAAAGTTGAACTAGATAATAGGCCTATCACGTACTTCAGTAAAGATGGATAAAATAATTTGGTAGCGAATTTCTGAGCACGTACGGGCAAGCAATACGATCAAGAGCAAATAAAAAATAAATAGGATATGATGAAAAAGGAATAGAAAATGTGGAAAGATCTAAAAGGAAAAGAGACTGATTTGGGATGGAACACCTCATTAAGGACTATAGATGTATCTGACAAATAGTGGGAGGAGCGATTTAAGGTTGTAAGCTAGATCATCTTATTTCCGTCAATCTCTCACCGTATAAGTCATAACAAATTATGTATTTGTTATTTCTTAGAATGTGCCCAACGCTAAAATTATTAACTATGTTGGCATCTCCCTAAAGCTCCAAGAGAAACTAGATATGATGTTCAATGAAGTGACAGCGATCGGGGAACATTGTTTGACACTGAGCTTAGGAAAGTGTCACTCTTCTACAGGAGATGAGCAACTTATTGATGATGATGATGATGAGGTGGAGCATATCTCTACTCCAACAAATGCCAGCGACTTCGGTTCATGTATCCGTCCAACATACAAAATGAATAAGACTCAAGTGACATAGCGAGAAAACGTGTAAATAGGAGCAAGGCAAAGGTCAGGAGAGAGAAGCGCGTAATGCGCCCGAACATTAGGTCTTTGGTAGAGGAAACAAGATTCGTTGGATTAGCAATTAGAGAAGCCACCAATTCATCCGCTCAATCATATACCATTGCGGAAGTCGTAAAAGAATTAAATAAACACGAAGATATCGTTCGAGATCAGTGTATATACAACTTCGTAATGGTTTTTATGATGCAAAAAATAGGGAAATGTTTTGTCATGATAAAGATAAAAAGGTGTGGTGGTTGAAGAAAGGTTATCGGTGCTTGACCAATAGTTGGGTCTCTGATTACTTGTACTTGTACTTATTGTTATTTGTCAAAAGTTTAGCGTACAATCTATTTGTGTAGTCACTAGTCATGTATGTGTTGTATGTTAGCCACTATCTATGATGTCATGTATGTGTTGTATGATAGACATTATCGATTTAGGTAGTCTTTCCACTTGCTCATTAGATATGGGTTGTATGTTGAATGGTAGTTTTTTTTGGAATGTTATTTTAGTGTTCTTTTATATTATAATGCATCACATAATTCTCGGGTTCAACTTTTATTATGGATGATCATAATCCAGAGTTTATGATTGACGAAAATGCAAAATATATGACTGATGATTTTGAACAAATTTTGAATAGTTCGATAATTCTTCACGGATATGCTTACTACCTTATGATTCCAAATACCACTATATGTTTGATGTGCGAGTATAATATGTTATATCAAACTCGAACACCGTGCATGACAAAATCATAGACAGTGCATAAATGGATTATGGAGCTAATGAGTGGACACTCGGCTAGATTCCACAGTACGTTTAGAATGTCAAAAGAAGTATTTTTTTATCTCTTGAGTTTACTTGTTCAAGAATATAGGTTGTGTGGCTTTACCCTATATGTGAAGACATAAAATCGAACAATCAGACAGGAATCAAAATAATTTCAGCATTTGATAGAGACTATTAGTACATTAATTTCTAGAGGCCTTGATAAGCCAATGGACATGTCGAAAAAAATGATAGATCCAACTGACAGAGAATTTAGAAATATTCCGTCACAGATTCTAAATAGATGCCATAATTCAAAGACTGTATTGGTGTAATAGATGCTACATGCGTCGATGCTCGGATTTTTCCAAAAAATAAAGTTCGATATATTGGTTGGCATGGGGTGCCAACCAAAAATAATATGGTCGTATGTAATTTTAACATGTGTATCACATTCGTCATGGCCGAATGGGAGGGCTCGACGCATGATAGACGGATTTTCAAAAAAATCCAAGAGAATTGATGTAAATTAAATTTGGGGCGGTAATTTTAAAAATTAAAATCTGAGGTCAAATTAAAATTAAGTGGTGCTAGCGGAAATTTCACGAGCCTAATCTACTGTTAATCGGTCTAGGATTCGCCTACGCTCATACGGATAAACATTCACGCGCATTCGGCAATATGATATAAATCTTCCACAAGTTTTTCACCAAAACAAACACAATGGAATCTTCATATTGACGACAAACAAGACATGATAGTTGGGGTCAAGCTCTGAAATTTTAAAGTCAAATAAAATTAAGCATAAAACTAAAGCCCGCGAGATTTGAGCACACGAGAAATGAAAATATACCCTTATGCATAGAAGGCAGTCAACTCAGTTCCCAGGAGGAACAGCGGCGGGGTAGAACAGGAGCAGTGGCGGCTTAAGAAGATAGGAGTTTGGTGCTTGGGAAGACAGACGGAGGTGGTGTTGCGGGAGAAACTGGCGGCGGCTGGAGATCTGGACGTCGGCGCCTTGGGAGGAAACCAATGGTGGAGTCGGGGCAGATAGTCGAGCGGTGATGGAAGGTTGGCGGGCGGATGAAGGGTCACATACCTCGCCGGAAAGAAGCCCAGGGAGGGTCGAAGGACTGGACTGGGTCTTCAGAGGCCGGCGTCGGAGCAAACAGTGATGGCTTTGGGCAACAAGCGGGAAAGAGGGGGCGCTGGAGGTGAACCGAACGAGGATATGAAATGTCTCGGTCAGTTCTATTTTAAGGCTAGGGCATCGTGGATGGGGGGATTGGAATTAAATAGAGGATTTTTTTATCTCATTAGGTAATTTCAAGAGGGGGCGGTTGTGATTTTTTTAATAAAGGAATAGTATGTTTTTTTAAAATAATGGAATCTTTGGCCATAATTAAATGGGGAGATTTCAAATATGGCTGGTTAAATATATATGATTTTAATTCCAAAATACTTAATATAAATGTTATTTGTTTTCAAAGCTTTCCTTAACTATCACCTACCTAATTTGACGGATCTTTTCATTCAGGGTCTCGTTGGTCGGTCACGCCAACAAGCAAAACAAAAATTGTGCGACAGCATGCACGATACAAAATTACACAGACGCTCCAATGGCATGCGTGATACAACGCATAATTGTACAAACAAGCGCGAAGGCATGCGCTACACAAATGAAAAGACAAGTACATTAATAAAAATAAAAAGATTCGACACGGGTTGCATCAATTCTCCCGGGGTTGAAAGACCTCAACCCCGACGAGACTGTGATGTGACCTGCAAGTAAAAAGTCCAAATGTCGATACAGCACAACTCCGCTACCATCATGTTGTTGAATAAGCGACACCTGTAGATGAACTCTGCTCGTAAAAGAGGTAGATAACCAATCTCCATTGGAAAGGGATAACTCTCGGTGATAGAATCAACCGCTAGGTTATAATTTTCCAATGATGCTAGCACACAGTTAGGACTAATTTTATGCAAAATGTTTAAATGACCAATAAAGTTCATAGCATCAAATAGGAGAGTATCACACAATGAGAGAAAGTGCATATTGAAAAAGCAAGGTAAGAGATAGGGTAGGAAGTAAGCACGATCAACCCGTGGAATCATTAGATCATATCGCATCATACATGCTCTTGTTCGACAATTACAAGCATCTGTTAATCCGGGATCAACTACCGTTATGATTACACCCGCTGACGTCCCACTAGTGTCACAAAATTTTAAAATGATCCCAAATTTGACATTTAAAACCATCCAGAGAAAAACTTTAAAGCGCGTGTCTCTATGAGGCGTGAAAATTTTAGGTTTTATGGCTATCCTCCTAACATGAATTTTCCTAAACAGATTTTTAATGTGACGAAAAATTTTAGTGTGCAGCCCTAGACTTAGAGGATAGTGAGGTGGACTGAGAGTCACAAAATACAAAGTCAATATAAGGTGGTGACTCTAGTATGAGTGACACGTGATCATCAAACAAAATATTTTGGGGCTCAGGGATAGGCAATTGTACTAGACTAGGTGAGTCGAGAAATACTGAGCTCGAATCAGTGTTATCTAAGGGCAATGACACGTTGCTAATAAATTCTCCCTGAAGCGGGAGCTCGGGAAGAAACTCAGTGCCTAAAGGTTGTGATATAGTGGGGGTAAGTGGAGTCACACTCTCAGTTGGGATGAGAGGATGACAAGCAAGATGCTCTCCATCCTGGAGCTGGGGATCGAGAAGAAACTCCTCGACTGGAGGGAGTGCTACAATGGAGCTAAGTGGGGTCAAGGTGCTCGTCGAGGAATTGACGAGGCGAGGAAGAGCATTATTGAGAGACCTAACCTCAGGTTCCATTAAGTGATATGAATTTGGGACGTAATCAGGGAAAACATAGTACTTGCGCATTGTCGTTTCAAGTTTGTGTATATTGGTGCATAACGAATTCAGATTTTGTTTGAATTCTACAATGACGAGCTCAATGTTTTTTGTTAAAGTTTTCATGCGCTCGTTTAATTCCTCCATTTTTTTTTTGACTGAATGAAAATAAAATTTATTAAATAACGGATCGATTGATTCACGGTAGGAGTGAATCGAAACCTCCTCTGATACCAAACTGATGTAAACTAAATTTGGGGCGGTAGTTTTAAAAATTAAAATCTGAGGTCAAATTAAAATTAAGTGGTGCTAGCGGAAGTTTCATGAGCCTAATCTAGTGTTAATCGATCTAGGGTTCGCCTACGCTCATAAGGCTAAACATTTGCGTGCATTCCGCAATATGATATAAATCTTCCACAAGTTTTTCACTGAAACAAACACAACAGAATCTTCAAATTGACGACAAACAGGACATGATAGTTATGGGCAAGCTCTGAAATTTTATAGTCAAATAAAATTAAGCATAAAACTAAAGCCAACGAGATTTAAGCACACGAGAAATGAAAATATACCCATATGCATAGAAGGCAGTCAACTCAGTTCCAACCTGGGAACTGCGGCGGAGTAGAACATGAGCAGTGGCGGCTTAAGAAGACAGGAGGTCGGTGCTTGGGAAGACAGTCGAAGGTGGTGTTGCGGGAGAAACTGGCGCCGGCTGGAGGAGATCTGGACGCCGGCACCTTGGGAGGAAACCAATGGTAGAGTTGGGGCAGGTAGTCGAGCGGTGTTGAAAGCTTGGCGGGCAGATGGAGGGTCACATACCTCGCCGGAAAGAAGCCCAGGGAGGGTCGACGAACTAGACTGGGTCTTTAGAGGCCAACGTCGGAGCAAACAGCGACGGCTTCGAAAAACAAGCGGGAAAGAGGGGGCGTTGGAGGTGAACCGAACGAGGATATGAAATGTCTCGGTCAGTTCTATTTTCAAGCTAGAGCATCGTGGATGGGGGGCTGGAATTAAATAAGGAGGATTTTTTTATCTCATTAGGTAATTTCAAGAGGGGGCGGCTGTGATTTTTTTAATAAAGGAATAGTTTTTTTTTTAATAATGGAATCCTCGGCCATAATTAAATGGGGAGATTTCAAATATGAAGCTTGCCTTAACTATCACCTACCTAATTTGACGGATCTTTTCATTAAGGGTCTCGTTGGTCGGTCACGCCAACAAGCCAAACAAAAATTGCGCGACAGCATGCGCGATGCAAAATTACACAGACGCGCCAATGACATGCGCGATACAACACATAACAGTACAAACAAGCGTGAAGGCATGCGCTACAAAAATGAAAAGACAAATACATTAATAAAATAAAAAGATGCGACACGGGTTGCATCAAGAATCTTGCTGGAACTTTCCTCACCCACTTGGAGGTAATTTAAAAATAAATTGTTGTATGTTATGGCTGCATTTCACATGCTAATACTTTTGGATTAACTTATGTTTTAATGTGTGCAGTAAATACTACTTTATTGATACAGAGTGTCCTCTAAAAAGAGGAATTTTAAGGCCTTACCCAGAAACGCGCTATCATCTAGCAGACTTCTCACGTGGCAATCATCATATTAAAGGACATCAAGAAAGGTTCAACCAAGTACACTAATCCTTGTGTAGTATCAATGAGCACACATTCGGCATCTGGAAAAAAAAGTAGGCAATTCTTCGGGATATGTCGCAATACAGTTTTGATATACCAACGTGGAATAAATAATGTGAGTTAGAGGAGTGTTGGTGTTGGGACAGCGGAAATGCATGCATTATGAGATGCAATTGCTGACCACTTATATGGTGCTAACAGATAATTAAAATTTTACTATTATTTAAAATACTTAAATTTATAATTTTGTATTCAAGCTTATATCTTATTTGCCACATTTTGCAAATGATGGGCATCACTGCAAGGTGAAGACAAAGAACTGTGATATTGTTTTTTAGCTTATTTCTCGCATTTGAGAACTTGTGGGTTGCGTCTGAAATAGGAAGCGCAACACTTCCAAGGAGAAGGTTATCTTCACAAGCCTCAGATATGTCACGAAGGACATAACGACCGCCATGAAGTTCGGCAATAGCTGAGCGGGAAGGATCCCGTAATGGCTCAGGACCTCGGCGACCTCCGGAAAAACGGGGAGGGTCAGGTCTGACATAAAGTGGTCGAAAGGAACGGCAAGCTCGCACGCATAAACCGAGTTCACCCGCTCCTCTCAGGTGGGTGCCCGCGCGGACAGCGCTCTTCCGAGCGGATTCCTAGAAAGAAAGACTGACACATCTATCTGATCTATGGTTGGGCCCGACGGCTTGTCACTAAGGAAAGCCGCAAAGCATCGGGACTTGAGAAGGGATGGAGTTCGCGCCATTTCGGGAAGGTACGGGAAAATCTTTCGTAATAAAAAATCATGGTGGGGTACTCTATTTATAGCCTCGAGGATAAAAAGGAAAACAGCGTGGGGTGCGTCTGTTTGCAAGAAGGCGCGCACTCGACCTCTTGACAAGCCTGCGATCGCGTCAAGATCCGTCCGTCGCGAACAGCAATAACCATAAAGCAAATGGTGGGAATTCAGTATGACCAAAAACTATATTGTTAATAAATTACATTTCATACAGCAGAAATGGGCACCAGACGCGCGGTCCATTCTATCCGCCCGGGCGGCCAAGTTCAACCTTCAGTTCAGCGAACTCTGCTTTCAGCTTGGACATACGTGCCATGATCTGGGCTAAGGCGTCCCGCATAAAACGCAGGGTGGTATCTTCGGGCGAGGGTGATTGGCTTACAGTCCCCGCTTTCTCTTCTCCGAAGACGTCAGTCAGAGTGATCGCTAGCGGCGACGGTCTTGTCGAGGAGCGACACCCCCTTTGTGGATCGAAGGCCCGAAAGTCAATCCGGGGTAGAAACGATGACCGTATGGGATGAACGGAGAGCATTTGGCCATCTCGGGGTCAGTACGCCTCAAGTATGCCCTCTACGCCAATTCCCCGTGTCGGCGAGCAGGCCAAAGTTGTGCGTGGGATTGTGACTGATCAACGGGATCTGCGCCCGCTACGGGAGGAATGATGACCGACCCCCGGGTACACTGCTGAGGTTCGAGGGCGGCAACAAGCTTGGTTTGTTCGGATGATGACTCATCCCCGGGGAACTTCTTTGGAACATCCCAGTCTCGTACAGGAACCCACGCGGCCACTGCTTCCAGCTGCGTCATCCAGCGTCGGGCTCTTGCCACAATCTCTTCTTGCTTCTTCTCGGCCTCCTCGGACGTCCTATGAGAGGTGATGCCAACAGAGGATTCGAATCTCGATCAGCCCTTGGAAGAGGACGCGTTGACAAACGATGATGTCTTTTTCGGCATTTCCTCCCCCGCCGCGCTGAAAACAATAGGCCCTTTCACCTGGTCGATCCTCACATGAAGCATTCCCTCAGAAGCAGATGTCTTCGAAGGAATGCCACCGGTGGAAGTCGTCTTTCTAACAGGGCGAGCTCTCTTGATCACTACCTTTTGAAGAGGTTTTGGCAAACTCATGTTAAGTGGCGGGATTCCAGAAGGAGGGCCCGAAGATGGAGTTTTGCCCAGCTCGCTCAACAAAAGCTTTTCCAAAAGGACCTGATTCATACCGGCCATCTTCGCTGGAAATGGATCCAAGACTGCGAGAAGAAAAAAGTTGTGGGCCAACCTGCTTTATTTATAGATATGCGTCACCAGCCCAAGGTCGCAGTCTTTACGGCCAACAATCTGCTTTTCTGAAGCCTGGGCGGTCGACCAAAAAAGTACAGAGATCGTGTTAACCCAAATCCTACGACAACAGTGGAGAGCATCCGTCGGGTGCGGACAGGGTCAGAAAGCAATTATTTTTAGAGTTCGTCGACCTCTCGGGCGGACATCGCAGAGGTCTCGCGGGTATTACCGGGAGCGTGACAATGTTTGGCAAGGATTGGCAGCTAGCGGCCTTCAGGCGGCTTCTCAAGATGCGGTGCGGATGTTCCGGACGGGAGTGCGCGCGGGCAATTCGGCCAAGACCGCACGGACTCCTCCTTCGGATTCAGCTCAGGCGTCTCCGCGCGGCTTTGTGCGACCTTCCCTTTAGTGTTCGTCGCCCGACTCTTCATGTTCATCGGGTGGCTGCGCATTTAATGCAGTAATTTATAAGGCATTGAATGCCTGTCAGTTCGTGAATCGTCCAGACCGCCTACCCTCTAGTATAAAAGGGGGACCAGGGGGGTTTGGAAAAGGACGTCAGACTTAGCCCAGAACCTGCCCAGTTGTAGGTGCGGACACTAAGCTCCAATTTTTCTCCCAGACTCTGTATGTGCGCGCACCCCACGGGTGGCCGCACCACATTGTAATCCTTTCTTAAGATAAATAAAGAGAGGCCCGTCGCAAGAGATGCATTCACCGCGGCGGGTCCAATCGGGTGTACGCTGCTAAAAGAGACCTCCTTACTCGTTCTTTGCGCGATCCGCAGTAGTCAGTTACTTGCGAACCACTTTCTCTCCTTTGTCGAACATCCTACCCCAAAATAGCGCGCAGAGAGTTGGTGACCGTTTTTGGTTCCAACACACGAGCCAAGCTAAAGGACTCTAGACTCGTCAAACCACAAAAAGGTAAGGCAATACAATCGCTGTGAATGAAGGATCGGGGACGAGAATAATCATCATAAATCGATGAGAGTGTGGCGACGATACCTAGCCATAAATGAACATATAGACTCTACTATTGCGTATCAAAATAAAGCCCAAACATGGGGCTCTGATACCAATTGACATACGACTAATCTATAGGTGTTAGACGGAAGATGCCCTAACCTAAGATGAATGAATAAAAGTACACAACGGATACAAATGTAGCTATAAGATTTTCAAAATGATGATACGAACAAGCACACAAGCAAATGAATCATTAGTCTACATGTCCACAATACAAACTAATGATTATATAATGTCAAGTATTTCTGACACGCAATTAATTAAATAATAAAATTTGTAGCTCGCATAATTGAATCACATTCAATCACAAATACTCAAAATTAAGCAAACAAATAATATTGCAATTAACTGAAAGTGAACAGAAATTAAAAGTAGATGAATAAGTATTGCAATTCTACTGGAAAACTACATTATTAAAGGCACGCCTCAGGTGCCAGGTGTACCAGACCACGACTTTGATGGCAAAGGCAGACGAGGTGCCACAGGCGCGCCTTAGCTAATGTTAAAGGATACAAGTCTTGCATTGTTAGGTACAAAATAATTTTTTGGCTTGGTATAAGCTCACTCTCGGGCGGTTTATTAAGTTAGAGATCAGCGCAAAGGTCGTTTTTGGGTTAGGATTTGAGGCATATAACTAATAGTTTTCTTAGAAGTACATAGACTTTAATCTACATGGAGATACAAGTAAAATATTGTGCTATATATTTTTGTTTATGTATTTTCCTTGAATTATCCTACCTTATTGCAGTATTTCACTTAGTGGGTTGTTCCTGAGGTGCACTAATATATGATTGTATTATAATTTACAATTTTCATTTGTAATTTAATATTAAACTTCTTAATAAATGAGTCATTTGTTAGTGGATGAAAAGTTGTGTTGTGGTTCAATGCTAATTATTAGATTATATATATAAATATTTTAATCTAACTTTTAGAAGCATATTGTCATCTAGTTTTTCATTTCTTGTTTACACATACTGTACCTCTATTATATATAAATATTTTACCTATCAAATAAATCACTTTTCATTGTTGACATTAATTCTAGTGTGGTGCCATAATGATAGTTTTATTTTATATGTTTTTTGCATTTAATAAACTAGATATTTTTTTAGCGCCTCATGTGCCTCGGGCGGGCTCCTGTGCCTTGAGCCTAGGCTCTAGGGCGCCTTGCGCCATGGTGCGACTTGCTCCTTGCGACTTGGTGCGCCTTGCGCCTTGGCGCGCCTTGCGCCTTGGTGCGCCTTGGTTTCATGGTGCGCCGTGCGCCATGGTGCGCCTTGCGCCTTGATGCGCCTTGGAGCGTGTTACACACGTGCGAGTATCTTTTATATCTTGTATTGTTTTTTTGTTGCTTTATAGTTCATGATATGTGAGTCCCCCCCTCCCTATATAAAGAGGTGGTATGGGGGAGATGTTTTCATCTTTTGATCTTTAGGGTTTGGTTCTCCATCTTTAGAGAAGGGCTTCTTTGAGGAACCGGCCTCCAGAAGTTAGGCACGAGTATACCTTGTAATTGTATCTTTATTTTCAATTAGTACAAACATTTTCTCCTTCCCGTAACATTGGTCTAACAGTCTGACCTGCCCGTCTGATGCAGTCCGATTTCTTGTTAAAAAAAACTTGACTATTTTTGGAGGTAAGTAGGGGAGACACTCTAAACCGGCCTAGATTTTGGGAGCGTCCTACCCCGAGAGAGTGGGAATTACAATAGCTATCTCTCCACTCGAGTCGATTCATCCCGAAATATTTAGCGAATGCTCCAAACGCGAATTTAGTTAGTCCGCAAACGGGCAGCTCAACAAACGTCAAAGTTCGAGATTTTTTTGGAGAAAAAACATAGCAAAGCTGTAAGGGAAAACAAGCGCTAATAAATTGACCACTTAATTTAATTGCATGAGTAAATGATAGCAGCGGGGAGCAGAGTGGTATACTTGCGAGGATTTCCCTGGGTGACGATGTTTCCACGGGTTGGTACGACTGGCTGGACGGGGAATGGGGTTGTGGTTATGGAGGTGGTTGGACGGGACTTGGGCTAGCTGGGTATTGTGGCGGAATGGGAGGTAGGATTCCCATGGCTGACAGGGGTGGGTGTCAAAGGAGGACGGTTCTGGGCGGCTATCTAAAGTAGGCGGAAGAGGTGTCGGGTGAGAAAAAAGTGTTGAGCGGTACTGGATGTCGGAGTTCCAGGCGTCTATCTTGCCGGAGAAGGTGGAGGCGCGGAAGGGCAGAGCCGGAGCAAAATCGGGAAGAATGGGTCGATGTCGACCGGCCTTCAGATGGAGTTGGGGTTCGTTGGACGCCGCTTGAGGGTCAGTGGACTCGTCGGATCTGGAGGCAAAAGGAACGCCTGGTCTCGATCGGGCCCAAGACGGTGGCACCGGAGCAGGAAGATGAGAGGACGGGAAGAGCTCTACTGGACGAAAACCGAGTGTGAAGACAAATCGACCAACTCGGTTTCTTTTTCCAGCCTAGTGAAAGGACCGATGGGATGGGATTTTGATAAGAGGGATTTAAAACTTTTGGTTTCAACAGGGCAGGTGGCATGGGGGTTTCAATTACGTTAAAAAAGGTTTCAATATTAATATTTTAAGGAGGGGTTTTGGAAACTCAGGAGGTTTTATAGGAAATCAAGAGGATTTTAATTTTATAACTGTCACATCAATTTCGAATAAATTTGAATTAATTAAACCGAAATTGATTGTCATTTCACAATTAAAAAAATTATTATCGCGCTTGCATCCTAACACCTTAACTATCGGACCTATTTATTAATGGTCGTGCTGGCCGGTCAAACCAACAAGCCATAACACCAAGATAAAAAAAAAATGTGATACAACGACGACAACACACATGACGAAAACAAAAGTACTTTTAAAAGAAAACACACGCGCACACAAAACAATCATAGCTAGTCTGGATGCGACTACGGATGCATCAATTCCCCCGGGGTTGAAAGGACTCGACCCCATCGAGAATTGGCAAACACTTGCAATAGCAAGATCAGGATGGAGACGACGAAGTTCGGCGGTGCTTATGCATGAACTGTCTGATATACTCCTGCCCTTCCATTAAACGAGGTATCGCTGATATGTACCGGTGCGCTTCTGAAACTCACGAGCATCCAACACCTGCTCAATCTCCTCAATGGTGGGTGTAGATGGGACGAAAATTGGCTGTGGAGTGGAAGATGGTACGGGAGTGGGTGGATTAAGGATAGTATCGGGAGACTCTCCAAAAAATGGCACAAGGTCAATAATATTAAAGATAGGAAAAGTTCCAAATTCAGCGGGTAAGTCTAAAAGAAAGGCATTTGTGCCATGACACTTTTTAACCTGAAATGGGTCGAAACGCCATTGTTGTAGCTTGTGATAGGTGCCCACGGGAAATCTCTCTTTCCTGAAAAAAGTAAGAACTCAATCTCCTTCTGAGAAATATAACTCGCGACAATGTTTATCCGTTGTATTTCTTAGAAGTGGCTCGCAAACTGTTAGCATTTAACTTATGCAAAGATTTTAAATGATCAATATATGTTAGCGCATCAAAAAGGTTCGTTCATGTTAGAAAAACCCTATAAAGAGGCCCGTATTGGAGCCCTTTTAGTTAGTTTTCTTCTCTTCTCTTCTTTAGTCTCACATCATGTATAGGGATCTCTTCTCTCTTTCTCCCTCTTATAAATATGTATTCATACCTTGTATTTGATTATTGAGAAATTATATACAAGTTTGAGGTTTCTCCACATGGTATCAGAGCCAATCAGTCTCTTCTTGCAGCTAGCCCTCTGCTAACCGTTCGGCCTCCTTCTCTCGCGCAGGGCGCGGCCTGTTTCTTTTTACCTCCTGCGGGTTCCCGAGCGGATAACTCTCTTTCTAACCGCGGCTTCCCGCGCGGTTAGACTCTTTTTTAACCGCGGCTCCCCTTTCAATTTACTTTATGTTGGTCGCCTCACTACTGATCTAAATTGCTCTATAAGCTTTACATCTTCTTCTCTTCTGATACAGTATCGACAGACGCGGAATATCATTGGTAAGAGACGGCTGCAGAACGGGCTCTACCTTCTAGATGACTCCCCCACTATCCTCTCTTTTGTCTCCTCCGTCGATTGGCATCGGCGTCTTGGGCATGCTCCTCTGCCAGTCCTCCAGAAGGCTCTACCCGATGTATCTCTTCCTTCCTTCAAGTGTGACTCCTGTATTTTGGGTAAGCAGCCCCGTTCATCTTTTGTATCTCATTTTACTCGGAGCTATGCTTATTTTATGTTAGTGCACTCTAATGTTTGGGGACCGTACAAAATCACTAGCATTTCTGGTTATCGCTATTTTTTAACCTTTATTGATGATTATTCTCGAATGACATAGTTATATTTACTTCGGGATCGCTCCGAGCGTCCACGTGTCTTTCGGGCTTTTCTCCTTGAAACCCACACACAATTCTCCACTAACATCAAAACTATTCGCACGGATAATGCTCGCGAATACACTAGCCACGAGTTCGCGACCCTATGCTCGGATTTTGGAGTCTTTCACCAAACATCGTGTGCTTATACCCCTCGACAAAATGGCATGGCCGAACGTAAGAACCGTAACCTTCTCGATGTCGCTCGCTCTCTCATGCTTCAAATGCAGGTTCCCAAGGCTTATTGGAATTTTGCTCTCTCAACAGCATGTTATCTGATTAACCGTGTTCCGTCCTCCATACTCCACAATGTCACTTGGTTCAACCTCCTGTTCACCTCTACCCGGCATTTTCTCTCACACCTCGCATTTTTGGTTACACCTGTTATGTTCACAGTCTTGGTCCATCTGTGGACAAGCTGGACCCCCGGGCAACCAAACAAATCTTTGTTGGCTACTCGCGGACTCAGAAAGGCTACGTCTGTTATTCTCTTACTACCCGCAAGGTAAAATGTCTTTGCTGATGTTACCTTTCGGAAGGATCTTCCTTTCTTCTTTGCTCAAGACCCTACACCCCAACCATCACCCGTCCTACGTCCCCTCATTCTTGTTACCACTCCTTCCCCATCACACATTCCTGCCCAGCCTCCCACTATCTCAAAGCCACTTGTTATTTGTGTTTACACGCGTCGCCAACCTAGCTCCGTTGCCCCAATGCAGTCGGCTTCGACCTCTGACGCTCCACATCCTGCTGATCCGGCACCAGAATCAACCGCTCATCCCATGGCGAGTTATGTATCCATACATCGTCTTTCCTCACTACTTCAAACCTTTGTCACTTCATTATCTTCTATCTCTGTACCTAACTCTATGTAGGAGGCTCTCCAACATCCTGGCTGGCGGGCGGCCATAGAAGAAGAAATGACTGCTCTTTGGGCTAACCAGACCTGGCACCTTGTCCCTTTACCTCCTGGGCAAACACCTGTTGGGTGTAAATGGATCTTTGTCATCAAATATGCTCCTGATGGGACAATTAATTGTCTGAAAGCCCGTCTGGTGGCTCGTGGATTCACTCAACAGCACGGCCTCGATTATAAGGAGGCATTCTCTCCAGTCGCCAAACTCAATACTGTTCGTGTCCTCCTCTCAGTGGTTGTGCATCGCCAATGGACCGTACATCAATTGGACATCAAAAATGCGTTCCTGAACGGCGATCTCCAGGAAACGGTCTACATGCAGCAACCTCCCGGGTTTGAGACCACGGGGGAGTCCCGAGTATGTCATTTGAAGAAGTCCACTATGGTCTCAAACAATCCCCTCGGACATGGTTCGACAAGTTTAGCAAGGAAGTTCGGGAAGTCGGCTTTACTCGGAGTTCGGTAGACTTCTCTCTATTCACTCGTCATCAGAAAACAGGAACGGTTCTTCTATTAGTTTATGTTGACGACATCTTAATCACTGGAGACGACACAAAGGGAATCTAAGCAGTCAAGCAGCACCTTAGCTCCGTCTTTCAGACAAAAGATCTGGGGCATCTTCGATACTTCCTTGGTCTTGAGATCGCGAGACGTCCGGATGGACTTGTCCTCTCCCAACGGAAGTACTGTCTGGATCTCCTACATGATGCTGGCTACTCTGGATGCAAGCTCACTACTACTCCAAAAAATGCAAATCATAAGCTGTGTGCTCATACTTCTAACACCGATCTTCCTATCCAAAATTCGGAATACTATCGACGTCTGGTTGGGAAATTGATCTACTTAACAGTCACAAGACCGGATATATCATTTGTTGTTGGGGTGGTCAACCGGTTTATGCATGCCCCTCGAATATCTCACCTTCAAGCCGTGGAGTGAATCTTGAGATATCTTAAAACATCTTCGGGTCAAGGGCTGGTATACAAAACCTCATCATCTACTCCAACGTTAGTTGCGTACTCTGATGCAGATTATGCTGGCTCCTTGGATGATCGGCGGTCAACCAGTGGCTTCTGTACCTATTTTGGAGGGCATCTTGTTACCTGGCGGAGTAAGAAACAAACAGTGGTTGCTCAATCCTCAGCTGAAGCTGAATACAGATCGATGGCATTTGCTGTCTCTGAGCTTACGTGGCTTGAGAGTCTCCTCACTGACCTAGGAGTTAAACTTCCCTCACCTGTCATCCTGTTATGCGACAGCCAAGCAGCTATACACATAGCAAAGAATCCAGTCTTCCATGAAAGAACGAAACCTATTGAAGTGGACTGTCATTTTATCCGGGAGAAAGTTCAAATGAAGAAGATAGAATTACAGCATGTTCCTGGTACTGAACAAGTTGCAGACATCTTCACAAAAGCCTTATCAAGTACCCTTTTTTATCAGTTCCTGTCCAAGCTTGGTGCCTACGACTTATACGCTCCAGCTTGCGGGGGAGTGTTGGAAAAGCCTATGTAAAGAGGCTCATATTGGAGCCCTTTTAGTTAGCTTTCTTCTCTTCTCTTCTTGAGTCCCACATCATGTATAGGGATCTCTTCTCTCTTTCTCCCTCTTATAAATATGTATTCATACCCTGTATTTGATTATTGAGAAAGTATATACAAGTTTGAGGTTTCTCCACAGTTCAAAAGAAGGAAAGGAATGACGATCGAGTAATAATGGGACGGGGTAGCCATAAACTACCTCAAAAGGAGATTTTGTAGTGGAACGATTCTTTGAGTTGTTAAAAGCAAATTATGCTTGCGGAATAACTAAATCTCATTGCTTCGAATGCTCTCCTGCTAGACATCTAAGAAAATCGTCCAAGCTTCGATTCACTACCTCAGTCTGTCCATCCTTCTGCAGATGATAGGCGCTACTAAATTATAGCTTGGTCCCAAGTTTTTCTCATAAGATTTTCCAAAAATAACTCAAAAATCAAGTGTCGCGATCGGAAGTGAAAGAGCGGGGAATCCTTTATAAGCGTACAATCTCCAGAAAAAAAGAGATCGGCGACGTGTGGCATTGGACGTTTTTTCACAAGGAATAAAATGAGTCATTTTTGAAAAACGGTCAACCATGACAAAAACCGAATCTACCCTTCGTTTGGTTCGGGGTAAGTCTTCAACAAAGTCCATAGAGACTTCATCCCAAGGCCTCTCAGGAATGGAAAGAGCGGTGTAAAGTCCGGTATTTTGGGCATACCCTTTAAATAATTGACAAGTTGCACAAGTCCTAACGAGATTGGCAACATCCTCTTTCATTTTAGGCCAATAAAAACGAGTGCTGGCGAGGTCTAGTAGTTATTGCCCAACATGACCTCCTAGCCCCGAAGAATGTAGCTCTCTAAGTAAAGTGATTCAAAGCGGTCCTTCACAAATACAAAGGAAGGTGTCCCTAAATATAAATCCTTCACTCAAAATATATTTCGTAGTGGGATCAATACCACTAAACTAGCACGCGGCCCAAATCTGGGCGAAATATGGATCAGATGGATAAAGGTCCTTTTGCGTATCTAAGTCGAGGATATGCGGCTGAAGGGTGACTAGGACATGTGACCTACGACTAAGCGTGTCTGCAACTCCATTCGAAACACCAGGCTCATGTTCAGATGGAAGGTACACTCCTGAAGAAAAATTGCCCATTCGGCATGTCTACGCACCTCCTTTTAAGAGTTAAAATGTCGAAGGGCATCATGATAAGTATTAAGGATGAACTCGCATTGAATTAAATAATGACGCCAGTGACGAAGGGCTTGGACGATGGCATAGAATTTTAAATCGTGTGTGCAATAACGAGTTTTGGCTTCATTCAACTTCTCACTAAAAAAATGCGACGGGTCGTCCCTCTTGACTTAAGACATGCCCTATTCCAATAATTGAGGCGTTGCGGTCTACCTCAAAGATTTCCTCGAAGTCAGGAAACGCTAGCACGGGAGCACTAGTCAACTTTTCTTTCATAAGAGAAAAGACACGCTCTGCTTCATCGCTCCAAATAAAATAACTCTTTTTAAGATAGTCGGTCACAGGAGAAATAAGAGTGCTAAAGTTCCTAATAAACCGTCTATAAAACAAGGCTAACCTGTGGAAATTGCGAGCTTCTGTGATAGTTTGTGTTAGGCCACGTCCAAACTGCTTGGATCTTTTCAGGATCAACCTTAATTCCTTCGGCCGACACAATATACCTTAAGATGGTCAAAAATACGCACTTCCTAAGGTTCACGTAAAGCTTCTTTTCTAAAAGAATCTGAAGGACCTGACACAAGTGCACAAGATGTTGGTCGGGATCGTTGTTATAAACTAAGATGTCATTGAAATAAACAACCACACAGACTCTCATCAGAAGGCAAAGAATTTGATGCATGAGTCGCATAAAGGTACTAGGGGCGTTGGAGAGGTCGATGGCATCAAAAGCCACTCGTAGAGTCCTTCCCTGGTCTTAAAGGCAGTCTTCCATTCATCCCCGGGTCAGATCCAAATCTGATGGTACCCGCTTTTGAGATCAATCTTAGAAAAAAAACTTGGACTCATTGAGCATGTCGAGCATATCATCCAATCGAGGGATCGGAAAACGATACTAAATAATAATTTTGTTGATAGCTCAACTATTCGCGCACATACGCCAATTTTCATCCTTCTTAGTGGCGAGGAGTGCAAGAACAGTGTAGGGGCTTATACTCTCCCTAATATGACCTTTTTTTATTAGGTCGGTGACTTGACAGTAGAGATCCTTGTGCTCTTTAGGACTCATACGATAGTGTGGTAAATGAGCAGCTAAACAGGCTAGCACCCGGTATAAGATCAATAAAATATTGTATATCACGCATGGAAGGGAGAAGATCTGGTAGCTCCTCGGGCATAATAGTAGAAAAATCTGAAATAAGAGGGCGCACTAAACTTGGAATCTCTGTGGACTCTTGACTAGAATCTAAACCCGCTAAAATATAGACAACTTCACTTGTCCTCATCTCCTCCTAGAATAGTGGACCAGAAAGTAACATGTGGGCTGAAGGAAAGGAAATCACAGTAATAGCAGAAGTCATGCTACTACTAGATGAGGAATGTTCCAAGGATTTGGGCAGAGACACGTTCTTCTGAGGAAGAAGAACGATCTTGCGCCCACTACGTTCAAAAGTATGAGAGTTCTTCGCTCCGTCATGAACTACGTGCTTATCAAACTGCCACGAACGCCCTAACAAGATGTGGCAAACCTCCATAGTCGCAAGGTGACACCAAACAGAATCTTGGTAGGATGCCCCTATGGAAAACTCGACTAAACACCAATACGTGAGTGGAATAGTCACAAACCTAGTGACCCATGACAATTTGTATGGTATTTCCAAAGGTTGAGTTTTATGTTTAAGCTTTTATATCATGCGCTGCAACACAAAATTTTTCATGCTCCCACTATCAATAATGATGGAGCAATATTGCCCCTAAATGCGTGCGGTCGTACGAAAAATATTATGTCTCAACCATTCATCCTTTATGGAAATTTTGGGGGTGAGGACACTATGTTGCATGACACAAACTAGGTGCTCTGCATGGTCTCCTTCTACTTCGACTTCGTCTACGCCGTCCAGAATTGATTTGGAGTCTGTAAGGAAGACTCCGTACTCAGACTCCTGATCCTCCTCAGACTCAATCACAGCTACAAACTGCCTACGGGGGCACTCCGAGGACTTGTGTCCTGGTTCCATGCAATTAAAACACTGAAAGGTTCCCGGGTTGGATCGGGAACCCGTAACCTCTTTGCCTTTAGCAGAGGCAGGGGAGAAGTCGGGGGTACTGGTGGACCCTGGAGGGGGACTCTATATGAGGGGGTTTGGGTGAGTTCGAGTGAGGAAGTCTTTCAAAAATCCTAGGTCCGAAATATTTCTTTTGCAGTGATACTTCTACACGATGGGCCCTACTGGAGATCTCCCCTAGGTCTCGGAAATCTTGAAGCTCTACCTGCTCTCAGATGGCATAACGCGTACCGTTAAGATAACGAGACACGCTCATATCATCCTCCTCTCGGATGTCTAACCTAAACTACAGATAAGAAAGTTGTTGATGTAGTCGTCCACCGAGAGTTTATCCTGTCGTAGGTTGTGGAATTTGCGATATAAATTTTGAAGATAATCTGGGAGGACATATCGCTTCCGCAACTGAATTTTAAATTCGACCCAGGTCATGATCGAGGTCAAACCTAAGGTGAAACGCGTATGCTCCAATTGGACCCACCAGACTAGTGTTGTGCCCTTATGACGAAGGGTGGCATACTCAACTTGGAGATTCAAAGGCATCCGTTTTCAAACCATGAATCGTTACATACGCTCACACCAATCTAGGCATCCTTCGGGTGCTACTGGGCCCTCAAAATCCCTTACATCCAACTTGACGCATGTATCCCAATGTGGCTGGTTTTGGGGTTCAAGATGTTGCAGCAAGGGTTCCTCCTCCATAGGGTTTGGTGGAGGTTCCTAATTTAGACCTAGGTGTCTAGCGGCTTCGAGATTATTGAAATAAGTTTGTAACACAGGCATGGTTTGTGTAACACCACCCAATTGGACGGTGAGTGTTTCAACCATTTGTATGAGGTTGTCCATGCATTGAGTTAACTCATCGACCCTCCCCTCGATTTTGTCCACTCGATTTTCCATTTTTTAATAAAAAAAACTTTAAATTTGTTTTTTTAAAATAATAATAATGATAATAATCAGTAAAAGAAACCCCAACAAGGAAAAAAAAATTAAGCAATAGTGATTTTTTTTCTTTTTTTGAAAAAACAACATTTTTCTAATAACTAAATAAAATAAAACAAGATCGTTTGATTCACAATATGAGTAAATCAAACCTGCTTAGACACCAAACTGATACAGTCTGATTTCTTGTTAAAAAACTTAATTATTTTTGGAGGTATGTAGGGGACACTCTAAACCGGCCTAGATTTTGGGAGCGTCCTACCCCGAGAGATTGGGAACTACGATAGCTATCTCTCCACTCGAGTCGATTCGTCCCGGAATATTTAGTGAAGGCTCCAAGCGTGAATTTAGTTAGTCCACAAATGGACAGCTCAACAAGCGTCAAAGTTCGAGTTTTTTTGGAGGAAAAACGATAGCAAAGTTGAAAGGGAAAACAAGCAATAATAAATTGACCGCTTATTTTAATTGCATGAGCAAATGATAATAGAGGGGAGCAGAGTGATATACCTGCGGGGATTTCCCTGAGCGAGGGAGTTTCCACGAAGTTGGTACAGCTGGCTGGACGGGAATGGGGCTATGGTTATGGAGGTGGCCGGACGGGACTTGGGCTAGCTGGGTATTGTGGCGGAATGGGAGGTAGGGTTCCCGTGGCTGATAGGGGTGGGTGTCAAAGGAGGACGGTTCTGGGCGGCTGGCCAAAGTAGGCGGAAGAGGTGCCAGATGAGAAAGAGGAGTTGAGCGGTACTGGATGCCGGAGTTCCAGGCGTCGATCTTGTCGGAGAAGGTGGAGGCGCGGTAGGGCGGAGCCGGAGGAAGATCGGGAAGAATGGGTCGATGTCGACCGACCTTCAGAGGGAGCCGGGGTTCGCTGGACGCCGCTTGAGGGGTCGGCGGACTCGTTGGATCTGGAAGCGGAAGGAACGCCCGGTCTCGATCGGGCCCGGGACAGTGGCGCCGGAGCAGGGAGATGAGAGGACGGGCGGTAGAAGGACGGGAGAGCTCTGCTGGACGGAAACCTAGTGTGAAGACAAATAGTCCCACTCGGATTTTTTTGGGCACTGCTTTCACACGCAGTTTTAGCTATTCACACCTCATTTTCAACTAATTTTTAGTGTTTTTTGAAAATACGTCTTATACATACATTTTTAGGAAAAGTGTTCAACACGAAAGTTGTAGATCTCGACGACATCTACAATTTTCGTGTTGAACACTTTTCCTAAAAATGCATGTACAATGCGTATTTCCAAAAAACGCGAAACCTGAGCGTATTTCCAAAGTACGTCTTGTACATGCATTTTTAGGAAAAGTGTTCAACATGAAAGTTGTAGATCTCGTCAAGATCTAAAACTTTCGTGTTGAACACTTTTCCTAAAAATACATGTACAAGAAGTAATTCCAAAAGACACGAAAAATTAGGAGATAATACAGTACGAATAGTCAAAACTGCGGTGCTGATAGGAGCGTCCTTCTTTTTCCAGCCCAGTGAAGGTCCGATGAGATGGGATTTTAATAAGAGGGAATTAAAACTTTCTGTTTCAACAAGGCAGGTGGCATGAGGTTTCAATTACATTACAAAATGTTTCAATATTAAAAATTTGAGGGGTTTTGAAAAATGATTTTATGGGAAATCAACAAATTTTAATTTCATCTCTCACCTCAATTCCAAATAAATTTAAATTAATTAAACAAGAATTGACATTTCATGCAATTAAAAAAATATTATCACACTTACATCATAACACCTTAGACTACTGGACTTACTAATGGTCGTGCTGGCTGGTATAATCAGCGTCGCAACATGTGTCTTATTTTGTCACGCAATTTTAATTTGATATTTGTAGTGCATGTATTAGCGCACGCACATTTCATTTCACGCATTTTTTTGTATTTGTAAGTGCATGTATTAGCACACGTGTATTTTTTCCTCGCACTTGTTACAGCTTATTGGGGGGTGATCGTCCAATAATTCCCTAAATAAAAGATCTGTCAAGTTAGGTGTCTTGTAAATTAGGGCTAGCACTCAAACTTTAAAAATTGAAATTTTTTTGATTTTGAAAAAATATCAAGCCTCATTAGAAATTTCTAATCCTATTCCTATTTGAAGTCATAGAAATCTCAATTCCTATTTTGAAACTGCCCAAAATTCCTAAATGATGGGTACCCCAAGATTTATAGATAATTATGATAACTCTCGCGCACCGGATCGTAACTCCCGCACACCGGATCGCAACTCCCGCACACCGGATCGCAACTCCCGTGCATCGTATCGTAACTCCCGCGCACCGGATCGTAACTCCCGCGCACCGGATCGCGTAACCACCGCACGGCAAATCGCAACCGCCGCCGCCGTTACGGGCGGCCGGCGGCCCCGGCCGGCCCCCTCCGTGTGGCCGGCGGTCGTGGCCGGCCGCCCGAGGCCGACCTCCCTTGCGGTCGGCGGCCCCGGTCGGCCCCTCCGTGAAGCCGGTGGCTGCGGCTAGCGGCCCCGGCCGGCCCCTCCGTGCGGCGGCCGCCCGTGGCCGGTCGCCCCCTCGCGGCCGGCCGCCCCCCTCAGACGGGGCGGCCTTAGCCGGCCTCCCAGAGCCGTCCGCCAGCGACAGCCGCCCCCTCCCTCGGGCAGTCGTCGGTCGGCGCGCCTCCTCCGACCATCATCGTGGGCCGGACTTCTCTCCACCGTCCGATCATGGCGGGCCATCACGACCCTCCGATCACCACAAGCGATCACGGCCCTCCGATCTGCGATTAACCACCCAAACCACCTCGGAAACCCTATATAAGCACCCCTGATAGTTCATTTCAGGGGATCCGACTTCATGCTCTCCTTCTCTTTCTCTCTCTTCATTCCTACTTTTCCCCAGAGCTTCTCTCTCTACTTTCCCCCTTCGTTTCTCTTTCACTCACTAACTTGGCAGGTTCTTCTGCGAGCGCCTCCCAGAGAAGGAAGGAAATGAAGTGCCAGTGAAGGCAACCCTCCTCAGTCTGAGGGATAAAGTGCAGACATCCTGCAGAGTGCAAGCCAAAAGAGCAAGCACTCAAGAAAGACGCACGTTAAAGTGCACAAACTCTGAAGCGGTGGCCTGTCACCCAAGGAGAGCTTCAACCCTCCAGTATTTGTAATGAGGCGCGACCTGCCCCAACTCAGGAGAATCTACCAGTTCCACCAGCAGAAGGCCAAAGGGCCGTTGAAGAAGAATCGGAGTCGTCAAGGCACGACAGCGTCAAGCATCCCGTTCGCCACATCAGTGCAGCGGGAATCGCCCCCTCTCCTCAACAATCAGCAGCAGCCGGTCCCAGCAGAGCCAGGTGAAGGAATGACTCGGGAAGCATTCCGTGAAATGTTCGAAGAAGAGTTTGGACCTGACGGTCGGCGAGCATTGGCGACGCGGCGCCCCGCTCGGTGGGGCATCACCCTTGGCTCCAGAAGTACTGCCCTATCCCATCCCTCAAGGATTAAAGATCCCCCACGTTGAGGCGTACGACGGAGTGGATGATCCTTGGGAGCACATCAACCACTTCTGCACGATCCTCCACCTCTACAATGCGCCCGATCAACTGCATTGTCAGTTCTTCCCTACCACCCTCAAAGGGTAGGCCCACACTTGGTTCCATTCCCTCCGAGAGGGATCCATCAGAAACTTTTCCCAGTTGAGCCAGCAATTCCTCGATCAGTTCATGGCCAACCGTAGGATCGCAAAGGATCCATCACACCTCTCCGACATCCGGCAGAATGAAACCGAGACCTTAAAAGAGTTTTTCCGCCGATTTACTGCGGAAGCTAGACAGATCCCTAGGGTAGACCCAGAACTCCTTCGAGGGGTCTTCCTCGGGGGACTTCGACCAGGCAGATTCTACTCCGCTCTAATGTGGGATACTATCCCCAGTTATGCAGATCTGGTACACCGAGTGGAAGCTCAGATAGCCGCGGACGAGGCCATTGAGGCCCACCGTCGACAGTTTGAAGGAGGCCAAAAGAGGCAGGAGCAGCCCTCCGGAAGACGAGCAGAGAGGCGCGATGAGAGCCGTCGCATCGAGCATCGCAATCAGGAGCCCCGGAGAGGCCAAGACTACGGGCCTCCCCGGACTTAAACCCCTCTCAACACCACTCGCGCTAACGTCTTATATGTCATTTAAGAAGATCTGGCGCTCCAGAGGCCAAGGGCGCTCCCGCCCAATCCAAGGGCTGATCCATCAAAGTACTGTGACTTCCATCGAGGAACCGGGCACACTACTGAAGAGTGTATGAAGTTGAAAGATGAGATAGAGCGTCTTGTTCGGCAGGGGATACTCGGGCGTTTCCTGCAAGGATATGTGCAAGAACAGCACGGAGGCCCGCCTGCGCAGAGAGATCCGCCACCTACGCGCCGAGAAGCACAGGGGGGCAGGCAGGTCGTCGGGATTGTGGAAGTCATCTCTGGCTTTCCCTTTCCCGCAGTCAACTCCATCGCCGCTCCCCAGGAAGACAAGGCGGCTGGAATCATTCCTACCATTAGCTTCGGCGAGGAGGACCTCCAAGGCCTCCACACACCACACCAGGACCCACTAGTTATTATAGCAGAAATTGGCAACCTCAGCTTCCGCGTAAAGCGAATTCTGGTGGACAACGGCAGCTCGGTAAATATTATATTCATGGCTGCGTTAACCAGTATGGGAATCCAAAGGCAGAATCTTCGTCCAGCATCAGACCCCATCTACGGCTTCAACGGGGCACTCGTGTCCATAGCAGGCACCCTCACCCTTCCGGTGACGCTAGGAGAATTTCCAAGGCAGGTTACGCACGACGTACAGTTTGTGGCAGTCGATGCAGAATCGCCTTACAACGCGATCTTTCGTCGCCCCGTCCAGACAGCATTCCAGGCAGTTCCGTCAATCCCGCACCTCGCGATGAAGTTTGTCACGCCTGCTGGAGTTGGGATCGTCAGGGGCAGCTAGGACATGGAACGCTCATCATATCTGCACCAAGCGCAGCCGGAGGCTGGCTCAGGAATCATCATCTACCGCATCTAGAAGGTCGCTCTGGAGAAATGCCTGAACCGAGGCGAACGCGCCTCCTAAAAACATTTCTTCGTATCGAAACACCTAAAGACAAGTATAAAGTCGCGAGGAAAACCCTCGTGCACAAACTGTCCTGCTTACTACAGTTTCTGCTTTCATACTAACTCTTGTCATGCAACAAACGCGTCAGAAGGACATCTCATCCCTCAGACCCCCCTGAGGCCAGGATCTTCTGTTCCTCAAGGCGGTCCGGGATCCATCGATAGGCGATCCGCTTGGCGGTTCGGATCCGTCATCTTGCAATGGCACGACTAGGCTAAAGAAAAAACAAAACAACTCATCTCTTTACATTTATATATTGTGATTGCGACATCACTAACTCCTAAAACTTGCAGGACCGATTTGGAATCCGTCCCCTGGGGTCCGGCGAGCAACTGTAGCACGATTGTCTCGATCCCCCTGCCGTAGTTCAAAGGTTCGCCCTTCACCCGTCCAGTGGATTGCGACGTCGTCGGGAATGAGCACCCCCGGTTGATCGCGTCCCATAGCGCGACAGCCTCGGCCTAGCAGCAGGTTGCGATGTCGCCTAGGGACCAAATAGCAAGTCCCACGCAGACTGTAGCACGGTGTCCTTGATCTTTCTCCTATGGCAGAAATGCTCACTCTTCTCCTATGGAGCGGGTTGCGGCATCGTCAGCACTACTAGAAAAATGGCTTTTAGCCACGGTTTCTTTTGCCACGGGGAAAAATCGTGGCTAATAGTGAGTATTAGCCACGGTTTTATTCCGTGGCTAATACTGGACTTTTAGCCACGGTTTGCCTGAACCGTGGCTAAAAGTCTAGTATTAGCCACGGTTTGCCTGAACCGTGGCAAAAAGTCATGGCATCGTTTAGTCCCACACTGCCAAAACAAAATCAGATTTTTGGGTTTATAAGGAATTTATTTCAATTAGCCTTTGAAATAAATATGGCGGTGGCGGCCGGGCGGCGGCGGCCGGGCGGCGGCGGCCGGGCGGCGGCGGCCGGGCGGCGGCGGCGGCCGGGCGACGGCGGCGGCCGGGCGGCGGCGGCCGGGCGACGGCGGCGGCCGGGCGGCGGCGGCGGCCGGGCGGCGGCGGCGGCGGCGGCGGCCTGAATTTTTTATGTTATGAGTGGCCTTTTAACCACGCCAATTAAACCGTGGCTAAAAGTCCACTATTAGCCACGGCAATGAACCGTGGCTAAAAGTCTAGTATTAGCCACGATTTTGGACTTTTAGCCACGGTTTGGACTTTTAGCCACGCTCGTATTGCCCACGCCCATTTTCCGTGGGCAGACCGTGGCTAAAAGTCTTTAGCCACGGTTTTGGACTTTTAGCCACGGCAATCTGTCGTGGCTAAAAGTCAGTTTTCTAGTAGTGCAGGGACCAGCTCCCTCAGTTGTGCGCAGCCCACAGCGCGATAGCCTCGACCTCACTCCACCAGCGCAAGGACCCGACCTTCGTTGCATAGTAGGTTGCGACGTCATCCGGGTCTTCGAGGCTACGCCTCAGCAAATACTAGGGTCCATCAGCTGCTCGCGGGGGTTTGAATCGACCATGTCCTCCTGCCGACAAGAGGCCGAGGATTATGACTCTTCACCTGCATCCGAAGCTCGACGCCCCGTCATCCTGGGAAAGCCCCCACGATCGGTGCAATTGCAACCTCAGGGTCCATCAATTGCTCGCGGGGGTTCGAATCGACCATGTCCTCCTGCTGACAATAGGCCGAGGATTATGACTCTTCACCTGCATCCAAAGTCTGATGCCCCACCCTCGCAGGGCCTGCCCCTCTAGCGACTGGTGCCTAACTAAGCTACAATCGCAACTAAATCGAGTTCCGGCCCCGCTGAATCCACATCTAACCAACCACAGCCATACTGTGCTGCAATGGCTTCACTCTCTCTGTCGTGGTTCAGGGGTGCACCCTTCGTCCGCCCAGCGGTTTGCGACATCGTCGTGGACCAGCTCCCCCAGTTGTGTGATGCCAACAGTGCGATGCCCTCGGCCTAACAACAGGTTGCAGAGTCGTCAAAGGGACAAAATGTTGAGTCCCCCGCAGACTGTAGCACGGCGGCTTCGACCTCGCTCTCATGGTGGCAAGGCTCGCCCTTCTCCTACGAAGCAAGTCGCGACGTCGTCGGGAGCCAGCTCCCTCAGTTATGCGCAACCCGCAGCGTGATGGTCTCAGCTTTTCTACCCTGGCACAAGGGGATGCCCTTCGCCTCGTAGCAAGTTGCGACGTCGTCAGGGTCTTCGGGGCCACCACCCCCCCCATTGCCACCGGGTTCACAGCAACTCACAGGGGTTCGAACGAACATGGCCTCCCGCCAGCAATAGGTCGGAGCTCCCATAACTCTTCACCCCCATCCAGAGCAAACACTCTTCCACTGCTCAGGGTCTTCCCCTCGCAGTTTGTGCTTGGCTAAGACAACAATTGGCCACAACAGTCAGAAGCAAAGACAATGACAACCACTCAACAAACATATCAAGTACAAAAGTACAAATCGACGGAGACAAGCCCACCAATACAAATAAGTACATGTATACCAATCAATAAAGAGCATCAAAGAGATGTAGCTGTCACTCAGCGGCCTCGCCTGCCTCAGCATCGGAGCCCTCCTCCTCTGACATATCCTCAAGCCCGAAGCCAGCAACATCGCATCCCCGCTTCCGGGACACCATCTGAAGGGTCTTCGCCATCCCCTGGCGGAAAGAGACTTCCCGCAAGTCCTCCATATTTGGCTCCACCTCCTGAGTACACACCTCCTCGCGGACCTCCTCCGAGATAAGACATTGGTCTCGCATGTAATCCACAGAGTCCCGGTACTCTGCAGACCATCCGCCTTCAGCTCAACCTCTCGCTCCACGGAGGAAAGGCGTGTCACCTCTGCCCTGGATATCTCCAGCTCTGCCCGAGCTTCATCTAGAAGACGCAAAGTCTCCTCCGCAGCCATCTTCTCGGACCTGTGCGCAGCTCTGGCGTCATCCAGCTCGCACCGCAACCCGTGCTGGGGAGGCCTGGGGACCTCAAGATCCGCGTCATCCGGCTCGCCTCTAACTCTAGAGCCGCAAGGGGTAGCCCCCTCCGAAAGAACATCCTATCGCGGCAGAAGGCTAGGACCCGCCTCCTCAGCTCCACGACCTCCAAACACTAGCTTCCTCTTCCTGTCACGGGAGAGAGGGATGGCGGCAGCACGTCCCGAATCAACAGACAGCCCGCATAGCAGCAGGCGCTTCTCATCAACGAAAGAATAGATGTTGTACAAGATGTTCCCCAGCTCTCGGGGCTCTGCAAAACCAAGGATGGGAGTAAACTCCCACTCGTGTCCTCTAGAACGCCGACAACGGTCCGAAAGCGCGTTCCACACCTCTAGCAATCCACATGGGTTCCTAACATATCCGAACAAGGTATTCCCGTGGCGACGATCCGCCCGGGTCTCAAACTCCAGCCACTGCTTGTTGCTGAGGACGTCCATGCGGCCACCGCCGTCGGCGCGCGCCTCACACCAATCCTTGAAAATATCCAAGGAAAACCTCGACCCACGCTCACGAAAGAATGCGATCAACCCCATGATATGCGTCATCCTAAGAGGGGTAAACTGCGATGCAGGAACGCCGCAGAACTTCAAAATCTCAGTCACTTCCTCGCAAGCCGGAAGGCGAAAGCCGCTCCGAAGAGACGACTCACAAAGGGTCATCCAGCCGCACGGAGGGTTTTGCACCCTCTCTTGAGGAGTAGGGATCCACACCTCCAAATTGGGTGGCAGGTTGAAGCGCCCCCTCCAAATATCCACGTGCTCGAGGGAGAGACTCGAGCGCAGCCGCATAGGACGGCTCTGCACACCCCGCTTGGAAACCTGAAAAAACAGAAAAGTAAGGTCAGAAAAGCAAGTCCGAGCACACGTTGTGCCCACACATACAAGTCATGCACGTACACAAAGCGCGCGCAAAATCAGCTCGCACATGCCGTCGAACCACTCACAAGCGGAGAAGCCGCACCCGCGCGCGGGACAAGCCCCACGCGCACCTGCGCGCGAGGTCAGCCCCGCCCGCTCCCGTGCGCAGGGTCAGCCCCCCGCGCACTCGCGCGCGGGTTCGGCGCCGCGCGTCCCCCATGCCCGCACGCACAACCTACGTGCGTGGGCGCGCGGGGGGGGGGGGGGGGTTTCTCCCCTCCGGCTTCGTCTGGTGCCCAGACCTTTTCTTCGGTCAGATTCTTACCTTAGCACTGTCGCCATCGCCGCCCATCTCGGTGTTAACACCCGTTCCGGCCATCGCCGTCTAGCCCCGTCGCAAAGAAGAAAATTCTCGCGCTTGCCATTCGCTCCAAGATGACGGAATTTTGGGGGGAAAATGATGGGTACCCCATGATTTATAGATAATTATGATAACTCCCGCGCACCAGATCGTAACTCCCGCACACCAAATCGCAACTCCCCCGCACACCGGATCGCAACTCCCGCACACCGGATCGTAACTCTCGCGCACCGGATCGTAACTCCCGAACACCGGATCGCGTAACCACCGCACGACGAATCACAACCGCTGCCGCCGTTACGGGCGGCCGGCCACCCATGGCCGGTCGCCACCCCCTTGCGGCCGGCGGCCCTGGCCTGCCCACTCCGTGCGGCTGGCGGCCGTGGCCGACCGCCCAAGGCCGACCTCCCTTGCGGCCGGCGGCCGCGGCCGGCCCCCTCCGTGCGGACGGTGGCCGCAGCCGGCCGCCCGAGGCCGGCCGCTCTTGCGGCCGGCGGCCCCGGTCGGCCCCTCCGTGCGGCCGGCCACCCCCTCGCGGCCGGCGGCCCCCCTCAGACGGGGGGCCTTAGCCGGCCGCCCAGAACCGTCCGCCTGCGGCGTCCGCCGGCCGACGCGCCTCCTCCAACCACCATCGTGGGCCGGCCTTCTCTCCACCGTCCGATCATGGCGGGCCATAACGGCCCTCCGATCACCACAAGCGATAACGGCCCTCCGATCTGCGATTAACCACCGTAACCACCGTAACCACCCTAACCATCTCCGAAACCCTATATAAGTACCCCTGATAGTTCATTTCATGGGATCCGACATCATTCTCTCATTCTCTTTCTCTCTCTTCATTTCTACTTTTCCCCAGAGCTTCTCTCTCTACTTTCCCCCTCTGTTCCTATTTCACTCACTAACTTGGTAGGTTCTCCTACGAGCGCCGTCCAGAGAAAGAAGGAAACGAAGTGCCAGTGAAGGCAACCCTCCTCAGTCTGAGGGATAAAGTGCAGACATCCTGCAGAGCGCAAGCTAGAAGAGCAAGCACTCAAGAAAGACGCACGTCAAAGTGCACAAACTCCAAAGCGGTGGCCTGTCACCCAAGAAGAGCTCTCTCAACCCTCCAGTATTTATAACGAGGCGCGACCTGTCGCCCTCGCATTCTCTTTACAAGAGTACTGTAACAGAGGCAAATAGTGGATCTTGGCTGACACAGACCTGACCACGTGGTTTTTTCCCCTTTCCGGGGTTTTCCACTTTAAAGTTGTGTGTGTACAATCTCTCCTTTTCTACTTTGACTGCGTGCGTACTTGATCGCCCAGGGCTAAGACAGAACGATCTGGAACCGGTCTACCGAAGGCATTAAGCGAACCGCAACACTAACAAATCCAATATATTTATAAATATATTATTTCATAATAACCGTAATTTAACCCCTTTATTAAACTGGCTCAACCCTCCCCTGGATATTTGCTTGGACAAGAATTGGAACATGAGTAAATCCTTCATGTTTCCAATCAGTCCCGCCGAACTCCCGCTACACTCGTCCGCTGCCCGTACTCCTCTGCAATTCGACGCACTGCCGCCGCTAGCCAACGTGGGCTCTAGCGAACCTTCCACTCCCGTCCCCCGTAAACTTCAACCCCCCCTGCGGAGGATCTGTGTCCCCTCACTCAAGCGTTGCTGATCCAACGTGAAGACTGTCGCGTCGGATCTGTCTCTGCCACCCCTACCTTCCAGGGCCCCGACGAGGCCTCTTCCATCTTCTCACGACGTCGTTGACTTCGTTGACGTCGTTGCCCCACTGTCCAGCAAATCCCACCCTTGTTAGAAGTCGACAGCCCCTCTAGGGCACGGGTTGCTTCTGGCGGACTTGTTCTTCCTCTGTCTGGCCCTCAGACACTACCCCCCCCCCCCCCCGCTTCCTAAGTCCATCCCTGCCTCCTTCGGCGCCGCCCGAACCTCCAGCTTTGATTTGGTCTCCGTTGGATATAATGTTGTGGTCGTCGATAGTATACTCTGAGACTAATCTCTCTGCTGCTTCTTGCTAGTATTTTGATATGTTTATTTATTTGATCTTTAAAATCAGAGATTGATTTCCCTTAATCGGCATTAATTCTATTTTTCTTTAATTTTCATATTCGCGCATGTTCTTTTCCTATCGTCTATGCATGTGGAAGATTTATTTCAAATCGTTAATTATGCTCGAGTGCTAGGCTTATATGTGCATTTTTGAAATTTAGATCAATTGTCGCTCTCCGCTCGCTCGAGAAATTCACGCTAGCACATCATATTTAAAAGAGAAATCAAATTTATTTATTTAAAATTGTCTCGAGAGTTCGGTTTACATCAGTTTGGTATCAGAGAGATTCGATTCACTTCTACCGTGAATCGATCGATCCGACTTTTTTGTTAAAAAAAGAATAAAAAAGAGAATAAAAAATTTGACTCAAACTATTCTCTAAAATAATAATAATAATAATAAATCTTCTCATTTTAAAATTTATATAAGTTTTTTTTAGAAAAAAAAATTTATATAAGATGGAGAATTTTGAAGAGCGCATGAAAACTCTAAAGAAAAATATTGAGCTCGCCACTGCAGAATTCAAGCAAAATCTCAATAGGTTGTGCACCGATGTATACAACCTTGAAAAGACAATGCGCAAACAATACGTTTTCCCGGATTACGTCCTGAATACATATCAACTAGTGAAATCTGGGCTTCGAATTATTAATAGTCCTCTTTCTAGACTCGTCGTTTCCTTCACAAGCACCTTGGCCCCACTAGTCTTCACTGTAGAAATCCCTCCAGTCGAGAAGACTCTTCCTGAGCTCCAACTCCAGAAAGACGAGTTTCATCCTCCTCATCCCCCCATCCCGACTAAAGAGGTATATCCACGTGCTCACACTGAATCACAACCCTTAACCATCGAGTTTATCCTTGAGCCCCTATTTCAAGAAATATAATTGATTAGTGAGGAGTCCCTCATCTTAGATGACGTAAACTCGATCTACGTATGCACTGATTCCCTTTGCCCACTACGACCACCAACACTTGAGCCCACAAAACACTATGTTTGATTTTGAAAAAAATATCATGCCTTATTAGAAATTCCTAATCCTATTCCTATTTGAAATCATAGAAATCACAATTCCTATTTTAAACATGCCCAAAATTCCTAACGAATCCAATATATTTCTAAATATATTATTTCATAATAAGTTATTAAACCGGCTCAACCCTCCCCTAGATATTGTCTTGGGCAAGAATTGGAACAGGAGTAAATCCTTCAAGTTTCCAATCAGTCCCGCCGAACTCCCGCTACACCCGTCCGCTGCATGTACTCCTCTGCAAGCCGCCACACTACCGTCGCTAGCCAACGTGGGCTCTGGCGAACCTTCCACTCCCATCCCCCGTCAACTTCAACCCCCTTACGGCAGATATGTGTCCTCTCACTCAAACGTTGTTGATCCAGCGTGAAGATTGTCGCGCCCGATCTGTCTATGTCACCCCTGCCTTCCAAGGCCCACGAGGCCTCTTCCGTCTTCTCATGACGTCTTCAAAGTCGTTGCCCCACTGCCCAGCAAATCCCGCCCTTGTCAGAAGTCGACGGCCCCTCTATGGTATGGGTTGCTTCCGACGGACTTGTTCTTCCTCTGTTTGGCCCTCAGACACTGCCGCCCCGCTTCCTAAGACCATCCAGGCCTCCTCCGGCGCCGCCCAAACCTCTAGCTTTGATTTGGTCCCCGTTGGATATAATGTTGTCGTCGTCGATGGTATACTCTGAGACTAATCTCCCTGCTGCTTCTTGTTAGTATTTTGATATGTTTATTTATTTGATCTTTTAAATCAGAGATTGATTTCCCTTAATCAGCATTAATCTTATTTGTCGTTAATTTTCATATTCGTGCATGTTCTTTTCCTATCGTTTATGCTTGTGGAAGATTTATTTCAAGTCGTTAATTATGCTCAAGTGTTAGGCTTATATGTGCATTTATGAAATTTTGATCAATTGTCGCTCTCCGTTCGCTCGATAAATTCACGCTAGCCCATCATATTTAAAAGAGAAATCATATTTATTTGTTTAAAATTGTCTCAAGAGTTTGGTTTACATCAGTTTGGTATCAAAGAGATATGATTCACTTTTACCGTGAATCAGTCGATCCGACTTTTTTGTTTAAAAAAAGAATAAAAAATTTGATTCAAGCTATTCTCTAAAATAATAATAATAATAATAATTAAAAAATTTCTCATTTTAAAATTTATATAAGTTTTTTTTAGAAAACAAAAATTTAATTAAGATGAGAATTTTGAAGAGCGCATGAAAACTCTAATGAAAAATATTGAGCTCGGTACTGTAGAATTCAATCAAAATCTGAATAGGTTGTGCACCGTTGTATACAACCTTGAAAAGACAATGTGCAAACAATACATTTTCCCAGATTACGTCATGAATACATATCAACTAGTGGAATCTGGGTTTTGAATTATTTATAGTCCTCTTTCTAGACTCGTCGTTTTCCCCACGAGCACCTTGGCCCCACTAGTCTCCACTATAGAAATCTCTCCAATCGAGGAGACTCTTCTTGAGCCCCAGTTCTAGAAAGACGAGTTTCATCCTCCTCATCCCCCAATCCCGACTGAAGAGGTATATCCACGTGCTCACACTGAATCACAACCCTTAACCATCGAGTTTATCCCTGAGCCCCTATTTCAGGAAATAGAATTGACTAGTGAGGAGTCCCTCATCTTAGGTGACGTAAACTCAATCTACGTATGCATTGATTCTCCTTGCCCACTACGACCACCAACACTTGAGCCCACACACACTATGTTTGATTTTGAAAAAAATATCACGCATTATTAGAAATTCCTAATCCTATTCCTATTTGAAATCATAGAAATCTCTATTCCTATTTTAAACCTGTCCAAAAATCCTAACGAATTAATATATTTCTAAATATATTATTTCATATTAACAGGAATTTAACCCCTTTATTAAACCGGCTAAGTCCTCCCCTGGATATTGGCTTGGACAAGATTGGAATAGGAGTAAATCCTTCATATTTCCAATCAGTCCCACCGAACTCCCGCTACACCCGTCTGAGAGTGAGGGATAGATTTGTCTTAACTCTAAAGGGGGGGTGAATAGAGTATTTTAAAAACTTTGATTAGTTTTTATAGCGGAATTAAAATAAGTGATATCTATAGAGAGAAATAAAAACAAAGACAATCATAGCACATGGAACAAAAAGAATAGATCAACCAGACGACACAAAGAATTGATAGTAGTTCCTTTAAACTTGGGTACATCAACTCTTCTACCACCCTGGTAGGAATTCACTACAGGTTTTTGATCAGGTGCCCTGCCACCAAATGTTTTTGCTCAGGTGCTCTGTCACCACAAGATCTACTTCAAGGGAGATCTAGCAACCTTTGAGATTTTGATCAGGTGCCCAAAAATCAAACTAAGTTTTTTGATCAGGAGAATTAACAACTAGGAAGCTAACTTTTGAAGGAAGTTAAAACCTTGTACACAGGAAAGTAAAAGAAAATTTATTTCGTCTTCTCTTTCTCAAATCACTGAGAAGACTAGTGTATGTTGTTCTTGTCAAAGCTCCCCATGAGATGTAGAAGTGTTTAGGAGAATGAGAGCTTTACTCAGAGTGTTGGTGATGGAGCCGACTTCCCACGACATGTAGCCAAGGAGCGTCCTCCCTCTGACGATGATGGTGACCCGATAGATATGAATGGAGACGACGGCCCGCAACTACTTGAAGACGGCGATGGCGCACTGACACTTGACCATGAAGAGCGACGCCACAATAGCCGTCCAGAGCGCAAGCCAATTTATAATTTATTAATAATAAATATTAATAAATTATTATGGAGTATTAATATATTTTATTATTTATTTTATTTCAAAATTATCATTGTTATTTCGTGTTTAATTTCATGTATTAGTTGTTACATGGTTATGTTATAAAACCATGAGTTTAGATTTCATTTTTCATGTTGGGCTGCATGTAGCCAGTTGGAGTGTTTGTTGTAGCCTATATATAGGCATGTACCACTTTGTTTCTCATTAGTGAATGAATGAAAAGAAAACCAATTTCAAGAATTGAAATCCTCCTCCTCCAAGGCAAGTTTTCGGCCCTCCTCCTTCTTCCTCTATGGCAGCCGGCCACCTCTCTCCCCCCTCTCTATCTTGGCCTCCCTCCTTCTTCCTCTCCTCTACTCCCTTGCAAACCCGAGCCCTAGCCACCACCTTCCTACCCAGCCCCTTCTCCAACCTCCAAGCCGCCACCTTCTCTCTCACAAACCCGACCACCACCAAACTCCAACAACCCGAGCCCCTCCCTCCTCCACAAAATCTTAGCCGCCAACCACCAACACCAACAAGCCCGACCCCTTCCTCATCTCTGTCCTAAATCCAAATATCACTTTCCAAATTAAGCTCTTAGCCTACCATAATAGAAATATTTCATTCCCTAAATATTTCTCAATCCACCACCTTTTCTCTCTCCTGCCTTATCTGGAGATATTTGTGTAACATCCCATTTCCGGCTAGACCCTTAGGAGTCGGTTGGTTGTGATAGAACCCTAGGAAGCCCAAAAATTGAAATAAATCGACCAAGATTTTGGGTCACGGGTTGGTCACGCCCATGATCGACCCGTCACGCCCGTGACCTAGGGCGTGAATCCTTCGACGATCGTCAATCTCAGGGAGACGATCGTCGGGCGCAGAATTTTCAACCCGGCCCTGTCACGCCCGTGACCCAGGTGTCACGCCCGTGACCTAGGGCGTGACTCCTTCGGCGATCGTCGATCTCAGCGCGACGATCGCCGAGCGCGGAATATGCCTCATGACCCTGTCACGCCCGTGACCCATGTGTCACGCCCGTGACCTAGGGCGTGACCACCCTTCGACGATCGTCGACCTCAGTTCGACGGTCGTCGAACTCAGAATTGGCCACCCGGGACTGTCACGCCCGTGACCCATGTGTCACGCCCGTGACCTAGGGCGTGACCACCCTTCGACGATCGTCGATCTCAGTTCGACGATCGTCGAATCCAGAATTGGCCACCCGGGCCTGTCATGCCCGTGACCTATGTGTCACGCCTGTGACCAAGGCCGAAACGTCAGCCAGATTTTAAATTTCGGTAACCGACGTCTTAATCAATTCTGATTATGGAAGGTACATCAGGAATATTTATGGGCCGTTTCCGTCCCTAATTATTTAATAGAATGAGAGAGTGAGGTCCAATAGGAAATCGCCACCTGGATCAGCCAATTCATCTTCCACCTTTTCCTCTTCCCTGCATAATAACCGAAACGTTATTAACAGAAATATTAATGGCCACCAGCGTTAGACCTTTCCCCTCCCTCCTTTTTACTGCTTTAAAAAGGCCCCTTAGGCTCAAGGATGAAGTTTCCCAGCCCTTACCTGAAGTTTCGAGCCTCCTACTGTGCTGTAGAAGAATTCCGACGACGCCACCACCGCGCCATGACAGCCCGACGTCCATCTCGCCTTCAAACCGCGAACAAGGTCCTCCCCTCCCTCTTCTTCTGCGGATAGATCTTAGAAATCGTTAGGAGAGATATCGGGCTCAAAATAGCCAGATCGGGTGAGCGTTTTCATGGTTTTCCGAAAATTTCATGGCGGCGGGTTCGCCGGAAACCGCCTCACCGGCGGCCGTGCCGCCGCCCGACGGTAGCCCTCACCTCAACAGAGGTGATGGTGGCGGTGGCCGGCTAGGGAGACGGCTGGGTGGCCGGGAAATAGCTTTAGAAAAGCTACAGGAATAGCTGTTTTCTGGTTCTGTTCGGGTTCGGGTAAAGAAGAAGATGAACAGTGTTATTTTTATCATATTATATATTGTATAATTAGAAATTAATTCTTTTTACTGTGCAATAGGTTTAAACTGAAAATTATTGCCCATAGGGGCTGAAACATAAAAAGTGGTCAACATAGAAAATGTAGCCCTTGAAGTCTAGTTTAATTCAAAATTAATTTCACTCGATTTGGAGTCCTGGTTAGACCACAACACACTTTTTGGTGAGATCTATCCATAGGGCTGTCTTGACCTTAGAAAAATTCCTCACTCCAATCCAGTCATCAAAATGACTCGAAATTTGGGGTGTGGCCTAATATTATCTATATCTAGATGCTGTCCAAAAATTAGGATTTTTGGGAAATATTTTTCTATAGTTTTTAGAAAAATTTAATAATCCTAGCATAATTTAATTAGATGGCTAAATGACTTTCAAACCCTTCCAAATTTTGGTGAGTGGTCTCTGGGTTTATCATAAGGTTCTGGTAAAAATTTCATCTCATTTGGAGATGTTTTGAATAGGGTTGTGTTCAACCCAAGGATGATCCTTATAGGATAATTTAGGATCAAACACCCCCTTGGTATTTGAGTGGCCATATCGCCTCAACAGGGGCTGATCTTTTGGTCACTGACTTTTTAGGGCATGACTCACCCTCCAAGGGAGTTTGGAGTGGTTTGGTGTAGGGTAGCTCTAGGACCCTAGGGAAAATCCCTTAATGGTGGTTTTTGGAGTTGTGAAGGTCATGGGGTCAAATGACCTTGGACTAACTTAAAATTTGGTGGAGAGAATCATAGAGCCAGTATAGTTCTCTGGACAAAATCTTAGGGGATTTGGAGACAATTGGGCCACCTAAAACCCTAACTCTAATTTAGGTCACCAACCTTTATTTGAATTATTAAGCTATCAACTGAACTACAAATCAAGTAAAATTTGGGTAGAGTGATTTTATGGTCCAAGTAGACATAATATAATTTTGTTGAGATTTTTGGATTAATTTATACAGTACTTTATTTACAACTCTAATTGTGCCCTAGATATTTATTTTGATGATTATGGAATTTTCTGTTCACTGGAATATTACGAAATCTTGGATTTGGGCATCTTATAGCATGATATAACTTCAGTATTTTTCTTGGAAATTTTAACTGATTATTTCTGGTACATACTTCTTTAACGTACTAATTGTGATATATAGTCAAAAAATACAAATAATGTCCAATTACTATTTGGAAAATTTTGAAATTGGGTCAAAGAATGTTTCAAATTATGATAGTCACCCTGTAATTTTCTCTGGAATTTTAGATGACTAAAAACAGTACCTCCTTCATTAAGTTAGGAAAATTAGTATCTTGAATTAAAATAAATTCAGAGTTCAATTGTTGGACAAAAATTATGGTACTTGGTTTATGATGGTTTTAGGTCGCTATATATCTTCTATAATTTTTTTGGGATTTTTGGATATATATTTACAGTACTTCCTTCATAATATAGTAAAAGTGACCTAAAATGGTAAATTAGGAAATATCGGCCTTAACACCTCTGAAATTTCTCAAAATTTGGAATTACTGTTTAAATGCCTTATAGGATTTTTACAGATTTTATGATGATTTATTGTTGGCTCATTAGTGCACTTCATGTTCATACTAGGGCATTTGGAATCTTAGAATAAATAAATTAAATACCCGATAAATAGGAAAATCATTATTTTCTGGATTTAGACTAATTAGGTCATGGTAGACCTCCAGTAAATATTATATGGGATTCGGAAGACAGTTGGGAGTACCACCCCTTGCATACCTCATAAACCTTAGGATGGTCTGCGTTTAGTAAAAACTACAGAAGCTGAACTAGAGTGGGTAATGAACTTGGGAGATGGAATTTTGGTAGATTGCTGGTTTGGATAGGGTGAGTTTAAATCAAGTTCATTATTGGAAGTCAGGATGAGTAGGATGTGAGATTGACTAGCGATAAGTAGTGTTCGGGTTCGACGGAAGATCGTCCTCTCAGAGAAGAGGAAGAGTCAAAGTCACCCTAGGATTAGCCCACTGTAATATGAAAATGGAATGGGTTAAGGGAACCAATCAATTATAATAAGTGCCTTGGAAAGGGAGTTTTGGGATTCACCCCATCATAGCTCCTAGTACCGCTGCGAGCCCTTCACCGGGTAAACCTCGGGAAGTCCAAGGTTAACCTTAACTCTTAGGAATAAAATGATCAAGAGTAACCCTAATAATAGTTCTACCTCACACCTACACTTGTACACTTAGGAAGAAGAATTGGCATGGAATGGGTAGAGTAGGTCCGTGGTCTAAGGGCCTACTAGTATTGATGGTGGTTGGTTTGTAATTGGGAAGTCCAGGGAGCGGGATGCTCGGGGACTTGGTATATGCTTGGTAGCCTAGAGAGCTGGAGGCTCGGTAATATGAGAACTTGTTCAAATATAATTGTCATGATTGCATGTGCAGAAAAGTGGTGGGTCATCGGTACTAGGCGATCGATCACACCGACAGCGGTACGTTGACTCGGCGGTGTGGGACACTTAGCCAAAGAAAGCTGAAAGTCCACTTAGTGTCAACTACTTACACCTATGAGGGGGGGGGGGAATAGGTGTCTTTGCAGCGTATTTGCGGAATTGAAGTTTTACCTGCACAAGAAAATAAAACACCACAACACAGAAAGTACACAAGCAATTTATAGTGGTTCCCCGATTTGGGTACGTGCACTTTCCCCCTTCGACCTATCTCCCAACCAGGGACGACTCGGTCACTTAACCAACAGGATTGAAATCCAATCCTTGCACTAACGGAAGGAACCCTTCCACACGTAGGAGTCAACACTCCCACAACACGGGTTGCACCCAACCCAACAACTAGAGACCAATCGGTCCTTTACAATGAAAGAGAAAATGAAAATAGCTTGTAAGAAATACAAACAACGTTAAGATCCAGGTGTCCCTTTTTGTTAGACTACTTGTTCTTGTAGGCAACGGAAAGTCCACAACTCTAGATCTTTCTTGGAGAGAATCTTCTCTAGATCGACGGCTTCAACAAGAGAGGCGGTGATGCTATGTAGATCCAATCTTCTTAGCAAAGTCGGCAAGGTCTTCCAACGGTCACACTAGGATCGATCGTCTCGATCGATTCGGATGGGGAAGGTTTCCCGATCACAAATCAAGAGACAAAAGATCTCTGGATAGACGCGTGAGACGCTGTGCCCGACTAGGCTTCTGTCGCCGGGAGAGGTAACGAAAACCCCGATCAACGGTGGCGAGCAACTAGCGAGAGGCGGAGAAGGTCGGCCGAGCTCGCTTCCGATCTAGGGCTTGACGGCAACTTGTTTTTCTTTGATCTGTAATCCGTCTTTTTACTGTTCACAAATACAAAGTATTTATACACTAGGTCAAGAGATGACCGTTGTGGGCCCCACCAGCAGTAAGACCAAAGTCCGGTTCAAAATCCCGCAGATGTCGTGGACCGGTTCAGACAGAGTCGGAAAAATACCCAAGTCAAATTCGGCGAGAATCGTGAGTGATTCTCGACGAATCGGCGAGAATCACTTACGATTCTCGCCGAATTTTACTTAGAGAATTCTTGCTGCACCGGTTATAGAGGCCAGGGAGAATCGGTGGGAATCACCTTGGATTCTCGCCGACTCGTCGAGAATGCAAAGTCATTCTCGACGAATCGACGAGAATCACTTGGTGATTCTCGACGATTCTGCCTTAGATGATTTTTTTGACTGCGTCGAGACAGCCGGCCCAACCCGACAAGAATCAACTAGTGATTTTCGACGACTCGTCGAGAATCACTGGTGATTCTCGACGAATCGGTGAGAATCACTTAGTGATTCTCGACGATTTACACTTAGACGATTCTCGTCTTTCAACCCGTGAGATGGTCTTTGGCCCATCCTTGCTCCTTGTCTGCTCTTGCTTTATCATAGCCCTGTACTTGAAATTAAGTACACCCCAATAGAGAGAGTACACGTAGGCCAACACACTGATCTGCTCAACAAGGGATTACGTTGCACAGACCCGTGTATATTGACCCACTGCACCCTGACATTGGTGTGTACTTAGCATGGAATAACTGCAAGCACAACTAGAAGAAATTCATCAAATACATAGTGAATTCATCTTAGCTTTGATAGGAGGCTTCCTCAAATCCAGGTAATTGTGGAAACAATACCCAACAATCTCCCCCTATTTGACGAAGCCAAAATCCTACTAAGCTAAGATGAATTTCAACATTGCAGATAAAATATGCATAAACTAGAAGAGTGAACAACAAACGTAATCATACCAATGTGAGAGTCAATTAATAAACCACACACATGAATATATAAATGTGAATATCCACACATAAATGTTCACAGTTTACTTAATCAAAAGTTTAAATGAGATAACCACAAGAGCTAACATCCTACAGATCTTTGTCCTTAGCTATGCCTTCTTTGAGTTGCTGAGCTAAGAATTTTTTGCTTTGTCGCTCAAAATACTCCTTGGGCTTAGGATAGTATCTCGGAGGGGGAGCTTTGTTTGCCACAGTGTTGCTTCTGAAGAACAAGTTTCTTTTGGCTTCATACATTTTGTGCTGCTCCCACTCGTATTGGCTATATACGTCATTCCTTTTGACTTGCCCTCCTTGTAGTAATGCAAAGGTGTCCAAGATGATACTCTTTGATACAGGACTCCATATTTCGTTTCTCACATCCTCCTCCGACAATCTGATCTTCTTTTCAGCTGGTGTTTCCTTTGAAGGTCCTTCTTTGATTTGCCTTTTTCCTTTGGCTTTTGCTAAGGCATCTTGGTCAAACCAGCTTCTTCTTTCAGCCCTCTCCGCAGCTTTCTTCAACTCGACTTCGCCCAGTTGTACTTCTTCAGTCCTTATATCACCCTCAGTAGTACCAACACGACCTTCATCCTCAGGTGGAGCAACAGGGACATGTATTCCCGATGCTTCTGTTACCAGCCAGTGGGCCATTTCAAACATGTACCTATTGGTCTGATCGAAGTTTAGAAGTACTAACTCTTGAAGCCCTGCCATCTTAGCGTTATACGTTTCCTCCCCCTTTTTGGCTTTAGCGGCTATAGAGTTTGTATAGGAATGCAGAGATGCATCAATGTGCTTCACGGTTTTACTGAATTCGTCCAGCAGAGATTTCTGATTTGCGTTCAGCGTTACTATGTTGGCATCAAATTTTTGTATGGTCTGTGCCACAACATGAACATTTTTATTGACTACTGTCAGGTCATCAGTATTCTTCTTCAGTCCTTTCATGAGAAGAGAGACGACTGTGCCTGCCTCTGTATATTTTTCATCAAATTTCTTCTCCATCATATCTAGTTTGTGGTTGATTTGAACCACATTCTTAAGCATGAGATCCTCAGAGTCCCTCAGTCTCTTTAGCACTTTGTTGTGGGATTTCTCAAATGTATCCTTGAGCTCATCTAGCATACCTTGGACAAAATTAACAGTGTGATTTGCTATGTTTGCTTGAAGTGGAGGAGCTGCAGGCAGACCCTGGTCAGGCTCACCCGCAGAAGCACTGGGAGAGCTGGATAGTAGTATGGAGTCCACAGGGGGAACAAAGGATTGCTCCCCCTCCATCCTTACATCTGACCGCTTAGGAGCTTGTTCCTCAGATGGAACCTCAGCATCCTCCTGAGAATCTGCTGCTTTCTCATTCTCTGGTACTTCTTCCTCTATCTCAGTCTCCAAGTGATCATGCTTATCGGCAGAGTTGTACACATCTTCTTCTACTTCTTCCTCCTCCTCCTCCTCATCAGCCAGCTCATCTCCCAGATCATCGTCGATAAGAGCTGCCTCATCGTTCTCAACCTCCTCATCATCTGATACTTCATCTGCCACCATCTCCACAGCCTCTTTAGCTATCAGAGAAATATCAGATAAGATGTTTGCAGAACCGGTTACAGGCTCCCCCTCAGTTCCTGCAATTAGGGCGTCAGGAACTTCACTGGGTGCTGCCATAGAATGAGCAGGAGCACTGGTGTCCACGGCTGGAGATGCTGCCTCTTGGTCTATTTCCCTGGCAGCCTGCCCTATTCGACGTTCCCATCGGTCGAATATGCTAGCATCCATCCTTTTCAAGTAGTGCAGAGGCACTCCCTTGCTCATGTCGAATGTGTCTCCATCCAATTGATTCAGATAAAGGCTAATGATTCTGCCAAAGCTGGGGGTTCGGAGTGTGTCTTTACTCCTGTCAAAAAGCATGGCTCCCCAGTTGAATCGCTTTCGGCATACGATTGCCACCAGAGTTTTGAACATTTCCCCAGAAATATGGTCATGGGATCCAGGTTTGCAGATTAGAGCCTTCCCAACAATATCTGACAGCAACTTTCCTTCCTCGTTCATATCTTTCCTTTTGATTGACCTGGTCCATCTGGCCAATCCACAGAAGGATAGGGTCCTTGCTCTATCCTCTTCCTCCAGGTAATCTTCCTCTTCACTACTGGATAGCTGCAGGCATTGAGTCAGTTTCCTGGCGGATAACTTGATTTTCTTCCCGGCAACCTTGCTTTTGATGGAGGTGTCTTCATGACGGAGCTTTGCCGTTGCAAAGAACTCCAATACTTCCTTGTCCAAGATCTTGCACGGGTGCTCCAGCACGAACGTCAGGCCCGCTTCTTCAAGCATGATGATTATGTTCCGGAACTCATCCGAGGCCTGGGAGAACCCGGTTCTCACTAGCTCACATCCAGTGACCAGGCCTGCAGTAGTCCGTGGGGCCATAGTAAACCTAGGAGGAAGGAGAATACCAATTTCAAGTCTAAGGATCTCCGAAACCACGAGAGTGAGAGCAAAATCTAACCAAGCTCAAGTCACGGAAAGGGACAATATAGAGATTACCTAATAGGGAGAGGCAGAGAAAGTTCCGGCTTCTTCACGACGGAACACTCGAGGACGCCTGAGACGCGGAGCTGCTGCGATCGGCAGAAGGCGTCGGTCTTTAGGTCACCACGGAGTTACGCAGGAGAAGGTCGCCGGGAGGTGAGAGAGACGGGGATTCCAGCGCGGGGTCTCGGCGAAACGGCGAACGGCGGAATACGAAGGGTCGGAGGGTATCGTCGGGAAGAGTAGGTTTGAGATGATTCCAGCGTGGGGTATCGTCGGGAAGAGTAATATCGTCGGGAAGAGTAGGGTCGGAATACGAAGGGTCGGAGGGTATCGTCGGGTTTAATGAGGGTATTGTCGACTAACCTATTCCCGCCGAATGGCTCCCCCGGTTTAAATATCTCAGCGAGATTTGACAATTCGGCGAGACTTGTAATTTGATGAGTATGTGATTTGATATGACGAGTATCGCCTATATTCCAACATAACGTTTTTGTCAAGGGTTGAAAGGGCTCAGGAGGCATACTTGCTTCTACATCCACTAAAGGGATTGCCAAACTACATGGCTTAGGAGGCACATCAACTAGGATTTACTTGACATCATGACAGTGGCTTTGCCAATTTCACCGGTCATTTCTAGATGGATAAGTGCAATAATCTTGATGTCAGAGATCATGTTCAGTGACTCTTCATGACGTATCTTTTCAATTTTCGGAGGCGGACTTATCCCCCCCAAAAAAATGTCAAACTAATCTCTACTAGTAGAAGTAAAGGTTATCTCACACATATACTCCTTCCCAAGGTGAATGAGCATACACGAATACTTTTTCTATAAGACCATCTAATTTCAGACGAGTTGAATTCATTATTAAGTGTGGATATGTCACCATACATATATACATATATGGAATTATTTATGCGATATGGCTCAAACATTTGGGCTAATTGCAATTACCTGTGATAACAAGACGTAACATTCAAATCATCAGCACAGGTTACATCAGGAGGTCAGTATGCATGTGCCTGTAATGATGGCACTGCTCCCATTCTCGACACTTTATCCACGTCAATTTTGGGAGCATCTCCTGTCCAGTTCCCGTCAGGATTGTGGGAACCTAGACCACCCTGCAGGAAAGAGTTATCTTGCCTTAGGAACCCAATAAGTATTGGGTCCTAGGTTCCTGTCAGCATAATAATTGGGATGCCTCCCCTCAGGGATCCTGGAGGGAGGACTAACATAGCCTCGAGGATGTGGAAGTCCCCTTGCCTTTGACACAGATGGGTTGTGCCAACAATCTATGGCAAAATGACCCACTTTGCCACAACACCAACATTCATGAATGTTGTACCGCCGTTTGTGACCTGAACTGGTGACTGAGATAGTCATAGTTCTAGGTCTAAATGGGATAGTGCCGAATCTGCTAACCGAATTGTCTCTTCCACCGTGACTCATGGATGGGTGGAAAGAATGCATATGGTATGCGTCATGAGGCCTGGGAGGTGGTGCCTTCCTTTCAGTCAGCCCCCTTCCAAGGTCCCCATGTGTGCCAACAACATGATTTCTAACCCCCCCTTCCTGAGTCCTAGGGAGGTGAGAGGCGCATTGTGAGCTGATGCTGGTAGACTCATGACGAGTAGGGGCAGTGGCCGAGAATACAAAATGCTTGGTGGAAGCCTGAGGTATCCTCTTCTGGGTGGCCATGATAGCCCTTGCATTCTGGGTGCTTCCACAAGAGGGCTGATCATTCTTGCAGTGACCATGGTTGTTCCTATGGTCATACCTGAATGCATGATGTGTGCCCTTCCTGCTCGGGGTGGGTGGTCTGAACACAGTTTCCCCATTTCTCCATGAATTGACGATTTGGGAGATCCACCCATTTTCTGCTTTTCTTTTGATAGCATCTATCTTGGAAAAGTTAGAAACAATCCTCTTCTCGGTCTCTAGACGACTCTCTAGATCTGAGATTTTAGAGTCCTTAACCTTATTGGATGCCAATTGGAGAACCAATAAGATCTTCAGCCGAGCAATCTCCTGAGCTTGCTCCTCAATAATCAGGTTGCTTTTCTGAAGGACACTCTTCAGGGCATCAGGATTTTCTAGAGGGCAATCATCCAAAATATTCCTGTCTTCAGGAACATGAGGAAGAGAGGGGCAAGGTGAAGAAGTTACCTGGTCCTGACTTAGCTGATCAGGAATAGTGTTAGGACTGACCGGGGCAGCTGAGTCATCTTCAGCTGTGCAGTCTTCATCAACTTCCTCCTCAGTCTCTGATAAGGACACAGGAGCCCTGATACTGAGAAACTGGTCATCACTTTCTTCTTCAGAAATACTGACCCCCATATATGCCTCATCCTCTTGCTGACGACTTATCCCTGTTCTGTTTGATCCCTCCATGAGGTCTGATACAGTTTGCCACAAGGACTTGGCCGTCTTACACTTTTCAAGTCTTGACCGGGAAGGTCTAGTCCAGACATCCAGGATGATTTTACGAATCATTTTATCCAAGTTGAAAAGAGAGAATTCAATCTCAGACATTTTAGTAGTCTCCTTGGGGATCTGCATATCCTTTCCAGAGCAGGAGGCCTTCATGGGAATGAAGGGGCCCTCTTCCAGAATGAGTGATGCTCGAGAGTCGATGGCCTCCAGATGAAATAGTACTCTCATCTTCCATACAGGATAGTACTCCTTTGTACAAGAGGGGAGTCTTAGATGAGGGACATCATAATCCAACTCTATGCTTGAGTCTGATCTTCTTGTTGACACTAGATGCAGAAACTTACTCGAGGTGTTAACCCCTTTGATGAGTAACCTCCCTCTGATACCACTTGAAAGTCCACTTAGTGTCAACTACTTACACCTATGGGGGGGGGGGAATAGGTGTCTTTGCAGCGTATTTGCAGAATTGAAGTTTTACCTGCACAAGAAAATAAAACACCACAGCACAGAAAGTACACAAGCAATTTATAGTGGTTCTCCGATTTGGGTACGTCCACTTTCCCCCTTCGACCTATCTCCCAACCAGGGATGACTCGGTCACTTCACCAACAGGATTGAAATCCAATCCTTGCACTAACGGAAGGAACCCTTCCACACGTAGGAGTCAACACTCCCACAACACGGGTTGAACCCAACCCAATAACTAGAGACCAATCGGTCCTTTATAATGAAAGAGAAAATGAAAATAGCTTGTAAGAAATACAAACAACATGAAGATCCAGGTGTCCCTTTTCGTTAGACTACTTGTTCTTGTAGGCAACGAAAAGTCCACAACTCTAGATCTTTCTTGGAGAGAATCTTCTCTAGATCGACGGCTTCAACAAGAGAGGCGGTGATGCTATGTAGATCCAATCTTCTTAGCAAAGTCGGCAAGGTCTTCCAACGGTCACACTAGGATCGATCATCTCGATCGATTCGGATGGGGAAGGTTTCCCGATCACAAATCAAGAGACAAAAGATCTCTGGATAGACGCGTGAGACGCTGTGCCCGACTAGGCTTCTGTCGCCGGGAGAGGTAACGAAAACCCCGATCAACGGTGGCGAGCAACTAGCGAGAGGCGGAGAAGGTCGGCCGAGCTCGCTTCCGATCTAGGGCTTGACGGCGACTTGTTTTTCTTTGATCTGTAATCCGTCTTTTTACTGTTCACAAATACAGAGTATTTATACACTAGGTCAAGAGATGACCGTTGTGGGCCCCACCAGCAGTAAGACCAAAGTCCGGTTCAAAATCCCGCAGATGTCGTGGACCGGTCCAGACAGAGTCGGAAAAATACCCAAGTCAAATTCGGCGAGAATCGTGAGTGATTCTCGACGAATCGGCGAGAATCACTTACGATTCTCGCCGAATCGGCGAGAATCACTTACGATTCTCGCCGAATTCTACTTAGAGAATTCTTGCTGCACAGGTTATAGAGGCCGGGGAGAATCGGTGGGAATCACCTTGGATTCTCGCCGACTCGTCGAGAATGCAAAGTCATTCTCGACGAATCGACGAGAATCACTTGGTGATTCTCGATGATTCTGCCTTAGATGATTTTTCTGACTGCGTCGAGACAGCCGACCCAACCCGGCAAGAATCAACTAGTGATTTTCGACGACTCGTCGAGAATCACTGGTGATTCTCGACGAATCGGTGAGAATCACTTAGTGATTCTCGACGATTTACACTTAGACGATTCTCGTCTTTCAACCCGTGAGATGGTATTTGGCCCATCCTTGCTCCTTGTCTGCTCTTGCTTTATCATAGCCCTGTACTTGAAATTAAGTACACCCCAATAGAGAGAGTACACGTAGGCCAACACACTGATCTGCTCAACGAGGGATTACGTTGCACAGACCCGTGTATATTGACCCACTACACCCTGACATTGGTGTGTACTTAGCATGGAATAACTGCAAGCACAACTAGAAGAAATTCATCAAATACATAGTGAATTCATCTTAGCTTTGATAGGAGGCTTCCTCAAATCCAGGTAATTGTGGATACAATACCCAACAAAAGCCTGGTGGGTACAACCAGCACAAGTACGCAGATACTCTAGGTTGTGTTCTTCTAGGGGCGTACGGAAGGGCTAGGCCTGGTAGTGTGGTTACCCGCCTAGGAGTGGGGGGCCCGACTCACTGTCTCCGTTTGCCACAACGGAGGTTCCTGGGGGTGAAGCTAGCCGCCCGAACAGGGGGAACTAAAGGTCTGTGCGCATAGAGTCGGTGGGTGTGTTGCACTTGCTTGTGCATTTCATAGCATATTTGCGTGTCATAGCATGAACATTGCCACCTATCGTATAAGATGGTATGGGACATTTTATACGATAGGCACTACAAAACGACCCCTTGGTCTATAGGGGTAATCCCTATAAATCAATGGTTATATTTCTTGTGCTTTCACTTACTTGCTACTCCTTGCTGTTTGATAACCGACACCCCAACGTATAAGTGGTATGGGACACTTTATACGATGGGAGCCCTGCAAAAGATCCCTTGGCTTATGCGCTTCCACGCATAAGTTAAGGTTACATTTCCTACTTTCTGCTTCTATCATGTTTACTATGGAATTGCTAGCATAGGTCCGCTGTCACCTGCTTTTGACTTACTCTCCACCTTCATATCCTTCCCTTTCTTCCTCTCTGCTCGGTACCTAGGAGCCATGGGGGAAGGGGTAAGGGATGATAGGGCTTAGTCTTTATGACTAACGGTTTTCGAACCCCAACATTTTAGGTGTACCATATGGAAGGGTCACGGGTATTGCAGTTTCTGACAGAGTTGACCCCGCGACCGTATTACCATTGTCACCAGCCGGGACATACACGGGTTAAATGCCCCTTGATGGGTGGGATCCCACCAGCTCAGCAGCCAGGAGGCCGAAGATGTAGACGCAAACGTGGATTGCGAGGCGGCGACGGTAGGCCAAAAAGGAAGAAGCACCCAGAGATGCAGTACCAGCAGAGTACGGAGTCGGTGGAGATGGGCCAGTCTAGCTTGGGTGCTCTCGGTTCAGTGACAGTTACGGTGTCGCTTAGTTTCAGTTTGCTTCCGCGAGTGACTTGTAGTGAGGATATGATGTACTGGGCACAAGCCCTCCTTTTGTACTCTGATATATTATTATTGTGGACACTCCCTTCGTGGATATTTATTTATATATATGTGGTTATGTGGACTTGCTTTTACTTCATTATGCTACTATTCTGCGATCAAAAAGGGCCGGCAGAATTGGCGTTTTGTAGTGGCGGCCTTCCCGTGAGTCGGTGCCACCACAAAGCGGCAGTTCTGGGCTAAGACCCCGGTGTTTTAAAAAAAAAAAGGGGGTCTTACAATTTGTTTCCCTATTTAGAAGATCTCGCCGGTACTTTCCAAATACAGTGTGAAACGAAGAAGGCGACGAATTTCTCTCCCTCCGGCGTATCTCTGGTGGTGCCGTTAAGGAACGATTCTAGTCGAGTGGATCAGATTCATCAAATCCGGTTGGGTAACGAAAATTTCCACCTATATGAGTTTCTCTTCTTTAGATAATTCCTGTGGCATTGACAAATAGCGCGCCTTGTGTAACGCTTGATTTTTCGTGGTTAAATTTCTTTTAGGTATTGTCGTGTTTATTTCTTTCGTTTAAGTTCGTGAGGTGTGGCGGCCCTCGTTTGTATTTTGTTGGGAGAGAACCACCCTTGCCCGAATCTTTTGTTTTCGGTGGTTTCTCTTTTGTTACAACACGCTCGATCGAACCGTGTGGGTTCTTTTCGCTTGAGAGGACCTTGGCTTATCGCCTTGGTATTATCTTTAAGGGCTTTGCGAACCCTCCGTAATTGTTAGTGTAGTAATAATATTAATTAAACCGCTGCGACGTTTAATGCTTGAGTGTGACGTGAGAGTTATTCGAGAGTGTCGCGTTTGTTTCGTCGACCACCAAAATGCTCGAAAGAGCGGTCCTACATCAATTTGGTATCAGAGGGAGGTTCTCGTCAATTTCCTAATTGACACTCCTCCCCCTCTTATATGGCACGTACGTACGCACTCACCCGTTTCATTGCAGATCAATATTTAAAAAATTAGTTTTCATGAAATGCATTGAAATTCCACAATTTCAAATTTCAAATAAAAAAATAAGTAAATTTCAAATTTCAAATTTCAAATTTCAAATTTCAAAATTCAAAATTAAAATTTCAAATTTCAAATTTAAAATTTCAAATTTCAAAATTTCAAAATTCAAAATTCAAAATTTCAAAATTCAAATTTCAAAATTTAAATTTCAAATTTCAAATTTCAAATTTCAAAATTTCAAAATTCAAAATTCAAATTTCAAGATTTAAAATTCAAATTTAAAATTTAAAATTTTCAATTTTCAATTTTCAAAATTTCAAATTTCAAATTTCAAAATTTAAAATTCAAATTTAAAATTTAAAATTTAAAATTTCAAATTTCAAAATTCAAAAATTCAAATTCCAACTTTCAAATTTTTCTCCAAATTACAAAAAAAAAAAAAAATTGTGGTCTGCCAATAGCCGGCTAAATTTAATTTTCAACAATAACAAAAATCAAAAATATATTTTTTAATAATCTCCATATTTTTGCCAGCAAGAATATCAAAAAAAAATTATATATATATTTTTAAATATTAGCGGGAATAAATCTATCTTTGAAAATAAAAAGGTCAGACTATTTTTCTTCTTTGCATATGTACCGGTTCCGGGTGAGTGTTCTCTCCGGATCCTTCTGAAATGTCCCATGACATCAACGCCTCCCGAGGAAAAACTATAGGTTCCAATAGGAACGTAGGGAAATCTGTCCATTCCCCAATAACGGATGAGATTATTGCTTTAGTTGCTCAACTAAAGGCTAGTCAAGTAGCACCGCCACCGCGCACCTCCAGGCGTGTTAGGATTCCTGCTCCGACATATGATGGGCTAGGTGGACCGCGAGTGTTTCTATGTTGGGTGAAAAACATGGAGCGTTATTTTGAGCAATATCATATTGTGGATCCCCACAGGATTCCCATTGCGAGATTTCAACTCTTTGGTCGAGTCTATACCTTCTGGAATAATGAGGAGAGACGTTTAGGGATGCCCTTCGTCGACTCACTTGTCGGTTGGCAGATTATGAAGAATATTTTAACGGACGAGTATTATCCTCCCTACTGCCGTTCCCAGTTTTCTGATTATAGGAGTGACTATAAGTCTCACGCTAGATCCTTGCTCTGCCAAGATCTGACTATTTTGAGCACATGTGCACCAACCGATGAAGGAAAAGAGAAGCTTAGGACCCTTGTCCCTAGTTCAATAGACGTGATTGCTAGGAATGCCATGAGCCCGCAGGGAGAGAGTGTTCCTATCAGCATGATTGAACTTGAGACTGTGAGTGGGATTGTGCCCGTCACTGTGGACGAGACTATTATCACTGACGAGTGTAGCGACGTTGAGGAGATTGGTTACCCTAGTGACCTGGATGAGGATTTCTCTTTTGAGGAATCATCTCCACCCCCCTTCAACAATATTTTAGTCATGGAGTCTTCTGATGACCCTGAGTCAGAAGACGTTCCGGTAGAGTCGGTAGAGTCCTCCGAAGCTGAGAGCGTACCTATTACTGATTTAGGTGATGACTTGTTAGGACCCGATATTATTATGGTTGACCCAGGCTTATTAGATATTTCTACGGTATTGGAAGAGTCACCATGGGATGGTTGTTCGGTTTGGGATAATCTTAGTGTGATACATCCGGGAGTTAGTTCTTTGCCGATATCATCTCCGCTTGGTATTCAAGCCAATTTATATACTCCCTGGGACTCGATTTGTCCATCCCCATATTTTGACTTAGACGATGTCCCTACCTCATGGGAAGAATTGGTCGATATAGGATGTGATGTTGTAGTAGATTTACCCTGCGAGGAAAATTTATCTTTGGATGACGGTAGCACTGAGGGCCCGATAGGGTTTTCTTTGATGATAGCTCCTTCGCCCGAGGCCCGAGTTAGTTTAGAAATTTTATCGGATACGAATCTGCCTACTATTGAGACGATCACTATGTCTGACTTAAGTAAAATTTATAATGATTTGGTGGATTCATTATGGGGCGAAAAGTTTACTGAGGATGAGTTTTCTGTGAGGACGAATCCACTATTCGAGTTTACTTTTGGTTTTAAAGGCTTGCAACCGGAGGCGTTCTCTTGGACGTTTAATACATGCTTTGACGTTGAGTGTGACTTGGTTCCCCCTACGGAGTCAACCCTGTCGACTCTCCCTCTAATTCCCTTAGCTCGAGTAGATGATTTAGTCATTTTTAGCCCTTCATATTTAGAGAAGTTAATTATTTCCGCCTTTCCGTTAAGCTTACTTAGAATGACGTGGGCAAACATAGTTGGTGACGAACGTTTTCTGCTGACTATTTATTATGATATCTTTAAATCAAAATTTAATTCCAAAGTTAAAACGAAAACGTTGGAACCCACTACATTATTTTTTGAACTTAAAGCACCTGTGCCACCAGACATAATTCCGTTATTTTTTACTATTAATTCAAGTCATGTGGCACATGAGTTCTCCCCTCATGGTTTTAATTTAATTAGGCGCATTTTTTAATTTCTTAATCCATCTAAATGCGTCCATTAAATTACTTGCTAAGTTGTGTCGAAAAGTCTATCACCATTATGTGAATGATTTGGTTTTGGATTGTCTCACCCTTGAACGGATGCCCCGGGCACTTTAAAAATATTAACGAATCAGCTAGTCCAATTTTTACGAATTTTACGGAAGTTTGGTAACATCACATTTCTGTTAAAATTTTCCACTGATTGGGGCATAGCTTCTATTTTCATCGTTACATACTTTTCGCTTTATGCTTTAATGCCACCTGAAATGTCTACCTCTCCGTATATATTTTCCACTATGCTTTCTATTGGGTTGGGTGGTGACAGTTTTCTAGGATCGTTCTCCTTCAAGGTCTCCATCGGAGGTACGCTGGTGGAAGTTGTTGAAATTCTTTTTCCTTCTTTGGCTAACGCGTATTTGAGGTCCCTCCAAGACCACCTTTTGTCATGCAGGTCCTTCTTCCCCGTCGACGACCTTCCAGGCAAGTACACACAGACATACTCATCAGTGATGAGTATTTTTAAGAGGGGGAGGATTGATGGAGCCGACTTCCCACGACATGTGGCCAAGGAGCGTCCTCCCTCTGACGATAATGGTAACCCGATAGATATGAATGGAGACGACAGCCCGCAACTACTTGAAGACGGCGATGGCGCACTGACACTTGACCATGAAGAGCGACGCCATAATAGCCGTCCGGAGCACAAGCCCATTTATAATTTATTAATAATAAATATTTATAAATTATTACGGAGTATTAATATATTTTATTATTTGTTTTATTTCAAAATTATCATTGTTATTTCGTGTTTAATTTCATGTATTAGTTGTTACATGGTTATGTTATAAAACCATGAGTTTAGATTTCATTTTTCATGTTGGGCTGCATGTAGCTAGTTGGAGTGTTTGTTGTAGCCTATATATAGACATGTACCCCTTTGTTTATCATTAGTGAATGAATGAAAAGAAAAACAATTTCAAGAATTGAAATCCTCCTCCTACTCCAAGGCATGTTTTCGGCCCTCCTCCTTCTTCTTCCTCTTTGGCCGTCGGCCACCTCTCCCCCCTCTCTATCTCGGCTTCCCTCCTTCTTCCTCTCCTCTACTCCCTTGCAAACCCGAGCCCTAGCCACCACCTTCCTACCCGGCCCCTCCTCCAACCTCCAAGCCGCCACCTCCTCTCTCACAAACCCAGCCACCACCAAACTCCAACAACCCGAGCCCTCCCTCCTCCACAAAATCTTAGTCGTCAACCACCAACACCAACAAGCCCGACCCCTTCCTCATCCCCGTCCTAAATCCAAATATCACTTTCCAAATTAAGCTCTTAGCCTACCATAATAAAAATATTTCATTCCCTAAATATTTCTCAATCCACCACCTTTTCTCTCTCCTGCCTTATCTGGAGATATTTGTTTCCCTATTTAGAAGATCCCGCCGGGACTTTCCAAATACAGCGTGACATGAAGAAGGCGACAAATTTCTCTCCCTCCGGCTTATCTATGGTGGTGTCGTTAAGGAACGATTCTAGTCGAGTGAATCAGATTCATAAAATCCGGTTGGGTAACGAAAATTTCCACCTATATGAGTTTCTCTTCTTTAGATAATTCCTGTGGCATTGGCAAATAGCGCGCCTTGTGTAACGCTTGATTTTTCGTGGTTAAATTTCTTTTAGTTATTGTCGTGTTTATTTCTTTCGTTTAAGTTCGTGAGGTGTGGCGGCCCTTGTTTGTATTTTGTTGGGAGAGAACCACCCTTGCCCGAATCTTTTGTTTTCGGTGGTTTCTCTTTTTGTACAACATGCTCGATCGAACCGTGTGTGTTCTTTTTGCTTGAGAGGACCTTGGCTTATCGGCTTGGTATTATCTTTAAGGGCTCTGCGAACCCTCCGTAATTGTTAGTGTAGTAATAATATTAATTAAACCGCTGCGACGTTTAATGCTTGAGTGTGACGTGAGAGTTATTCGAGAGTGTCGCGTTTGGTATCATAATTAATGCTGTCATGGAACGAGTATATTTTTGAGAATATAAGCATTAATTATCAGAGTATTACTGCTTAAATATAATCAAATAAATTGACAGTCGAACTGAGAAACTGAAGAGGAAAAACATCGAACAGAACCTGAAAGAAAATAGTCGACCTCAAGAAGAATTTCGTCGACCTGAACTCCAAGTTTGTCGAGCTGAGAAATCTCCTTCGTTGAGCTGAGCTCAACGATCATTATCTGAAAAAGAACTGCCAATGTGAGCTCCAAGTTCGTCGACCAGAGATAGACTTTCGTCGAGCGGAACTTCTAAAGTCTTTAAAACTGCTTGTCTCTAAATCCTTGTCTCTGAAGTCTTCTGAAGGCAGGTTCAATAGGCTAACCTAATAAGACTAACCTTAACCTTAGAAAACACAAATGACCCTGGGCTATACATGATGGGTCAATAAACCTAATAGTGAACCTAGCCCAAATCAACCCTAAACAAGGTGGGGTTCCAACACCGTTCGCTGTCTGTACTCCTCCATCATCCGCCACACCGTCGTCGCTAGCCTACGTGGGATCCGGCGAACCTTCCACTCATGTACCCAATCAACTTCGACCCCGTGCGACGGATCTGTGTCCCCTCACTCAAGCGCCGTTGATCCAGCGTGAAGACTACAGCGCCAGATCTTTCTCCGCTACCCCTGCCTTCTAGGGCCCCGACGAGGCCAATTCCGTCTTTCCATGACGTCGTTGACGTCGTTGCCCCACTGTCCAACAACTCTCCCCTATAGGGCACGATTGCTTCCGGCGGCCTTATTCTTCCTTTGTCTGGCCCTCTGCCACTACCGCCCCACTTCATAAGTCCATCTCGGCCTCCTCCAACACCGCCCGAACCTCCAGCTTTGATTTGGTCCCCGTTTGGATATAATGTTGTCGCCTCCGATGGGATACTCTGAGACTAATCTCCCAGCTGCTTCCTGTTAGTATTTTGATATGTTTGTTTATTTATTTGATCTTTAAAATAAGAGCTTGCTTGCCCTTAATCATTATTAATCATATTTATCGTTAATTTTCATATCCGCACATGTTGTTTTCCTATCGTCTATGCTTGTGGAAGATTTTTTTTTCAAGTTGTTAATTATGCTCGAGTGTTAGGCTTATATGTGAATTTATGAAATTTAGATCAATTGTCACTCTTCGTTTGCCCGTTTGGATATAATGTTGTCGCCGCCGATGGGATACTCTGAGACTAATCTCCCAGCTGCTTCCTGTTAGTATTTTGATATGTTCGTTTATTTATTTGATCTTTAAAATAAGAGCTTGCTTGCCCTTAATCATTATTAATCCTATTTATCGTTAATTTTCATATCTGCACATGTTGTTTTCCTATCGTCCATGCTTGTGGAAGATTTTTTTTCAAGTTGTTAATTATGCTCGAGTGTTAGGCTTATATGTGAATTTATGAAATTTAGATCAATTGTCACTCTCCATTCGCTCGAGAAATTCACACTAGCGCATCATATTTAAAAGAGAAATCAAATTTATTTTTATAAAATTGTCTCGAGAGTTCGGTTTACATCACTGGCCGATCAAACTAACAACCCTTAACACCAAGATAAACTAAAAAGTGTGATACAACGACGACAACACACATATGACAGAAAAAAGTACTTTTAAAAGAAAACACACGCACACAAAACGAGCATAGCACATTCGGATGCGACCATGGATGCATCACCGTCTCGCATGCATCGATGACGTCGGGTTCTTCCATTTCATTCTTCGCATCCACATTCGCGCGGGCGTGCATCACGCCCCTCCAGCAACGATGGATCGACGACAGTGTCCCTGTGGATTCGTAGCGACGTCCCAATGGAATCTGCGACAATGTCGCACATTCGTCTGCTCTTCTCGTCCCGGCGCTGGCCAAAATGGTTTTTGGCATTTGCTCTGTCGGTTCAGGCCCCGATCCGCCAGCTACGCCAGCTCCAGGCCCCGATCCTCCTGCACCGCTGTTTCTCAGCCTGCTCCAAGCCCCGATTTGTCGTTCCTCAATCGAATCCTACATCTCCACGCCCCGATCCTTTCGATATGCAACAAACTTCGCTCTGTCAACCGCAGCCCGATCTCTTCTCAGCAGCACTGTCCCGCAGCCCTCGGCAGCGCCTATCCATTCTCACCAGCCTGCTCACTTCTCAGCGACGTCGTCCCACATCCCTTAGCTCCGTCAACCACATCCCAATCCCTTCTTAGCAACGTCAGCCGATTCATATGCCAAATGGTCGGATGGAATCCTGTATGGAAGTTCTCGAGCATGCCCTCACCACCATCAAACCTTGCCTCGAAGCCCAAGCCAAGCAGTTCATGTCGATAATGTCCATGCTTCCCAACTTGCAACCCGGTCAGAACTCCGGTCCTACTGCTGCCTCTGTCATGGGAACCCCCAACTTATTGGCCCCGCAGATCCCGCATTGCCAGATTTTTCTCCACAACTTACACGCCTCAACATCCCCACATTTAATGAGACTGACCCCTTGTGTGGATTGCCCATACCGAACAATTTTTTGACATTCACTAGACTCCTCCAATGCAGCAGATCTCCACAGCAATTATCGACATGGAAGGGTCTGCCTGCCATTGGGCTCGCTGGCTCTGCCAGTCCTCCCTCGGCCTCACCTGGACAGCTCCCACGGAGGCCCTCATTCAGCAGTATGATCACCGTTACTCGGCTCCATGATCGAACGTCTTTGCAGAGTCCGTCGAACAAGCTCTATTGATCCGTATGTGGATTCATTTATCGAGTTGGTCACACATGTTCCGGGTCTTCCACCCGACCATTACTTGGTCTACTTCATGCACAACCTACAACCCCATATCCAAACCCGCATCTGCACCCTTCAACCGTTAACTGTTAACTAAGCCATGGACCTCTCCCTAGTCATGGAGGCCAAATTCCTCGCGATGTTCGGGGACCCTCCTTCCTCATTGCCTCCCGCCAAGCCTCCCTACCAACCATATATTCCTCCTATGTATAAACAACCACCACTACCATCTCCTCTACCTCGCCCACCCATTATGGGCCCACGCAACAACCATTATGTCCCTACTCACTGTCTGTCCAATCAAGAGCACAATGACTTACGGAGCAGGGGTATGTGCTTCCTTTGCAAACAACCCTATTCTCCTACTCATGATTGTCCGGTGAAGGAGTTCTGCCTTCTCATCAAAGAGGATGTGAATGAAATCAGTACGACTGACTTTGATGCTCTTATGATCGCGGATGTACCACCGGACGGCGCTCTGAGAACCTCTGCGGCTGCCCACCCGTGAGCATTTCACTACTAGGTGGAGGGCGACACTCTGACCTTGAGGGAAAGGTCGATTTTTTAGCGGGGTGTATTGTTGCGCACACGCGCATATCTTATTATATCTTGTATTGTTTTTTGTTTCTTTATGGTTCGTGATTGGTGAGCGCCCCCTAAATAAGGAGATATGGGAGAGATGTTTTCATTTATTGATTTTTAGGGTTTGGGTCTCCATCTTTGGAGAAGGGATTCTCGGAGGAACCAACCTCCAGAAGTTAAGCACAAGTATATCTCGTGATAGTATCTTTATTTTAAATTAGTGCAAGCATTTTCTCCTTTATGTAACAGTGCTCCTTGCGCCCTGGTGCGCCTTGTGCCCTGGTGCTCCTTGCGCCCTGGTGTGCCTTGTGCCCTGGTGCTCCTTGCGCCCTGCTCCGCCTTGCGCCCGGGTGCACCTTATGCCCTAATGCGCCTTGCGTCCTGGTGCGCCCTAGTGCGCCTTGGAGAGCTCTGGTGTGTCTCGCGCCTTTAATAACTTGGCTGAAAAATAAAATATTCAAATCAATATAATCGAAAGATTCTAGCAATAAGTGAGCATCCGTGCAATGCGAGAAATAAAACACAATTGTAAAACTCACCAAGTAATTGACATCGATGGTATAAGGTATGGTAAGAAGGCTCAGGATGGTTGTAGGAGCGATGTGTCGTCTCCAATATATGGTTGAGGAATTTTAAAACTGAGGGAATTTCTAGGGTGTGTAGATTATGGGATTTTGGGAATTTTGGGGATTTCAGAGGGCTTTGCAGAAAGGAAAGAGTTAGTAGGAATTGTCGAGACTCTGGATTGGGAGGGGGCTATTGTGGAAGTGTATGAATCGAAGGGAGTAGTTGTAGAGGCATTGAATTGGAAGAGGAAGGCTGATCGGGGCTGCGTTGGGTTGTACAATATTGGGAGGGGAGTTTGGGGGTTGTGGGAATGGCTGCAGAGCTAGTGGAGCAGTCGTGTTCATAAAGCCCCCCAGGCCCGGGCCTAAATCGGGCCTCCCAGGCCCGGGCTTTCCCGAACCGGGCCCGGGCCCTGATTATAGCCGGGCTGGGCCGGGCCGGGCCGGGCACCTGGCTCCGGGAGGGGGCTGCTAAGGCCCCCAGGGCCGGGCCCGGTTTTTTTTTTAAAAAAATTATTTTTTTTATAAAAAAAGTAAATATAATTTATAAATACAATGAAAAAAATACGATTAATTTCATTTATGAATTGTGATTGAAAAAACTACGATTAATTTCATATTTTGAAAGAAAAAATAATAATTTTATTAATGTTGAATGAGATTACGGAAGTTTACAAAATTATAAATACACTGAAAAAAAATACTTGTGATTGAAAAATCCAAAATTACATGTCCGCCATTTAAAAAAAATGTAAAAATTTCAAAAATCCGTCTCGCCATCTTAAATCTTTAGTTTAAGTTGATCGCGTCCATCTCGTCTTCTATGCCCAACGAGCTATCCTCGATCGATGAAATATGCTGCTTCCTCTTGATCGCATCCAAGTGGTCCTTGTACCATATGCAGATTTCGAGCGATTCTTCGCTCGTTCAACACCCTGCCACTAAGAGAAAAAGCAGACTCCGAAGCTACCGTGTTAGCTTGGATCGTTAGTAAATCTTGGGTCATATAGGAAATAATAAGATAGGTATTTACTTTACATTTCCACCATTTTAAAATATCGAAATTTTCTAATTTGTCCGTACTCATAAAATGACAAAATTGGGTTTTTGTATACAAATCTAATTCATTTAAACTACTAGATGTCGTGCACGTTTTTTTCCTTGAAGCTAACTCTATCATTTTATTTTTAAAACTATCACATGTTTTTTGTTGCGACACATCCTCTCGGGGCCGCGATCCGTATAAATTATCATAATAATTATAAGATTCAGTAAAAATATTATTAAAATTAAAAATACTAAGATTATCCAAGTCCGAATCACTGAGATTTACGCCTAAATTATTATTTATTTTTTCAATAAAATTTTCTACGCCGTCTATGCCGAAAAGAGGATTCAAAGCGGCGGCGCATGAAAACATAATATTTTAAAATTTTGTTTTCCATTATTTCTATTAAACCACTCCATCTGATGTGTTGCTTAAAATAATTTAATTTTTTGTGAAATATTAACAATATTTTCAATAACTAGCGGACTAGTAGGATAATATACGCTAGATAGAGAATTTGTCGCCGTATAAAAAAACTTCTAATAAATCCATATAATTTTCTAAAACAGCCCAATCAGACTCAATTAATTCATGTTGATTTAACATAGTATAGAATTCCATTAGTAGTGTTTTTTGACGAATCACTCGTTTTAACATTGTAAATGTCGAGTTTCATCTAATTGACATGTCAAATAAAGGTTTCAAAATTTTTTAACATTGAGCGTTTGCGAATTTTTTAAAATTCTGTCGTTGTTGTTTAGAACTATAAATAAATTATAACATTAAACGTATTTTATTAATGTATGGTTCCATATATGTTAAACTATTTTGTACGACCAAATTTAAAACGTGACAGACACAATGAGTATGAAAAAAATATCGTTTAACATAGGTTTTAAATCACGTTTTAACCACTCAATTGCAGTGATATTATTTGTGGCGTTGTTGAAAGAAATACTCATAATTTTATCTTTTATTTTAAATTCTCGCAAACATTTTAAAATAATTTGATAAATCGCTACACCGGTGTGCGGGACTTCAAAACCTTCAAAAAACATTATACGCTTTTTTAGATCCCAGGAAACGGGATCGACCTATTGACAAGTGATGGAAATATATGATAATCCTAATTTGATACTACTTGTCCAAACGTCGCACGTTAAACTCACTTGACCCTCAAAATTTTCAAAATAATTAATTAAATATTTTTTAGCTTATAAATAATATTTAAGTGTGTCGCGTCTAATGGAAGATCAACTTACTTGATGATATTTGGGTTGTAGCCCTTGGTGAATGTACTCAGATTCTTGCTCATCATCATAGTGGTTGAACAACAACCCACGTCTTATGACGTTCTTCACCTGCAGCTCCCGCTGTCGACCTTGATCGTACGTCCATATTTGTCCAGATGCAGATAATTGCGCCTGGCTGGACTCGGGAGGAGCTTGTTTGGCAGTACAAGACTTAATGTGTTTTGCGAGTGTCGAGTTGCCACTAAGCGTAATTAATTTCGAGCATTGCTTGCACTTCGCCTTATGCTCAGAGCCGACTTTCACTTTGTCGAAATAATTCTAAACTGGCTTCGTATGCTTGTGTTCCACCACTTCGTGAGCGACTGATGATGATGAAGATATCATCGTCGATGACATATTCGACGTAAAAAAATAGTGGGAGGGGGGAGTGTGGGACTTAGGACTTAGGAGGGGTGGGATTGGGAAATTTGGGAGTGGTGGGAGTGGGGGGGATTTATAGGTTTTAAAAAAAACTTAATGTTTTTTTAATATTTATTAAATAATAATTAAATAAATGTTTATTATTAATTAATAATTAAAAATAAAAGCTGCAAATAGGGCTGGCAGCAAATGATTCCAACGGCTCTAAGAGCAGTTGTTAAACAACGGCTCTTAGAGCCGTTGTTAAAGGGGCCGGGCCCAGCCCCGGGATTCGCCCGGGCCTAGAAACCGGGCTTTGCCCTGCCCGACCCGGCCCCGGGCTTTGCCCGGGCCTAGGAAACCGGGCTTTTCCCGGCCTGGCCTAGGCCGGGCACCGGGCCGGGCAAATGCCTATATATGGGGCCTTGTAAGGCCCCAAGGCCCGGCCTGGGCCCGGGGCGGGCTTAGCCCGGGCAAAGCTGGGCTTTTATCGGGTCGGGCCCGGGCCGGCCCCCCGGGCCCGGTTTTATGGGCACCCCTATAGTGGAGGATGTAGGAGGTGGTGAAGGAGCCTCCTAATGATGGGAAGGGCAAGGATACGATGGGGGACTGGAGGAGTGATGACTCGACAAGTACCGATACTAAAGGAGAGTGGATGGATCACTTGCCAGGTATCGAATAAGACTCATTGTAGCACAACGAGGTGGTGAAAAGCAGTGGGAGGGAAGAATCTTGGAGTTGCACCAGGACATTATTCGGGCATCAACACCTGACCACGAGACAAGTCGACTTCTAAAATAGAAATCAATATATTAATTCCCCCTCTAGGGCAAACACACAAACACCGACATACATGGGGGGAGGTTAGGCAAATTTGATGGCTTGTAAAGGCGATCAGATCTGGTAGCTTATCACTCAATATAAAACTCGACAATAACAACACTCAAGCCTTTATCCCATTATAGTGGGTTGGCTATATGGATCCTTTGTTGCCATTGTGCTTTATCTTTTATCATAATCTCACTAGTACATAAATAAATCATGTATTTCCATATAGTTTCATTCCAAGTCTTTATTGGTCTACCCCTCCCTCGTTTAACATGCTTAGTGACTAGACTCTCACAACCCCTGATACATTCATTCCTAATTTTATCCAATCACATGTGTCCACACATCCACCTAAGCATTCTCATCTCAGCAACTCCTATTCTTTGCTCACGTACACAATCCACTGCCCAACATTCCTAATTATGCCCTATCTTTTGTCATAATCTCAAGATAGAATTCATCCTCCTTCTCAAGTTTCATGTGATGTCAAGGGTTGGATTTCTTCTAATCTTCGATCTAGGGTTTACTTTATTGACAAGAAGCATGACTCTTAACCCTCCATTGATGCTCGGTCCCCCTTCTTCTCTTTGACGGGGTGTTCTTCTCTACTCCATTCAATTTTCTAGGTGGTTTGGTTGCTTTTTGTTTTCATGTCAAACATTAGTGATTCTGGTGCCTCCATGACCCCCGCTGGATCTACCCGGGTTGGTCAAGAACACATATATTATCAGCTTACTACAATCTGCCTTGATGACAACAACTATTTTTCTTGGTCCCACTCCATTACTCTTGCCTTACACCACTGCTCCTGCTACGACTTCTGCTACTTGGCCTAAAAGGGAGTCAAAAACTCTTTTATCATGTTGATAGAAAAATCGATGCGGAGAAGAGAAGAGGTTGAGAAAAGAGATGAAAATGAGGTTGATATTATTCTCCGATTCTATATCCGATAAAGGCAAGTATACCTTATCGTTTATAGTATAGGATATTTAAGTTCAATATCAAGATTGTATTACCCAGGACAGATTAATTACTTCTACTTTAAGGAGGTTACTATTATCTTATCCAAAGATTTTTTTTGGTTTGTTCTAAAAGAGCGCTAAATTGCACGTTATAAAAAAGGTTAAAACTATGAATAAAAGAATTAGTACTCGATTTTAAATCACTTTGGCATAAGCTAATCAAAATAAAATAACAAACTAGATCTCAATAAAGGAAAAGGCATCTTGACTATGGGGGTTCTCGAAGCTTGAACACGCTCCTCTCGAAGAAGTGCCCAACTGAGTTTAGGAAGATCCGACCGAACACTCGTCCTGTATTCGAATACATAAAGCTCGCCTTAAGTGGTGAACCCTACTATTGGATTTGACTCCAATCTGGGAGATTTACGTCATTCTCTCGAGAGAGGTGCGTGCAACTCTCTTTACTCATGGGTGATCAATTCAAACTATGAGCCTCTCGGCTAGCTAAGAATGAAAACCTAAGTGGAGACTATATATCGATAATATAGTCCCACTAAATTTAAATCAAGAGTAAATCGAAGGCCAATACTTTTAAGAAGAGAAAGAAAGCTAAAGAATCATAACTTGATCAACTCATCCTCAGATCATCACGATCGAGTACTAATGAAGATTTAGTTACTCATGATGGAAGGGTAAGAGAGAGATAGGTAGTAGAAGTTCATAAGAAGTTAAATAAAGAACGGAAGAGAATGAGAGGAAGAGAGAAACTTTTATTATTAAAACAAAGGAGGTTACAAGTTGAAATAAAGATTACAATTGCATGAATAAAAACACTATTTATGCACTAATATTACACTATTAAAAGACATTACAATATCATTATAAAAGTTGTATGAAAAGTAGAATAGGAAGAACTTGAAGTGAGAGAGAGAAAGAGAGAGAAATTAAGAACATAAACACCAAGAAAATAAGTAACATCACCTCCCCTCTCAACCAAATCTGGTCCAAGAACACTTGGAGTGCTCTGGAATTTATAGGAAAATTTCTGGGAAGTACACGCTCCCTAACATGCCCGTGTAGGGGGAGTGTTAGGTACGACATGGCTTCGGCTTGATGGAAATCTTGCGGGACAGCGACTGGCGGGAGTTGGGGTACACGCCCCAGGTTCATGCGTGTGTAGGGGGGCATGTAAGCATAGTTGACTTCGGTTGATGGAAATCTTGCGGGACAACGATTGGTGGGAGTTGGACTAGGAACACGCCGGTGTAGGGGGGCATGTAAGGTACAACATGACGACGGATCGGCGAAAGGCGTGCTGCGGTGCCAAAAATCAGAACTTGGCAGGACACGCCCGGAGGTACACGCCCGTGTAGGAAGTACATGGTCGTAACCTAGGGGCGTATATGGTGGATTTTTCGGGATCTAACCACAGGAGCATATCTGCATCGGGATTGGGTTACACGCCCAGGTACACGCCCATATAGGGGGTACACTGCCGTGACCTAGGGCATGTAACATGGAAAATGACCAAAAAGTGTCCAAAATCTGAAAAATAGAAAATAAACTAAGTTAGAATAATTTTTATAAAAGAAATTAATTATAGGCTCAAAATTCATAAAGTGTAAAATTTTAAATAAGAAAATATATGAATTTATCCAAGTAAATTAGGTTAAAATAAGTATCATCAAATTCTCTCATACTTATGTTTTGCTTGTCCTCAAGCAAAGATATAAAAACTAGCCAACATAAAAGCAACTAATCAAAAGACTTAATTATGTTACACACGAGTACCCTGCGAAATTCTAAGTAGGAAAAAAAATTAAAAATAAACCTAAAGCTTTTACTTAGTTATGAAATAACATTTTAAAATCTTTACTAACAAAAATTAATCATCCAAAATTTTAACCAAAAGTCTTTAAACAAATCAATTAAATGTGTAACAAAGGAATAACGCATTGAGTGGTTACTATACCCTAAGAGATAAATTATAATCATATCAATTTAAAATCAAGAATCTAAAGACATACCCAAAAACTTAACTAATCTATTCTTCTTTTCTACTTAACTAAAAAAACAAACCTATGAGTACTTAACTCAAAAGGACTTCGTTAGGACCGAGACATAACTTAGGTATACGATTTGGAATGGAATTCAAAGATAAAACCGGTGGCTAACAATCACACTAAATCAAAGCATGAGTTTTATAAAAATTTCAAATATGAAGCAAAAAAAAGTATAAGCAATTTTTCTTCCTTTCCTTTTTTTGATATAACATTTTTCTTCAAACAAAAGGCCATAAATATTTTTCTTTTGAAATTGGCCATACAGAACTTTTTTTAACTATAACACATGTTTCTTGGATAGTCTTCTTTTGAGCATACTTTTTTTAAGTTCTCTAAATATCACACAAACCTATCACAGTCATGAAATTTAAATAAAACTCAAAAGGTTAGTGTAATCAAATTTGTTGAAAAAATTGGCTTTGGTGAGAAGATAAGTTGAGATAGTAAGTAAAACATGGAAAAAAGGCCCAAAAGAGGCTAACTTATTTAAAAGGTTGGCATGAAGGCTCAAATGAATTCAAAAATGGCCTAAATATTTTCATGCTCCTAAATTCATCTAAAGCATAGATTTTGAAAAATTTCGAAAAGAATAAGTCTTAAATAGCAAAGAGAGACTAATGAAATTATCATGAACATAACAATAATAAGCGTCTAGGATAATTCACATCTACTACACTAGTCCAAAGTTAACATTACAAAAATGTTCTAAAACCAAAAAAAAAAAATAGTGGATGAAATTTTTTTAAGTAAAGAGAATAAAAGAAGAAAATCATAAAGAAGTGCAAGGTTTAGAATATTTTTTCAAATTAATATGCTACCTAGAATTAGAACACTACATGAGTCAATATTTTACTCGTATAACATAATTAAGAAGAAGGATTAGAAAAAATTAAAACTAGCTATGTTTATATACAAGATTTTGAGAATAACAAAATATAAAGCAATGGGTAATATTGATACTACCACAATTAGTCTAAACTACAATTATATTTTTTGTTTGATTTTTTAAAGATTTCATAAAATTTTTTGGAATTTTTGAAATATTATCTTTTTTTTATATATTTTCTTTAAGATAAAATAAAAGGAAACATAAGTAGAAAGAAAACTAAAACATAAATAACTTAAGTTTTTTTTTTTAAAAAAATTTGGACTTCCTAAGGGCTACCCTGTGAAGGGTTCGCAATGGTACTAGACGGTATGATGGGATGAAATCCCAAATGATCCTTTCCAAGATTTTAGGTTGTTTTTTTAAAACAAAGAGAAAATATTTTTGAGATTTTCAAAGTTTTATAAATTTTTTTGGAATTTTTTTTTAAAATTTTCCAAAATATGGAAGGACTTAAATAAGGAAAGACTGTCCATACTTAAAAATTAAAAATTGTCCCCAATATTTAAAGCTAACTATGAAGAGGGAAAAATAAAAGATTTGAGGGGGAAAAGATGGCTTCCCTGGTAGCGAAGGAGGGGAAGACCGCAACAAAAGTCATGCACAAATTGTTAATACAATAAAACAAAACAAAGAACTAATAAGGATATCTATGAGGTGCCTCCCGCAAGCGCTTTGTTTAAGACCGTGTAGCTTGACCCATATGGTGGCGACAAATATTTAAGGCGAAAGGTCGTACGAATCACTCTTCTCCAACTATGTGTTTCCCGGGAGGTACAACTTAAGTCGGTGCCCATTCACTTTAAAGGAGCCTTTTTCCGGGTGGGAAATGAGAACTGTCTCATATGGCCAAGCCTCTTTAATGATAAAGGGGCCGGACCATCACAATTTTAATTTTCTCGAAAAGAGGCAAAAAGGAGAGTTATAAAGAAGGACGAGATCGCCCAGCGAAAAAGTTTTAGGAAATTTTATGTTTTTGTCGTGATAAAACTTCGTTCGCTCTTTATAAAGCTTATTGCTCTCGTACGCGTTTGTGTGCCACTCGTCGAGTTCATTCAGCTGAAATTTTTGTTATTCGGCAGTTAGGGTAGGATCTAAATTCAATAAGTGCTCTAACTCGACCGGAAGATGACAAGCTTTGCCATAAACCAATCGATGCGGCGTGCAACCAATGGCTGTCTAATACGTTGTTCGATAGGCCCATAACGTATCATCAAGCTTTAGTGCCCAATCCTTTCTATTCATAGAAATAGTTTTCTCTAAAATGTGTTTTAGCTCATGATTAACGACCTCGACTTGATCGCTCGTCTGGGGGTGATAAGTGGTGGAGAGTTTTTGTGTGACACCATATTTCGCCAAAATTTTGGTGAATTGGATATTGCAAAAGTGGGTGCCCCTATCACTAACGATAGCACGCGACATGCCAAATCGAGAAAATAACTTTTTTAGAAAATTAACTACAACTCACGCATCATTGGTGGGGAGAGCTTGCGCTTTCTCCCACCTCGATATGTAGTCGACAACAACGAGAATATATTTATTTTGATAAGAGAGAGGGAGAGGTCCAACAAAATCAATGTCCCAAAGATCGAAAAGTTCGCACTATAAGAAAAGATTTTGAGGCATCTCATCCCAGCGGGAGATATTACCCGACCGCTGGCATCTGTCGCAAGTACTCACAAGGGTGTGATCATCTTTAAAGAGCGTGGGCCAATAAAAGCCCGCATCCAGCGCCTTCCTTGCGGTACAATTTACCTGATAATGAGCACCTGTTGGTCCTTCGTGGCAGTTGTAACGACCCAAGAGACAACTCGACATCACTATATGGCTACATCCCATGCCACCCAACCCCTCGCTGGCCTGTTTCTCAACACAACGGGTTATTGGCACAAGGATTCGATCCTGCAACCCTTAACAAGAAACCTTCAACAATCCTCATCACCAACTGAGCTGCAATAACCCATTGAAGGTGTTGGAACACCCTATTACTAATTTGGGCAAGGATCACTATGTTCTTAGGAAATTGTATTGACCTTATTGTATAGTATTAAAGGTCAATTAGAATGAGTCTAAGGGTTAGTCTTAGGTTTGGAAGCTGCCCCAAAGACTTTCTAAGATCAGGATTCAAGTGCAGAAGACTAGGATAATTTTCGTCGAGCTCAGGTCGACGAAACATCGAACTCAGTTCGACTATCTCTGAGCTCAGTTCAACGAGTCGTCGAACTCGGTTCGACGATCTTCGAGCTCAGATCGACGTTTCTGTCTCTAGAAGTAATCTAATCTCTGAGCTCAGGTCGACGATAGTTGAGCTCAGATCGACGATTTCTGTTTTCAGTCTAGCTCTAGTCTCTGAGCTCAGGTCGGCGATAGTCGAGCTCAGATCGACGCTTTTCTGAAGAGATCGATGATTTCAGGAATTCAAATTCAGTCAGTTATGGAATTCAATCTGATTTATTATCAGCATTTATTTCAAAGGATTATATAGCCGTTTCAACTAATCTGGAGCAAGTTTCAAGGAAGACAAAAAGGAATGTCTCTTAGGACTTTCCTCTTGAGAAAAATATCATTTAAGGCAGTCATTTATGACTGATTAACGGCTATCTCAAAGATAGATTTTCAGTATATCTCCAGAGAATAATTGAGAAAGAATATAAGAGATATCAATCAAGAATTCTGGGAATAGACTCAAGAGACACAAGTCTACAGGATTACTGAGTTAGAATTCATACAGAACACAAGGAATAATACTGTGAAGAAGATCATTAAACTTCTATTCTAATCCTTCAAGATCTTCTTGATTCAAGTGTTCAAAGGCTTCTTCATCAAAGACTCCAGACACATCACATTTCAGCAACTGCTGAAATCATCTCTTGCTGGAGATCTAAAGTTTCTGAATACCTATCACCCTTTGCAAAGCTCTTCTTTCTGAACAATTGTAGATCTCAAGGGGAGCTTTGACAACATCATCCACTAGTCTTCTCTTAGACAGTTGACAGAGAAGAACAACAACTTTTTTCTTTTTCCTTACTCTGCTGTAAAAGAGTTTCTCAAAACTCTCTTCAAAAGTTTTGTGGCTGGTTTCTGAGACCTTGTCAAAACTCAGTGGTGGCAAGACACCTGATCAAAAAATCTGGGTTTGGTTTTTGAGCACCTTATCAAAAGCTCATTGGTGCCCAGGACACCTGATCAACTATTCCTGCAGTGGATTTCTACCTAGGGTGGTAGACGAGTGGATGTACCCAGGTTGATTGGGGAACCACTATAGATCCTTGTGTCATATGGATTGCTGTATTTTTGTGTTGCTGTGTGCTGTGATTTTTTGCTTTCTTGCTATCTTTGTCTTATTTTCTATAAGCACATTACACATATACTTAAATCAAGTCTTCCATTGCAAATAATTTTTAAATTGGAAATTATTTTAATATACTCTATTCACCCCCCCTCTAGAGTAAAGGTAGATCTTACCCTCACTTTCAATTGATATCAGAGGGAGGTTGGTTACTCAACAACTAAATCTTCATTAGATTATTTGTTTCTACAGGCTAACACCTGAAACAAAAGATCTCTGATCAGATCAATCTTCTATAGAGGGTTATTATTTTTATTATATTTATTTTCATACAAAACCATGGCACAGAACAAAGATTATGCTAGCACCAGACCTCCAGTGTGCAACCTTTCTAAGTTTGCACTTTGGAAGGCAAGGATAAAATTATATATAAATTCTATTGATGAGGACATCTACAATTCTATTTTGACAGTGTGTCCAAGACCCCCAGTGAATACAAGTACAAGTGTTGTTCCACCTCCTTCAGGAACAGATGAAGAAATTAAGAAATGGAAAGTTGCTGATGCCAAAGCAATGAATATTCTGGCTCAGACTATATCGGATGAAATATTTCAGAAAGTGGCTGAATGCAACTCAGCAAAAGAAATATGAGACAAGTTGTCAGAAATTGTATTAGGATCTGCTGATGAAAGGAAAGACAGAAGATCCCATCTCATAACCCAGTATGAGAACTTCAAAAAGGGAGAAGTTGAGTCAGTTGCTGACATGTACAACAGGCTCAGCCTAATAGTCAGTGAGTTAAAAACATTAGACAAGGAGATCTCACTAACTGAACTCAATGACAAAATCCTAATGTGCTTCCCCAGCACTTGGGACTCAAGGATCTGGCCAATCAAGGATGCTGGAAGCCTAACTGAGATTACTATTGAGGCTCTATTGGGCAAGCTCAAGTCCTATGAGCTGCTCATCAAGAATAGAGAGGAAGAACAAAAGGTTGCTTCTCCAGCTATCAGGAAGGAGAAGACAATAGAATTCAAAGCTACAGAAGACCAACCTGAAGATAAAGTCACAGGCAATGAAGAACTAATGAGCTTACTGGCCAAAAGATTCTATAAGATGGCCAGGAAAGATTTCAGAAAGAGGTCATCCAGAGGGCATGAGAAGCCAAGGTATGACAAATCCAATAATAAAGAAATTATTTATTTTGGATGCAGGAAACCAGGCCATATTATGCCTGATTGTCCAGAAAATCAGAATAAGGACAAGAGGGACAGGAAAGATAAGAGAAAAGACAAGAACTCCAGGAGAAACAACAATGACAAATCCTCTTCCAGCAAGAACAAACACACTAGGAAGGGATTTGTAGAAGAAACTTGGAGTGAAACTGAAGAAGAATCAGAGGCTTCATCAAGCTCAAGTGATGATGAAGATGATGCTGAAGAGAAGGAGTTCTGCATGATGGCTATCAATGCCTCCCAACATAGTTCTAATTGTTGCTGTATAAGCCTGGGCGGACAGGCGGCTTGACTGGCGGTTTGGTAGCCGGGCGGTCAGCCGGCTAATCTATGGCGGGTTGGTAGCCGGGCGGTCTGCCGGCTAATCTCTGGGATCTCAGTGGATTGGCGGCGTGCTCTGATGGTGGTGACCGGGCGGTTAGTGCCTACTAACCGCGCGGTTAGGCGGTCTCCTGGGCGGTTTGGCGGTTAGATTTGTAGATGATGTATGTGTGTATTTAGTCCCACATTGGGTATTTGTAATCTCTCTCATCTCCTCCATTCTATATAAGGGAGGCTATACCTTTGTAATACTCAGTTTTTTGGATAATAAAAATTCCATTACTCCAGTTTTTCCGGTCTCTTGTTTCTATTCGCACATGGTATCAGAGGACTCGGTCTACTCATCCTGATTGGGTCTTCTCCTGTCCGCGCGGCCTCTGTGTCCTCTTCTCGCGGCCTGTTTCCGCGGCTTGTCTCCTTCGCCGGCTTGCATTCTGCTCGCGCGGCTTCTTTCCTTGTCGTTGCTCTCTGCCTGCACGACCTGTTGCCTTTTGCCTCCTAGTTTCTCCTCTTCTGTTCGCGCGGTCTGTCTGCTAGCCGCCCGACTTCTCTCCCTCTGTTTGGTTCTGCGGCTTGGTCGTGGCTTTTCTGGCCGCTGGTGTCTGTCATCGTGACCGCTGCAGATCGTTTCTTCCTATCCGCGCGATTTCTCTCTGTTCGCGTGCGTTCCCGCCCGGTTTCCTTTGTTAACCGTGCGGCCTCTCTTCTTGTGCTAGCCGCTGGTCTCTGTGTGACCGCTGCGATCTCTCCTTCTCTTGCTCGCCCGGTCTCTCCTCTTAACCGCGCGACCTCTCTTCCAGGATGACCAATTCTGATGGCTCCACCTCGTCTACTGTCGTTGTCCCACCGCCTCCTCCTTCTCCTGCTTCTGGGAATCTTGGCACCGTCTCTAAGCTTCTGGGGCCCAATTATCCCGACTGGAGTGTCTCATTTACTTTTCTTCTCCGCTCTCAGCGCAAGCGTCATCATCTTACCGATGACCCTCCGCCTACTGACTCTGCCGAGTTTAATGATTGGGATGCGAATGATGCACTGGTTCGCACTTGGCTGGCGAACAGCCTGTCTGATGAATGTCTTCCTGTCATCCGTCACGATGAGACGGTCAAACAAGCTTGGAATCACTTGGCCGCTCTCTACTCCAAGGGGGGCCAAACCTCTCGCATCTATACTCTCTACGCGGATCTCTTTTCTCGCCAGTCCATGTCCCCTCCTGCAGCTTACCAACAGGTCCAAGCCCTTGGCGCTGAGATTCTACAAAATCGTCCTCTCTCTGCAGATGTGGCCACTCAGCTGAAGCACTTCCAGGAACTCCTAGTGGTTTGTTACCTTCTGCGGCTTCCGGACTCATACGATATGATCCGGCAGCAAATTCTTGGAGAGGCTGAGTCTCCTACCCTGGATGCTACTGCTGCCCGCATTGCCGCTGTTACCTCTCTGCTCCAACGCCCCGTGCTTGCCGCTCCTCCGGCTCCGGATGCCTATGCCCACCAGGCTCATCGTGGTGGATTTAGTGGCCGTGGTACCCACTCTGGCGGGCGTGGCCCTTCTCGCTACCTCTGTACTCATTGTGGTCGCACAGGACACCTGATTGACCGCTGCTGGACAAAGCATCCACATCTTCGCCCCGCTGGTGATGCTCCTACTACTTCCAAGCCATCTGCCTCCGTGGCCACGACCTCAGGTAGTGCCCACGTGGTTACCCAAGGTAAATGGCTAATCGACTCTGGCGCCACTAATCATATGACGGGCAATCCTCAGTGTTTTTCTCTCCTAGAAACACATGATCGGTTGCCCCCTGTTCTAGTTGCGGATGGTTCTCCCTCTCCGGTGCATGGAACGGGCATGGTTCAAGTTACTCCGTCACTTCGCCTGGCGGATACCCTCTATGTGCCCAAGTTTCCGTGCAATTTATTGTCGGTTACTTCTCTTTGCAAGCAACTTCAGTGTTCGGTAACATTTACTCCTTCTTCTTGTTCGTTTCAGGACCCGGCCTCCAAGCGGACGATTGCTACTGGGACTGAGCGGGGCGGTCTCTACTTCCTTGATGATGTATCCGCCCTTACCGTCTTCTCTCCAGCTTCTACAGATCTTCTTCAGTGGCACCTTCGATTGGGGCATCCTCCCTCACGTCTCATCCACCAACTGTTCCCTCATCTACCTCAGCACAACTCTCCTCTCAACTGTGATGCCTGTCAACTGGGCAAACATCACCGTTCCCCCTTTCCTCCTAGGCAAGGTCGTGGCTCTTCCAAGCCGTTCGACCTTATTCACTCTGATGTTTGGGGACCTTCCCCTACCCTCACCATAGGGCGTGGGAGTTCATATTTTGTAACATTTATTGATGACTATTCTAGATGTACGTGGGTGTATCTATTAAAGGATCGCTCCGAACTTTTCTCTGTATGGACATCATTTTACTATATGATTAAAAATCAATTTGCTGCCTCTGTGAAAATTTTTCGCTCTGATAATGCAAAAGAATATCTGAGTAGTGATTTCGCTTCTTTTTGTACACAACATGGCATCATTCACCAAACTAGCTGTGTCTATACCTCCCAGCAAAATGGGGTGGCGGAACGTAAAAACCGTCACCTCCTTGATGTCGCTCGCACTCTCATGACGCAGATGCAGGTTCCTCGTAGCTATTGGGGCTACGCGGTCCTCATCTCCTGCTACCTCATCAATCGCATTCCCTCTACTGTCCTCAAAGGCAAAACCCCGTTTTCCATCCTCTATCCCTCCAAAGAACCCTTTCCCTTACCTCTCCGCATTTTTGGGTGCACTGCCTTTGTTCATAGCCCTGCCGCAACTCGCGACAAATTGTCCCCTCGTGCCACGAAGTGTATCTTTTTGGGCTACTCCACCACTCAAAAAGGTTACTGCTGCTTTGACCCTGTTACTCGCAAGCAGTTCGTCTCGGCGGATGTGACATTCTTTGAAAATGCCGCCTACTTCTCTTCTGACCTCCCACAGGTCGATGGATCGAACCTCCCTCTTCCTCCTACCGACTCGACCTCTCCACCCATTCTCTCCACCACATCCACGCCTCTTGAGATTCCTCCATCACCACCTCTACCGGCCCCTCCTTCTATTGCTCATGCTCCTTCTCCCTCGTCTCCTCGGCCGTCTCTCTCTTCTCCCGGGCCAGCTCTCTCCGCCACGGATGCACCGGTGACTGAGGAACTCGAGGACTTGGAGCTGCCCATTGCCCTTCGCAAAGGGGTTCGGACGTGCACCCAGCACTCGCTGGCAGCTGTTGTTTCTTATGATCAGCTAACACCTTCTCGCAGGGACTTCGCCCTAGCTATCTCAGCGACTACCACACCTCGCACTTACCAGGAAGCTCTTGGTATTCCTCACTGGAAGGCTGCCATGGATGAGGAGATTACTACTCTCTCTGACCGGGGCACTTGGACCCTTGTGCCTCCTCCTTGTGGCACGGATGTGGTTGGTTGTCGATGGGTGTTTGTCGTTAAGTTCCGTCCCGATGGCAGTGTGGACCGGTACAAAGCCCGACTTGTTGCAAAAGGGTTTACTCAGACCTATGGAGTTGATTACTTTGACACGTTCTCGCCCGTTGCTCGCCTCAGCACAATTCGAGTCCTTTTGTCGGTGGCGGTCAACAAGGATTGGCCTATTTCGCAGTTAGACGTCAAGAATGCCTTCCTCTATGGTGACCTTCACGAGGACGTCTACATGGAGCAACCTCCTGGGTATGTTGCTCAGGGGGAGACTCAAGTATGCAAGTTGAAGAAGGCCATCTATGGCCTAAAGCAGAGTCCCAGGGCGTGGTTCGATAAGTTCAGTAGCATCGTTGGGGCTATCGGTTTCACCAGGAGTTCGGCTGATCACTCCTTGTTCATTCGCAAGACCGCTTCCGGTCTGGTTGTGCTAGCTGTTTACGTGGACGATATTCTTCTTACTGGCAACGATCAAGCTGGTGTAGCCTTGACAAAGGTCCATCTCCGCCAACACCTAGTCACGAAGGATATGGGTTCTCCAAAATACTTCTTGGGAATTGAAATCTCTCGGAAACCGGGTTCCTTGGTTCTCTCCCAACGGAAGTATGCTCTTGATTTGTTGAAAGAAGCAGGGTTGACGGGTGCTAAACCTGCCAGGTGTCCTATGGCTCCTGGAGAAGACAAGACATGGACAGACGAATCTCCACCTTTATTGGACACTACGAGGTATCGGCGTCTTGTTGGCAAACTCATCTACCTTACGGTGACCAGACCTGACATCTCCTATGCAGTGGGAAAGGTCAGCCAGTTTATGCAGTCGCCTAGGGAATGTCATCTTCAATCTGCTCTCAGGATATTGGAGTATGTGAAGTCCGCACCTGGGAAAGGTCTTCTCTTTCAGAAAAACGGTCACCTAAGAGTCGAAGCGTACTCCGATGCTAGCTATGCGGACGACAAAGGGGACCGCAAGTCGACTTCCGGTTTTTGCACGTTTGTTGGAGGAAACTTGGTTAGCTGGAAGAGCAAGAAGCAGTCAGTCGTCTCCAGGTCTAGTGCGGAAGCTGAATACCGTAGCATGGCGTCAACCACATGTGAGTTAAAATGGTTGCGGGCTCTCATGCTAGATCTTGGAGAGGTCTATAACCATCCTCTTCCCATGTTCTGCGACAACAAAGCCGCGATCTACATTTCTAAAAATCCGGTCTTCCATGAGCGAACAAAGCACATAGAGGTTGATTGTCACTTCGTTCGAGAAGAAGTGTTGAAGAACCAGATTTGCACTCCGTTTGTTACCTCGGAGAAAGAGCTGGCAGATATATTCACAAAACCTGTGTCCGCCTCTTTCTTCCACATTTGCAACAAGCTAGGCATGATTGACATCTATGCTCCAGCTTGAGGGGGAGTGTTGCTGTATAAGCCTGGGCGGACAGGCGGCTTGACTGGCGGTTTGGTAGCCGGGCGGTCAGCCGGCTAATCTATGGCGGGTTGGTAGCCGGGCGGTCTGCCGGCTAATCTCTGGGATCTCAGTGGATTGGCGGCGTGCTCTGATGGTGGTGACCGGGCGGTTAGTGCCTACTAACCGCGCGGTTAGGCGGTCTCCTGGGCGGTTTGGCGGTTAGATTTGTAGATGATGTATGTGTGTATTTAGTCCCACATTGGGTATTTGTAATCTCTCTCATCTCCTCCATTCTATATAAGGGAGGCTATACCTTTGTAATACTCAGTTTTTTGGATAATAAAAATTCCATTACTCCAGTTTTTCCGGTCTCTTGTTTCTATTCGCACACTAATGCAGAACATGAATCAGAATCTAAATCTGAACATGAAGATGAAGAAGACCAGGTAATAGATTCCTTTGATTTTAATTTAGAGGACTTTAAATCTGAATTTAAGGAACTTTATTTAGACATGCTAAAGTCTGAGAAAGAGATTATCTCTCTCAAAAATCAATTGTCTGAACATAGCACTTTAAAATCAGACAACCTCAAACCCTCTGAGGAGTTAGAATGCTGTAGGGAGGAGATAACTTCACTGAAAAGTGAACTATCTCAGGCAAAGAAGTTTGAAGAATCCCTTAATGGGTTAAGCATCAGACTGATGGACATCACAAGCACAGTGAACTCTAGACTTAACAGTACACTGAGCTTGGATGCTTCATCCAGCCAACCTATAGTATTAACAATCCCAATTAAATTTATCTCAGATAAAGGAAAGGGTGTTGTAGAGATAACTAGGAAGAATCCTGATTTACCTAAGAAAAACAAGGTTCAACGGAAAACGTCGAACAGAGCTCGACGATCGTCGAATAGAGCTCAGCGATCTCAAGCTGAATCAACGAACTCAGGTCGACGATCGCCGAACTCTAAACTCTGGCAAAATCGATCTTCGAACGGAGCTCGATGATCTGACCCAAGATCGTCGAACTCATCTCAGAGATCGTCGAAGAGATCAGAGTTATGAACAATTTTTTAAAGGTAAATCAAACTTCAATCCTAGAGGTCCTACATCCCAAAACTTTAACCCTTATACTGAATGGATAATACCTCCAAGGAGATATCATCCTTAAGGTTATAAGAGTCCGCCATGGATGTCTTTCATTTCAGAATTTAAAGGTTATCAACCTAGGCCCAAGGTAAACTTGGTCAAAAACATATAAGTTGCTTATGTGCAGGTGAAGACCTATCCAACAATGAACCAACAATAGTATCTGGATAGTGGGTGCTCAAAGCACATGACAGGAAGCAAGGAGAATCTCACATCCTTCAAAACCAAACTTGGATCCAAAGTAATATTTGGAGATTCAAACTTTGGACAAACAAAAGGATATGGTGCTGTTCAGATTGGCTCAGTCACATTCAAGAAGGTGGCTTATGTGGAAGGACTGAAGCATAATTTAATCAGCATCAATCAACTATGTGATGAAGGCTACCAGGTGACATTCAACAAATCCTCATGCAAAATCAAATCATAGGATACCACAACTGTGTTGACAGGTAAAAGGAAGGGTAACATTTATCTTGTAGATTTTCTCTTAACTAAGACAGATATTTGTTTATTCAATTCTGTTTGCAAGCCAAATGATCTGTGGCATAAAAGATTAGGACATATAAACCTTAGAACCATTGCTAGGCTATCCAAGGACAACCTTGTTAGAGGACTACCTTCTGGCCCCTACAAGAAGGAAGGACTTTGCAGGGCTTGTCAATTAGGCAAGCAAACTAAAAATAGTTTTAAGTTACTTAATAAGAGTGATTCACCTAGGATCTTGTATCTGTTACACATGGACCTTTTTGGACCCATTACAGTACAAAGCTTAGGATGGAAATCTTACACTTTAGTGGTTGTAGATGACTTCTCCAGATTCACATGGGTGTTCTTTCTAAGAAAGAAGTCTGATAACTTTAAGTGTTTGACAGAGTTTCTCAAATGCATATAGATTGAGTTCAATACTCACATTGCCCTGATCAGAAGTGATCATGGGACAGAGTTTGATTCTCTTCTTATGTAAGAGTTCTGTCAGAGTGAAGGGATCAGGAATACTTTCTCAGCTCCTAGAACTCCTCAACAAAATGGGGTAGCTGAAAGGAAAAATAGAACCCTTATTGAATTTGCCACCACATTGTTGACAGATGCTCACTTTCCTCTATCCTTTTGGGCAGAGGAAGTGAACACCTCAAACTATGTGTTGAATAGAAGTTTGATACATAAACTGAAGGGCAAGACTCCCTATGAATTACTCAAAGGGAAGAAACCTAAAGTAGATTATTTCAAAATCTTTGGTTGCATTTGTTACATACACAATAATGACAAGAAGTATATAGCAAAATTTCAAGTTAAAGCTGATGAAGGAGTGTTTCTGGGATACTCCATGATCAGTAAAGCTTATAGGGTGTATAACAAAACTTCTCTTAAAATTGAAGAATCTGTACATGTATCTTTTGATGAAACTAACATGTGTTATAAGGAGAAGAATATTTCTAGCATAGAACCTTTACAGGTACACTCTCTTTCAGAAAATTTTGACAGGTTATATATTGTTGAAAAGGATACAACACAGTCACCTACCCAACAAAGAGGTGAAATCAGCGAAGATGAAGAGGACACTCAACATCTTGGTACTCAACATCCTGGTGAGAATCATCTTGAATAGCTAGTTGTTGTTCCACAAGAGGAAACAACAACACAGGTTGGTGAATAATCAACACCCCCTGTTGATTTAGTAACATCAAGAGATCATCCAATATCCCAAGTGATTGGAGACATCTCAGCTGGTGTGCAAACTAGAAATCAGGTCAACCAAAACCTGATGCACACCTGCTTTCTATCTTAAATTGAACCTCAATCCATACAAGATGCAGAACAAGATCCACACTGGATCATTGCAATGCAAGAGGAATTGCATCAATTTGAAAGGAACAAAGTTTGGGAGCTAGTGCCAAGGCCTAAGGATCACTCCATTGGTTGAACAAAGTGGGTGTTCAGAAACAAGTTGGATGATCAAGAAATCATTGTCAGGAACAAGGCAAGGCTAGTTGCACAAGGATACTCTCAAGAAGAAGGAATAGACTATGACCAGACTTTTGCACCAGTTGCAAGGTTGGAGGCCATAAGAATATTCCTAGCTTATGCAGCTCACAAAGGATTCAAGGTCTATCAGATGGATGTAAAGAGTGCATTTCTCAATAGAGATATCAAGGAAGAAGACTATGTTAGACAACCCCCAGGTTTTATCTCTCCAACTCATCCTGATCATGTTTTCAAATTGAACAAAGTACTATATGGTCTCAAGCAAGCTCCTAGAGCATGGTATGAGACCTTAGCATGCTTTCTTCTGAAAAATGATTTTATAAGGGGTAGAGTAGACCAAACTCTTTTTATTAGAACCCATAAGTCCAATATCCTACTAGTGCAAATATATGTAGATGATATTATATTTGGATCTACTGATTCAAATTTGTGCAAAAGATTCTCTAATCTAATGCATTCAAAATTTGAAATGAGTAGTATGGGTGAGCTTTCCTTCTTTCTAGGATTGCAAGTCAAACAACATGCTGATGACATATTTATTTCTCAAACCAAGTATGAAAAAGAATTGGTTAAGAAATTTGGTATGTCTGAAGCATCATGTATGAAAACACCTATGCCTACTAATGCTGTATTAGATGTTGATGAACATCGGAAACCTGTTGATCAGAAAACATATAGAGCAATGATTGGCTCCTTATTGTACCTTACAGCTAGTAGACCTGACATAATGTTTGCTACATGCATATGTGCTAGATTCTAAGTAAGACCTAGAGAGTCACACCTAACATTAGTAAAAAAGATTCTTAGGTATGTGAAAAGTTGTCCAATTCTAGGTATCTGGTATCCAAAAGACTCAGGATTTGAATTAACTGGATTTTCAGATGCTGATTATGCTGGATTTAGAGTAGACAGAAAAAGCACCAGTGGAACTTGCCAGTTTCTTGGTGACAGACTTGTCTCTGGTTCTGTAAGAAACAAACATTTGTGTCCACTTCAACTGTTGAAGCTGAATATATGACAGCAGGCAGTTGTTGCTCACAGATTTTATGGATTAAAAACCAGCTCCTAAACTATGGTTACAACTTAGAAAGGTCAAAAATATTTTATGATAACACTAGTGCTATTTTTATAGCACAAAATCCAGTCCTCCATAGTAGGACAAAACATATAGAGATTACGCATCACTTTTTAAGGGATAATGTTGGGAAGAATAAAATTGAACTTCAATATATCCCAACTTATTTTCAATGGGGAGACATTTTCACCAAACCATTGGATGAAAAGAAACATATCTTCTTCCTGAATCAGTTAGGAATGTTAGATGGAGGAAGTCTAAATTAAGATCCAAGATTTTTAAAACCCTAAAATTGACCAAGACTAGGTTAAAAACATGATTTTTCTAATGTCTATAGGGTGTTTCTGATCTCTGAACTGCGCTCGACATTTTTCCCCAAGATCGTCGAACGGAGATCGACGTTTTCCAAAAGCGTCGACCTGAGTTCAGCGCTTTCAGATAGCGCTAGGTTATTCTCTTCTGGTCAGAGATCGTCAAACGGAGTTCGACGCTCTCCAATATTGTCGAACGGAGATCGACGATGTTGAAGACTCTTCAGATTCCTTTAGAGGCCCAGATCGTCGAACGAAGTTCAACGATCTTTACTTTTCGGCGTCGAACCCTAATATAAAACTCATTTTTCGGTCGTCGTTCTCCTTTGCGCATTCATACTCTCTGCAGAACTTTTCTTTCCCTCATAACTTCTCTACACTTGGTCTCATTTGTTCGTTTTTGCAGGTATACAATGGCAGTTTCTGTTGCAGTTCTTGCCGTAATGAAATTCGATATTGGATTCGACATTGATATGGATTCCTTTGACGGCAGTGACCAGATATTCAAAGACATTCTCGACTTATTCGAAGAACAGCAGTTGGTGCATATTATGACCACAAGGATGAAACTTGCTGCCGTTGAGATCAAAGAATGGGTGTACACGGCTCATAATCTGGATCAGAATACTGTGGTTGGTACTATAGCCGGGACACAGGTATCCCTAACCCCTGCCCTCCTGACCGAAGTTTTTCAGTTGAGTTCTGGAAATTATTCTGTTGAATTATCTGGAGAAGAGTTTGCAAGTATGCTTGATAGAATGGGTCACTCTGCAGTAAACCCTAACAAGCTGCTTAAGAAGAATCTGTCAATTGAATATAGATTCTTAGCTGATGTTGTTGGAAAGGTGCTTTAGCCAAGCATTCGGCTCATGATACAATTTCTAGGTATCAATTCTGTCTGATGGCTGCTGTAGTGGATAAGAAACATCTCAATTGGGGAGAGATTTTCTTTGATTTAATCAAAAAAAAGGTGAATAAGAAGTTTGTTAATTTTGGGAGGATTCTAGGGCTGTTCTTGCATAATAGATGCCTACAGCTGCTTGTGTCCAGTGGGATGCACATTAATGCCTCTAAGAGGCTGTCCTGTTCCATATTTGGTAAATGGGACAGGAAGATTGTAAAACCAAGCAGAGCTTCTGCAGCTATCTCATCTTCAGGCACCAGGACTGTTCAGGTCACTTCCCCACAGGCAACTGCCCCATTAGAAGAACTGCCTGCCTCCTCCTCATCTCCACCATCTCCACCCATTATTTCTTCAACCACTACCTCATCCACCATCAATACCTCAATCTCCTCCCCCATCACCATTTCATCTCCACTCTAAATTCCTTCACCACCACCAACAACTTCTGTAGGCCTTTTCCATCCTCTACACTATTATCCACCCCTGGATATTGACTCATCTATTCCATCCTTCAGTCTTCTGGATGACTCCTACATGGATGATTCCCATTCCTCACCTCTTGATCTCCCATCATCCTCTACCTCCTACCAACAACTACTCCAAGACATTCTTACACAACCATCTTTCACCCCATCCATTTCCACTCCAATAACTTCCATCTCCACCATTCCAATCTCTCAAGCATCCATCCTACCATCCACAACTTCCCTTCCCATATCTGCAGCCCCTTCTACACCATTCTCTGTCACTCTCTCCTCTACCTCTACTCAGGTTTCACTTGAGCAAGTAGACCTTCCAGCCCTAGCAGATAAGCTGTATGGGATGTTGGCTCCCAGGCTAACAGTTCTGCTGGAGACCTCCATGGCTCCACTCCTGAAATCCATCCAGGAGTTATCTGCCAGGCTCTCTTCCCTTTCTACTCCTCAGGCAGTCCCTTCTGTGGGGTGCCTTGATACAGTGTATACTGAATCTAGGCAGGGGGAGATGCCTCATGAAGAAGAGCTAGTGCCTGCCTCAGAAGATCTCCTGCCAGAGCTTCTAGTTACAGCTTCAGCTCTAGTGCTTTCCTTCAGAATAGTTGACTTTAAGTCACTGCTGTCAGCTTTTGATGCTCTTCACAGCAGATTTCTTCCAGCTTATGAAGCTGAAGACCTTACTAAGGCCATTGTGCCTATTTCCAGCTGTGAGCCCAACCTGATTTCTGCATATATCAAGTCTCTTAAGGCTGTGGAAAATGTTCTTTCTGTTGATGATATGAATGATGTTGCTGTTGCTGTTGATGTAGTCTGTTCTGATAGTGCTGCTGACTTACTAATGACAGAGGCTGATGAGCCTGCTATTCATATTAAAGAATCTGCTGTCTCTGATGTTGTTATTTCAGTTTCTGTTTCTGCTATTGAAGTGTCTGTATCTGCTACTCCTGTTGCTCCAATGGTCTCTGCTGCTGATGGGTCTGCTGCTGTTATTGTATCTGTCACTGTTGCTTCTGTCACTGTTGCTGCTGCTGCTGCTGTTATCTCTGCTGAACAATCAAAACAACAACAAGAATACCTTAAAAGGATTGATGAATTATATTACAATCCTCAGAGTTCAGACAGTGACAAATTCCAAACTGATTCTGATGACTCCTCTGCAACTATTGCAAGGAAGAGGAAAGCTAGAAGTAAGGCATTGAAGAGGGTACCTCTAGAAAAGGTGAAAGATGACAATGATATTCCTTACTATATTCTGCATGATTGCCCCATCTCTGAACCATGAATATAGTACACAAAGAACCAGCTGAAGGCCATGAAGAAAAAGAGGAAGATTGATAAGTATGATAAAGGATCTTCTCACTTTAATCCTCCTCCTCCTCCTCCAAATGCAGGTACTGGTGGAGGTTCTGCTTCTCAATTTAGATCTGCTTCAAAACAAAGCTCTTCTCAACCTTCAGACAGATCTCAACCAAGAGTATATCAACAAAGAGGCTATCAGTCAAGGAGAGGACAGTACAGAGGAAGGCAAAGAGATTATAAAGTATACTCCAAAGATCAATCTAGACAACATCCATATCAAAGGGAAGGACAAGGATCCATTGACTCAACTTCTGGTCCTTTCCCTTATAAGCTGAAAGATACTGTTGCTTCAAGAACTGCTCCTTCTGATGATACAATAAATAGATATGAACCTCCAGTTCCTTTTGAGGATCCAGAAAATAATCCACTAGCTTGGACTGCCAGAATGAAAGAGCTAGCTACCTTGGATCAGATAAAGAAGGCTAGGGAACAGGGAAAAGACACTTCAAACATCACAACCTTATCTGAGCAAAGAAAGAAGGAACTAGAAAGATACTCATCAAGAAAATTCTTTGATCCAAAAAGCTATATGAAGCTGCACCCAGAGTCTGTGGTTCCCAGGCCCAAATCTCAAACCTCCTTAGGTGCTGCTGATGACAGAAGATCTAAGAAGGAAGCTCTCAACCCTAACAGAGAAATCTTATTCAAGAAGGGCAATGAAAAGAAGTAAATGTGTAAGCTGACAATATATATCTAATTTTGACTGTCTGCTATGATTCTGTCTGCTTCTGTAATGCTGCAATTCTTTTCTCTGCATTGTTGCTTCTGTTTTTTTTAATTCTGCCTGTATGCTTATTATTTCATATATGTCATGTAAATAGTAATCCTAACCCAAATAGGGGGAGATTGTTGGAACACCCTATTACTAATTTGGGCAAGGATCACTATGTTCTTAGGAAATTGTATTGACATTATTGTATAGTCTTAAAGGTAAATTAGAATGAGTCTAAGGGTTAGTCTTAGGTTTGGAAGCTTTTCCCAAGACTTTCTAAGATCAGGATTCAAGTGCTGAAGACTAGGATAATTTTCGTCGAGCTTAGGTCGACGAAACATCAAACTCAGTTCGACTATCTCTGAGCTCAGTTCAACGAGTCGTCGAACTCGGTTCGACGATCTTCGAGCTCAGATTGACGTTTTTGTCTCTAACAGTAATCCAATCTCTGAGCTCAGGTCAACGATAGTTGAGCTCAGATCGACGATTTCTATTTTTTGTCTAGCTTCAGTCTCTGAGCTCAGGTCGGCGATAGTCGAGCTCAGATCGATGCTTTTCTGAAGAGATCGACGATTTCAGGAATTCAAATTCAGTCAGTTATGGAATTCAATCTGATTTATTATCAGCATTTATTTCAAATGATTCTGTAGCTGTTTCAACTAATCTGGAACAAGTTTCAAGGAAGACAAAAAGGAATGTCTCTTAGGACTTTCCTCTTGAGAAAAATGTCATTTAAGGCAGTCATTTATGACTGATTAACGGCTATCTCAAAGACAGATTTTCAGTATATCTCCAGAGAATAATTGAGAAAGAATATAAGAGATATCAATCAAGAATTCTGAGAATAGACTCAAGAGACACAAGTCTACATGATTACTGAGTTTGAATTCATACAGAACACAAGGAATAATACTGTGAAGAAGATCATCAAACTTCTATTCTAATCCTTCAAGATCTTCTTGATTCAAGTGTTCAAAGGCTTCTTCATCAAAGACTCCAGACACATCACATTTCAGCAACTGCTGAAATCATCTCTTGCTGGAGATCTAAAGTTTCTGAATACCTATCACCCTTTGCAAAGCTCTTCTTCCTGAACAATTGCAGATCTCAGGGGGAGCTTTGACAACATCATCCACTAGTCTTCTCATAGACTGTTGATAGAGAAGAACAACAACTTTTTTCTTTTTCCTTACTCTGCTGTAAAAGGGTTTCTCAAAACTCCCTCAAAAGTTTTGTGGCTGGTTTCTGAGACCTTGTCAAAACTCAGTGGTGGCAAGACACCTGATCAAAAAATCTGGGTTTGGTTTTTGAGCACCTTATCAAAAGCTCATTGGTGCCTATAACACCTGATCAACTATTCCTGCAGTGGATTCCTACCTAGGGTGGTAGAAGAGTGGATGTACCCAGGTTGATTGGGGAACAACTATAGATCCTTGTGTCATCTGGATTGTTGTGTTTTTGCGTTGCTGTGTGCTGTGATTTTTGCTTTCTTGCTATCTTAGTCTTATTTTCTGTAAGCACATTACACCTATACTTAAATCAAGTCTTCCACTGCAAATAATTTAAAAATTGGAAATTATTTTAATATACTCTATTCACCCCCCTCTAGAGTAAAGGTAGATCTTACCCTCACTTTAAGAAGGTTTCTTGTTAAGGGTTGCGAGATCGAATCCTTGCGCCAATAAGCTATTATGCTGAGAAACATGCCAGAGAGGGGTTGGGGTGGCATGGCTGCAGCCCTACCGGGTTGCCTCCTGGGTCGTTACAAAAAAGTGCAAAAGTGCACTTTTTTGTAACGACCCGGGAGGCAACCCGACATCGCTACAGGGCTGCAGTTCGTGCCACTCCAACGCCTCTCTGTGCCTGTTTCTCAGTAACAGTGCGGTGTTTGCGCTAGGTTTCGAACCCGCAACCCTTGATAACACACTCTTCCAATAACGCTTATCACCAACTGAGCAACTGTCACAACCCGCATTTTCTCAACATCAAATAATTCATCAGAGTAAGAGAAAATACGCGTTGTGATACCACGCCGTGCAGGGGACAACTACAGATGCTCAGGAAAAAACCTACTCCTAATACTTTTTATGAAATTCATAAATTGTTATGATGAAAAAAAAGTTTGAGTTTAAGTTTTGGTGACCGTGTCCCTTGGTTCAGTGGATAAACTAGTACACGAGTAAAAATATACCAATACGCAATGGAAAATACTTGGTTAGGTTCATTTATTACCCTACATGAGCATGAAGACTCAATGGACAACTCATAATATGCACACATCTATGTTTAGCATAAGTACGAAAAAAGCTTTTATAATCCTTTAAAATAGGGTGATATTTGATTGAAAAAAAAGATGATATGAGTATGAGATAAGAATGATAATCTTTTTATTTTTTGAAAATAACTAACATGTAACCTAGCATAAAACCTTCCCAGAGAGCAAGTAGATAAACCAAATCAGCAAGTAATAACATAAAAGCTAGCAAATAGTCTAAACATCTACTAGCCAAATCACCGTGGGCATCAACATCCTGACATGAACCCACATGATCAAAATGTATGCCTGAACAAGAAGAAAACAACATGCTACCTCATAAGGTGAGGAGGAAACCACAGCTACTAAAGCCAACGCCCAAAACCACCAACTCTAGCTACTCAGACCGCTACTACTCCGAGCCTGAGACATTCAAAAAGAAAAGAACCATTCAGCAAGAAAGTACAAGTGGAGGTAAAAGATCAAAAGTATGTAAACAAGAGAAGTCAAAAGGGTTACCAAACTAGAACAGAACAGCTGAAAGAAAGCATCAGCACTCAACCATAATATAATAAATAAGAATAAACTCACATGAGGTTTAAATATACCTAGCTGCACCAAGTGTGATAACAAAAAAAAAATCTGTGCTTTAATAAATCATAAGTATGAGTGTATATATATATATATATATATATATATATATATATATATATGAGATTGATTAGCTCATCATTAAGAAAGCATTAACATCAGAAAATAATGGGTACCTGCGATGGTGGAAACCTCCCCCACACACCGACAGTCACAAATATTCACAAGGGCTCAAGGAAGGTGGTCTTCTTTCTTGACACACCCAGAACCGGGGAAAGACCGGCACCCGCGGTGGTGGTAACCTTCCCTACACACCCAATCACAAAAAAAAATACCAGGAAAACCTACCAGGTGTAATGATTCACAAAACAGGAACTGTGGCGGTTGTATATTGCACTAACACCCATAGCACAAAATAGTCCATAGTATAATATCATAAATAGTACAAATGACAAGACTAGCTGCAATGCTAATCTTATAAAAAGAGAATCATAAAACAACTTACCTTCGACGAGCCTCAATATTCACTCACCGAATTTACTATTCACCCGCAGAATGCACTGTTCACCCACAAAATTTACTGTGCACTCGCAAAATTTACTGTTCACTCACCGAAGTTAATGTTTGCTCGACGAATCCACTATTCACTCACCGAATTCACTCTTCACCCGCAGAATTTACTGCTCACTCACCAAATTTACTGTTCACTTGACGAATTTTACTTAATTCCACGAGATCACTCGCCGAATTCATTATTCACTCACCTTATTTACTATTCACTCGAAGAATTTTACTTAATTCCACGAGATCACTCGTCGAATTTACCATTCACTCACCAAATTCACAATTCATTCGCAGAATTTACTGTTCACTCACCGAATTTACTGTTCACACGACGAATTTAACTTAATGCTACGAGATCACTCGTTGAATTCACTATTCACTCACCAAATTTACTGTTCACTCGACAAATTTATTGTTCACTCGACGAATTTTGCTTAACTCTACGAGATCACTCGCTGAATTCACTATTCACTCACTGAATTTACTATTCATTCGATGAATTTTAACAGAAATCACTAACCTAAAATTTGACAACCAAGACCAACTTTATTCAAAAGTGGAGAAAGAAATGGGTAAGGAAAAAAGAATGCAAACCACCACTTGACTCGATTTCACCAGATTTCCTACCACTTAAGCACTCCACGCCAAGGATCGGCCCAAACGAAGGCTCGACAAGGCAAATCTGGGAATAAATGACAAAAAACACGCTTATGGTCGTTTACCCTAATGCCAAAAATCCACGAAACAGAAACATCTTACAGTGCACGCGTAGTGTAAGACCCCCCTCCCGGAACACAAAACACGGCACGAGAGGGGTCTTATGCCCAGAACAGCTGCCTTGCAGTAACACTAACACTCAGGCAAGCCTGTACCACAAGACGCCTATCCTGCCGGCTACAACCAATATCAACATATAAATGTCAACCCAACCATAATAAGATAAAGAAGTCAATCCACACTAAGCATAAGTTCATAAGTACAGCAAAAGAGAAGCTAAACAAGCTTCTACATAATCAGAGTACGTAAATAGAATTGCCCCGAAGGGCTAAGCCAAAATCTCTCTCACTCACTTCTGTAACCGACGGTAGCGACGGTACCGTCCCCTCAGGCCCTATCGTCCTGGCATGACTGTCTAGCTGCAAGACCTGCTGCTCCACCTGCGGGGTTTCATCCTAAAAAGGAAGACGTAGTAACCGTTAGTCATAAAGACTAAGTGGCTTCACATCCGCTCCCCCGGCGACTCCTCGGCACCGGGCGGAGAAAGGAACAGGTACAATGTATATAAAACAGTAGTACAAGCAGGTGAAGTAAGTATACATGACATAAGTAGCAATATAAGTAGTGTATAAATGAACAACCTCTTAATCTACAATTCTACCATCTACAGCAGCAAGAGAGTATAATGTTATAACAGTAAGTAACTCAACTTATATGGATGCCCATACAAGCATATAAGTTGAGGGTCGTTCAGCAGTAAGTAACCCATCGTATATGAGTGCCCATACAAACTTATACGATGAGGGTCTTGTGTATGTAATGAAGTGCAATGCTATGTATGCAATGCAATGACACACCCATGATCAAGCACATGCAATCGCTATGTCGACACAGACTCATAGTTCCCACTATTCGAGCAGGTAGCTAAACTCTCAGGCGTCATCCGTCGTGGCCAAACGGTGACAGTAGAGCGGGCATCTCCACTATTAGGCTGGTCTCCACACTACCTGGCCTAGGCCTCCGTAGGTCTCAACGCTAAGAACACAACAGCGGAGCTCACATGCGTACGACGGCTCAGCGGGTTCTCCTGGGTAAATGTGCACCAAGATCCTAGCCCCGAACTGGCCTAAGGTATGACACGGAAGGAGCCCCGGAAATGAGCACGAGGACCAAGCCCAACCATTCACTTGGCACGGAAGGAGCCTCGGGAAGTGAACACCGAGGACCAAGCCCAACCGCCCAAGGTCTAACTATCAACTCCCATCGGTGTGACGATTGGCGAGCCCGTAGACCTACCACGCTATCCCTAACCCGGGATTACGACACTGCGTGTCAACTCACACCACATGCAATTCCACTTAATCGTGGCATGGAAGGAGCCCCGGGACGTGAACACCGAGGACCAAGCTCAACCATCCATCAAATACGGAAGGAGCCTCGGGATGTGAACACCGACGAATTAAATCATTGCATAAAATTTTAAAATCTTCTTTAAAATGTTTTGAGGAAAAATCAAAATGAAATAAAGAAAATGGTTTGCAGTACAATCACTCCATTCTCAAGAGGCTTCATTTCTATCTTTTTTATAAGAGAAAAGTTTAGTTCCAGACCAAGCCCAACCGTACCACTTTACTCATCTCAACCTCATTCCGACTAGTGTCGGTCAACACCACACTTGTTAACTTCCACAATGCTACCCGTAAGGAGACGACACTCTAAGCATTGGATTACTAATTCCCTTCTATCCATTCATCATACATCGTGGCTATAGTTAAATCATTTATATGCCCTTCCAAATGGATTCAACATGATATAGATAATGGACACCAATGTACATCTACCAATTTACATCAGGCTTTTTCCTTAAATTAAGCTTGTCCACAACTCGTTATACGGATTCAGATTTATAACATCAACTTATTATATCACAATAATAATCATGTAAAAAGAGTTCACCCAAACCTCGAGTCAGATCGCACCATTACATTCCACCAAACCGAATTCCACATTACACAGCCCAGAATTTAGGTGCAGCATTAATCCGGGCAGCAACTTCGACCAAGAATTCCCGTGGCTACAGAAATCCGGCGAGTGCGTGTAACAACTCGTTGGAAAGATAATTTCAAGGGCTATAACTTTCGTGTTTAGTCGAAAGCCCAGATCTTGCCAAAAAACCCCCGAAATTAGCCACGAAGATCGCTGCGTGCAGAAACCAGATTTCTGCACGCATCTTAAGGCAAGATGAACGACATCCGTTCATCTTCCTCCTTACACCGATATCCCAAAAACTCCTCCAGAAATTCGTCCACCCTTATCCACCCTCACAAAGCCATACTTCTCCACGAATCACTCTCTCATCTTCACTTTGAAAAATAAAGAGGTTGGAGGAGACTAAGCCAAGAAAACAACCTAGGCATGACTTTTCCCTAAGAAATCTCCTCCTCACCATCAAGACTCTATGGAGTTGATATCTCTCCTAGAATATTAACTATGGATCTAGCACCAAGGAAGAGGGGAGGAAGCTCACCTCATTTCCAGCGATACCATCATTCCCGGCCATGGATCTAGTCATCCTTCTTTGCGGCATCTCTTGCTTGGTGCAGTTGTTCTTCACGACAAAGGAAGGAGAGAGAGAGAGAGAAGGCCGCCTCCAGGAGCTCCGACGGTTTCCCTCGGCTCTGTCGGTTTCGCAAGGTCCGTGATGACGGCAAGGTAGATCGGCAAAATGGCTAGGGTTCGGCTTTATCTTCCCTTATAAACCGATGTATTAGGTTAAATCCCTTCTGCCACATGTCAACGCCCCATTGGACCGCCCCTAATGGGTCATATTGAAGTGACCGGTCCAAGGGATCATCCAGCACGAATCCCGAAGTCCGGTTCAGTCCGCCTGTACAAGCCAGTGAATCTGCCTGGGCGGAAAAATGCACAAGTCAAATTCGGCGGGAATCAGCTTCCATTCTCGACGATCGACGAGTATAGACGGGTATTCTCGACGAATTCGTCGGGTATCAACAATGATTCCCGATGACTTTCCCTTAACCATTTTATCAGAAATCCTGGCATTGAGAGCATTGAGTATCAGTCAACGATACTTGACGATCGGTGAGTATAGCCGGGTATTCTCGACAAATTCGTCGGGTATCAACAATAATTCCCGACGATTTTCCCTTAACCATTTTATCAGAAATCCTGGCATTGAGAGCGTTGAGTATCAGTCAACGATACTCGACGATCAGTGAGTATAGCCGAGTATTCTCGACGAATTCGTCGGGTATCAACAATGATTGCCGACGATTTTCCCTTAACCATTTTATCAGAAATCCTGGCGTTGAGTGCGTTGAGTATCAGTCAACGATACTCGACGATCGGTGGGTATATCCGGGCATTCTCGACGAATTCATCGGATATCACTCAACCCATCACTCCGTTCAACCCACTTGACACCTTTTGTCAGTGCGCCCCGAGCCCGAGTCAAGTCTCTTGACTCAGAACTCGTGCGAGGGGGCTTAGCGCGAATTGGGACGTTACAAATCCTATAAACAAAATAAAAGATTTCGTCCCCGAAATCAGGCTGAGGCTATGAGGAGTAAAGCATACAAAAATAACATATGCTTTTAAATAAAACTACCTGAAGCAAACAACTCCGGGTAGCGTCCTTGCATCAAATCCATCGGCTCCCAAGTAAATTCTTCCTTCGCATGATTAGACCATAACACTTTTACCAGAGGCACACTTTTACGGCGATAAGCTCTTATCTCATCATCAACGATCTGCACCGGCTCCAGTCGCACAGATCTGTCAGACGCCACAGTACCATCAGTTGTGGGGATGTATTGTTCGGGCCGCAACAATGCTTTCCGAAGCGACGATACATGGAACACATCGTGGAGATTCTCTAGCTCGGGCGGTAGCTCTAGCCGATAGGCCAAAGGGCCAATCCTTTCCAATATGACATAGGGCCCAACATACCGTGGGCTGAGCTTCTTCACTCCCCGCACCCGTGAGATTCCATGCATCGGCCGGATTTTCAGGAACACTTTATCACCCACTTGAAACTCCACCATCCGGTGTTTCGCGTTATAATACTTTGCTTGCCGACTCTAAGCCTCAAGCATGCGATCCCGTATCAATCTGACTACCGCATCAGTATCGTCGATATACTCAATTCCCAATGCCTTCGGGTCTTCGTCTTGCACCCAAGACAAGGGGGTTCTACACCTCCTTCCATATAGGGCTTCATGGGGTGTCTGTCAATGCTAGCTTGATGGCTGTTGTTGTAGGAGAATTCCACTAAGGGTAAGAGTCTTTCCCACGGCTCTCCCCTATCTATCACACACAACCTCAACAGATTCTCCAGTGTTCGGATGGTCCGCTCAAACTGCCCGTCCGTCTGAGGATGAAATGCGGTGCTGAAGGTAAGGCGCGAGCCCAAATACGCCTGTACCCCCTTCCACTCCTTGGAGGTAAAGCGACCATCACGATCTGAAACAATCGTCTTAGGTACGCCGTGATACAGTACAAACTGCTCCACAAAAAGGCGTACTAAGACATCCACATAAGCCTCCTTCTTCATAGGAATGAACCGGGCAACTTTCGTCAGGCGATCAACGATCACCCATACTGAATCATTTCCTGAGGGAGAGCGAGGTAGCCCATGTACGAAGTCCATGGAAATATCCTCGAACTTCCACTCGGGGATTGACAACGACTGCAACAGGCCACCGGGACTCCTGCACTCCGCCTTCACTCTTTGGAAGGCTTCACAATGCGTGACAAAGTATCAGACATCCTTCTTCATTCCTGGCCAACACATCATCTTCCGTAAGCCGACATACATCTTGGAAATTCCCGGGTGCACTGAATATTGAGAGCAATGTGCCTCTCTCAAGATATCCTCCTGGATTCTGCCACCTTTGGGAATGTAGAGCAGGTCGCGAAAGTAAACAAGGCCGTCCTTTAGTGTGTACTCGTAGGTAGCCGTCCTCGATCAACTTGAGTGCCGGGGCCAGAGCCGCATCCAATCCTTGCTCCACTCGGATTTGGTCCCGGATATCACAAACCATGCTCATGCTGGACAAGTACTCCGAATATTCTGCCGAAGGAGCCTTAAATATCAATGTAATATCCATCTCCTCAATCATCCGCGCCAACTCCATGCTCATCAACCGAGATTCTAGGCTCGAGCCGGGTACTTTCCTGCTCAACGCATCGGCTACAGAGTTTGCTTTTTCGGGGTGGTAGTTCAAGGTGAACTCATAATCGCATAGAAACTCTAACCACCGCCGTTGTCTTAGGTTCAACTCCTTCTGGGTATAAACGTACTTCAAGTTTTTATGATCCGAGAAGATTTTGCAGTGGACGCCGTATAGATAATGCCTCCATACCTTCAAGGCGAACACCACTGCTCCTAGCTCCAAATCATGCACCGGGTAATTGATTTCATGCTACTTTAATTGTCTTGAAGCATAAGCAATCACGTGTCCGTGCTGCATCAACACCGCTCCCACCCCCTGATAAGACGCGTCCGTGTACACTTGAAATCCTTCCTTTCAGAATGGCAGGACAAGAATGGGGGCGGAGGTGAGTTTATCCTTAAATTCCTGGAATGCCGCTTCACATTGGGGTGTCCACTCAAATGGCACACCTTTCTTTGTCAAAGAAGTAAGCGGGAGGGCAATCTTGGAGAATCCTTTTACGAACTTGCGGTAGTATCCGGCAAGTCCAAGAAAACTCCTCACATCGGCCGCCGACTTCAAGGGCGACCACTCCTTCACGGCACGCACCATGGCCGGATCGACAGCTAGTCCAGCCCCACTGATTACATGACCCAAGAAAGCCACTTCCCTAAGCCAGAATTCACACTTACTAAACTTGGCGAACAGGGCGTGCTCTTTTAACTTTTCCAGAACTAAGGCTAGATGCTCAGCATGTTCTTCCTCCGTCTTCGAGTAAACTAAGATGTCGTCAATAAACACAATGACGAAGACATCTAGACAGGCCTCAAACACTTTATTCATCAAGCTCATGAAAGCTGATGGGGCATTTGTGAGCCCAAACAGCATCAACGTAAACTCATATAAGCCGTACCTTGAGCTGAAAGCCGTTTTCTGGATATCAACCTCTTGTATTCTCAATTGATAATACCCCGAGCGCAAATCCAGCTTGGAGAACCAATGCGCTCCCACCAGTTGATCGAACAACTCATCGATCCGAGGTAACAGATAGGTGTTCCGTGCCGTCAGTCGGTTGAGCTCCCGATAGTCTATACACAAACGCAAGGTTCCATCTTTCTTCTTAACAAATAGAATAGGGGCTCCCCAAGGTGATGAACTGGGGCAAACAAACCCTGATTCTACCAACTCCTGCAGTTGAACTCTAAACTCTGCGAGTTCTTTTGGGGCCATTCGATAAGGGGTCCTGGAAACAGGCTTAACTCCTGATACAAGCTTAATCTGAAAATCCACTTCTCTATGCGGGGGTAACCCTGGTAATTTCTCAGGAAATACCTCTGGGAAATCCCGTGCTACCCGCACATCCTTCACATCTACCCTCACCTCTTTTAGTTCGAAACATATCATGTAGACTTCATCCCCTCTCATATGAGCTTTCAAGGTATGGATTGAGGATAACAATAATCGTGGTGCGAAATTTATACCTTGGAAGATTACATCAGTGTCTCCATGTCTCAAATAGATTTGCTTCTCCGTACAGTCGATTCTTGCATGGTGCCAATCCAGCCACGCCATGCCCAGAATGAGGTCGAATTCTAGTATTCTCAAAATTGTGGCGGGGGTATCAAAGGTATTTCCCCCAATGGTTATCTCCAACTCACACTTCGCGGTTGCCGTCATCTCAGATCCGTGTGGGAGGCGTACTCTTCGAGCAATACTAGTGAAATATTGCACTCCGTGTATATCCTTGATGAAGTCTTCAGACACGAAAGAATGTGAGGCACCGGTGTCAAATAACGTATATGCCGGTTTCCCGCCGACCATCACGGTGCCTAAGTGTCATTAATAATACTCAAGCTAGGCGTCTAGTATATCTTAAGCCACTAGAGGATATTAATGGAAGCAAAATGGCTAATTCAAGTCGTACCTGCAATCATCTCCCGAGGATTCTTCTCTTGAGTCATATCCAAGGCATACATCTGATCCCGAGCGGGTCCGGGGTTTCTTCCTCGTGGTCCACGCCCTCGACCACACACATACCCTCGCTCCTGAGGGGCTGCTGGAGGGAAAGCAAAAAGGCGCATCTCCAAACAATTGCGGACAATAGCGTCGAATGTGGCCCGGTTGGTTGCATTCAAAGCACACCCGTTCCTGCCTTCCGCCGTGTTGCTGAAATTGTTGAGGTGGAGGTAATGCTGGCGGTTTTAGAACCGGGTGCTCCTATCTAAAATTCTGGGGGAAACGCCCGCCACCTCTCCGATATCCTCTTCCTTTTCTATTGTCAAATCTCCTTCTGTTGCTGGGGCCAGCTTCCATCACACCCTCCGCTGGCCTCTTATAACTTCCCAAGTGGCCCGCTTCTAATCTCTTCGCCATATCGATAATCTCCGCCAGACTAGACTCCGCTATAAACAAAAGGGCTTGCCTTAGGGGATCTCTCAAGCCTTTGTAGAATCGTTTGGCAAACCCTCTATCATCCAACTCATAGGAGTCAGCGAATCTAGCCAAGTGTTGAAACTCCCGTTGGTACTCTGTCACCGACTTGGACCCTTGCTTTAGTTGCAAAATCTCTCTTCAAGATCATCCCGAGCGGCCGAGGGGATGAAATGCTCTAAGAAGGCTTCAGAGAATTCGCTCCAACTAATGTCTGTGTACACTCTTCCATGAAAAGTGGAGCCCATGAGGGACTTCCACCACCTTTTGGCATGTAGCTCTAAGAGTGTCACCACAAGGGTCACCGCCATGTTGTTTGGGCATCTTATTCCTGCCAACAACTCTTGTACAGTGTCGAGCCACTCTTCCGTACGCACCGTCGACTCTGTCCCAATATAAGCGGGAGGGGAGAGAGCTCGAAAAATGCTTAACCAACTAGATCCCGGACCCTGTTGTTGTACAGGTGCCTGCTGAGATTGGGACCTAAAGGCGTCCAAAATAACTGTGATCGTCTGCCCCAGCTCTGATTGTTGAAATTGTGTAGGTACGGACGGGGCGGGGGTGCCCCTAGCTGGCTCAGCATGTACTAGGATCTACACATAGGGTACAAACCTAAGGTTAGGTTGGCTAATCTAAGGTCAAAGATGGACAAACTTAGTGTGAATTACATATGGGCACACCACTGCTTCCGCTAGGTCAGTTTGTCCCCAAACTGACTAATCAAACGGGGGTGGCACCATTGTTAAGTGACTTTCTCCTTGGAGGATCGTAGCAAGCTGATACCATTTGTAAGACCCCCCTCCCGGAACACAAAACACGGCACGAGAGGGGTCTTATGACCAGAACAACCGCCTTGCAGTAACACTAGCACTCGGGCCAGCCTGTACTACAAGACGCCTATCCTGCCGGCTACAACCAATAACAACATATAAATGCCAACCCAACCATAATAAGATAAAGAAGTCAATCCACACTAAGCATAAGTACATAAGTACAACAAAAGAGAAGCTAAACAAGCTTCTATATAATCAGAGTACGTAAATAGAATTGCCCCGAAGGGCTACAACAAAATCTCTCTAACTCACATCTGTAACCGATGGTAGCGACGGTACCGTCCCCTCAGGCCCTGTCGACCTGGCGTGGCTGTCCAGCTGCAAGACCTGCTGCTCCACCTGCAGGGTTTCCTCCTAAAAAAGAAGACGTAGCAACCGTTAGTCATAAAGACTAAGTGGCTTCACATCCGCTCCCCCGGCGACTCCTCGGCACCGGGCGGAGAAAGGAACATGTACAATGTATATAAAATAGTAGTACAAGCAGGTGAAGTAAGTATACATGACATAAGTAGCAATATAAGTAGTGTATAAATGAACAACCTCTTAATCTACAATTCTACCATCTACAGCAGCAAGAGAGTATAATGTTATAACAGTAAGTAACTCAACTTATATGGATGCCCATACGAGCATATAAGTTGAGGGTCGTTCAGCAGTAAGTAACCCATCGTATAGGAGTGCCCATACAAACTTATACGATGAGGGTCTTGTGTATGTAATGAAGTGCAATGCTATGTATGCAATGCAATGACACACCCATGATCAAGCACATGCAATCGCTATGTCGACACAGACTCATAGTTCCCACTATTCGAGCAGGTAGCTAACCTATCAGGCGTCATCCGTCGTGGCCAAACGGTGACAGTAGAGCAGGCATCTCCACTACTAGGCTGGTCTCCACACTACCTGGCCTAGGCCTCCGTACGTCTCAATGCTAAGAACACAACAGCGGAGCTCACATGCGTACTACGGCTCAGCGGGTTCTCCTGGGAAAATGTGCACCAAGATCCTAGCCCCGAACTGGCCTAAGGTATTACACGGAAGGAGACCCGGAAATGAGCACGAGGACCAAGCCCAACCGTTCACTTGGCACGGAAGGAGCCTCGGGACGTGAACACCGAGGACCAAGCCCAACTGCCCAAGGTCTAACTATCAACTCCCATCAGTGTGACGATTGGCGAGCCCGTAGACCTGCCACACTATCCCTAACCCGGGATTACGACACCGCGTGTCGACTCACACCACATGCAATTCCACCTTATCGTGGCATGGAAGGAGACTCGGGACGTGAACACCGAGGACCAAGCCCAACCATCCATCAAATACGGAAGGAGCCTCAGGACGTGAATACCGAGGACCAAGCCCAACCGTCCCACTTTACTCATCTCAACCTCATTCCGACTAGTGTCGGTCAACACCGCACTTGTTAACTTCCACAATGCTACCCGTAGGGGGACGACACTCTAAGCATTGGATTACTAATTCCCTTCTATCCATTCAGCATACATCGTGACCATAGTTAAATCATTTATTTGCCCTTCCAAATGGATTCAATATGATATAGATAATGGACATTAATATACATCTACCAATTTACATCAGGCTTTTTCCTTAAATTAAGCTTGTCCACAACTCGTTATATGGATTCAGATTTATAACATCAACTTATCATATCACAATGATAATCATGTAAAAAGAGTTCACCCAAACCTCGAGTCGGATCGCAACATTACATTCCACCAAACCGAATTCCACATTACACAGCTCAGAATTTAGGTGCAGCATTAATCCGGGCAGCAACTTGGACCAAGGATTCCCATGGCTACAGAAATCCGGTGAGTGCGTATAACCACTCGTTGGAAAGATAATTTCAAGGGCTATAACTTTCGTGTTTATTTGAAAGCCCAGATCTGGCCAGAACACCCCCGAAATTGGCCACGAAGATCTCTGCGTGCAGAAATCAGATTTCTGCACGCATCTTAAGGCGAGATGAACGGCATCCGTTCATCTTCCTCCTTGCACCGATCTCCCAAAAACTCCTCCAGAAATTCGTCCACCCTTATTCACCCTCACAAAGCCATACTTCTCCACGAATCACTCTCTCATCTTCACATTGAAGAATGAAGAGGTTGGAGGAGACTAAGCCTAGAAAACAACCTAGGCATGGCTTTTCCCTAAGAAATCTCCTCCTCACCTATCAAGACTCTATGGAGTCGATATCTCTCCTAGAATATTAACTACGGATCTAGCACCAAGGGAGAGGGGAGGAAGCTCACCTCATTTCCAGCGATACCATCATTCCCGGCCATAAATCTAGTCATCCTTCTTTGCGGCATCTCTTGCTTGGTGTAGTTGTTCTTCACAGCAAAGGAAGGAGAGAGAGAGAGAGAAGGCCGCCTCCAGGAGCTCCGACAGTTTCCATCGGCTCTGCGGTTTCGCAAGGTCCGCGATGATGGAAAGGTCGATCGGCAAAATGGCTAGGGTTCGGCTTTATCTTCCCTTATAAACCGATGTATTAGGTTAAATCCCTTCTGCCACGTGTCAACTCCCCATTGGACCGCCCCTAATGGGTCATATTTAAGTGACCGGTCCAAGGGATCATCAAGCACGAATCCCAAAGTCTGGTTCAGTCCGCCTGTACAAGCCAGCAAATCTGCCTCGGTGGAAAAACACACAAGTCAAATTCGACGGGAATCAGCTTCCATTCTCGACGATCGGCGAGTATAGACGGGTATTCTCGACGAATTCGTCGGGTATCAACAATGATTCCCGACAACTTTCCCTTAACCATTTTATCAGAAATCCTGGCGTTGAGAGCGTTGAGTATCAGTCAACGATACTCGACGATCAGTGAGTATAGCCGGGTATTCTCGACGAATTCGTCAGGTATCAACAATGATTCCCGACGATTTTCCCTTAACCATTTTATCATAAATCCTGGCGTTGAGAGCGTTGAGTATCAGTCAACGATACTCGACGATCGGTGAGTATAGTCGGGTATTCTCGACGAATTCGTCGGGTATCAACAATGATTTCCGACGATTTTCCCTTAACCATTTTATCAGAAATCCTGGCGTTGAGTGTGTTGAGTATCAATCAACGATACTCGACGATCGGTGGGTATATCTGGGCATTCTCGACGAATTCATCGGATATCACTCAACTCATCACTCCGTTCAACACACTTGACACCTTTTGCCAGTGCGCCCCGAGCCCGAGTCAAGTCTCTTGACTCAGAACTCGTGCGAGGGGGCTTAACGCGAATTGGGACGTTACACGTAGAGCTCAGCGAGAGCTTTCCGGATCTATGCTCCATCGAAGATTTCATCCACCGAAACTCTCGAAATGACGGTTAGAAGGCTTACAGTGAATAGTCCATTTTTTCTTCTTCCGCCATTCTCTGGTCCGATACTTTTGGGGAAGATGAATAGTGTTTAGGTTTTTATAAATATATATATACAAGTGACAGGCACGGGCCTTCGGCCCTTGGGGCATTCGGCGGGGGTGCGACAATCGGCGAGGTGCGACATTTGGCAGAGTGCGACATTCGTCGGTGGTGCAACATTTGTCGGTGGTGCGACATTTGTCGTGGGAGGCGATAATTGTCGTGGGCGGCGACATATACATATGAGTACTTAAAATGATCGTAAAAAAATATACATAAATATTATAATTTTTTTTTGTAAAACAATATACGTTTTGACCTAAAAATAGTAATTTTGACTTTAATAAAGTTTGATTTAGGGTCTGTTTGGCTAAGCTGTTGCTGATGATAAGCTGCTGACGGAAAGCTGCTGACAGAAAAAGTGCTGTTTTTTAAAAACGGAGTTTTGTTAAAAAACTGTTTGGGTAAAATGGAGTTTGCATAGCTTACCCATAAGCTGTTTTGTAAAAACTGTTTGGATAAAATAGAGTTTTGGCAGCTGTTTTTTTATAATGAAATATAATATTCTTTTTTGAATTTTAAATACTTAAAAGCAGTTTAAAATTACTACTACACGAAATAACAAATACAAATTTCATGTTTTCCAGACAACAAATATCAAAATTATGCTAAAACTCTCAACGCTCTAATTCATCGGTTGCTTGCCAGTAGTGTCTTGTATCACCTACATGTGAGAATTTTTTTTTATTAGAACATCGTTTTAAATTATTGAAAATAGAAAATTTCAGTAATGAATATTACCTTCTTGACTCATAGAGTTGTTGTGCAATTGAATCCCGCAATGCTATCATCTCGTCCATGCCACCCGCTGTGTCAATGCATGCCTCGGACTGTCTCTGTGTGTCTGCTCCAACTCCCATACCAATTGTCTCACCTTCTGTAAAATCCGGATCTATACGTGAAGGATGCCTCCGGATGAAATTAGCAAGGCCATGGTCGCCAGGACAATCTGTGTCTGCTTCTTAAAACTATAGCTCGGCATGTCACGAAGTATTGACCATTTCTTCTTCCATACGCCAAATGTGCGTTCAATCACACTCCTAAGGGAAGAGTGTGATTGATTGAAAATCTCTCGTAGTCCTTCAACTGGACGATTACCACGTGCAAAATCTGGAAGGTGGTATCGTGTATCTGGAAATGGTTTTATGTATCCCCACTATAGTAGATATCCAGCGTCTACCAAGTAAAATTTTCCTGAATCATAAAAAGTAAAGCTAAATGTATAATTATATGAAAACATAAAAGTAACAAAATAAGTAAATATAAACCTCATTACCTCTTGGGGGGTGCAGGAAGCGGTATTTGGGATCGCTTATTGCAAAGTTGAAAATTCGACTATCATGTGCATATCCCTCCCAACCGGCCATGACGAAAGTAAAGCACATGTTGAAGTCGCAAACCGCCATTATATTCTGTGTAGTTGTTCCATGATGTCCAATATAAGGTACTTTGTTTCTTACCGGTATGTTTGCATGAACATGTGTGTCATCTATTGCCCCAATGCAATCTTTAAAAAACGGCATGTACCGCGTATCTTCAGCAATCTCTGGTGTTGTAGAAGCAAAGTATCCTTCTTCCGGAATTATAATAACCTCTGCTAGATGTACCAAAGCACAAATACCGACACTAAAATATCTTCTTGCAGTCTCGGTGGAATGTTAGAAACGCTCACTTGCTGTTTTGATACACTCGTTATGAGACATCACATATAACGTAATGGCTAGGACCTCCCTGCTCGCAGTCCTTCGTGAACCTTGAAATCCATGGTCCTGTTCTAAGGTACGTAGTAAATCGAAAAAGATTTGTTGAGGCATTCTGAATGCATTATGACATCGCACCGGATGCCCACCAAGCAATTCACCCAACCATTTATCCCCTGTTTGTTGTGACGTCATGCAAGGGGAGTTATTGTTTAAGAAATTGCTGTGCTGAGTCATCACATACAACATTGAATTAAGAGTTTGTTGATAAGCAGCAACATGATGTCTCCTAATCATCTCATATTCTTCAGTTGAGTAATCTGTATCTGATTTTTCAGTTGACATTTTCTGTTTCACTTGCTGTTTTTTAAATGAAATTGGTAAAATATGGATACATAATAACAAGAATAATAACAGGAACATTTGATATATCAGTAGGAATAATACAGCGGGTGCATAAACAATAACAGTAGCGGGTGCATAAAAAATAACAGTAGCGGGTGCATGAATACTTAATAGCATGAATAATACATATCAGTAGCAGATACATAACAGTAACAGATACGTAGCAACAACAAACAGTTCCTACTCTCCCCGTCGCTCATAGCGGGTGCGCATCCACCTGACCTTGTACTCCTCAACGTCCATGAAGGTCTCCCTGTGGTTCTTATCTATCAGGAACATTGTCGCAAAATCATAGAACTCATAATCTCCACGTATCTCAGGGTAGGTTCCAACTTTCGCTACAACTTCGATAATAGTAAAAGGACACGATGAATTTGGAGGCTCCCGGAGAGACATACTAATGTCTTTAGTGGACTCCACCAAGTCACTTAGGAATGATGTAGATGCTTTGTGTTTGCCCTTCTTTCGACGCTTCCGAGATTCAGTTGGAGCATTATCTACGTTCCCAGTGATGTCAAATGGATCATTTTCTTCCTCAGACATAGTACGCTCTGCTATCGACACTCGGCCTTGGGATGCGGTATTTGGTGTACAAGCATGCACGCCTGTGGCAACAACCGAACTGAACATAGTGTTCAGTTTTTCTTCAAGCTCGGGGGCAATTCCTCCGTACCTAAACTTCTTTATCGCAGGCGCAATCTGCAAAAAACGTACAATAAAGTTAATCATCTGCACAAAATAAATAGAATAAAAACTTGCAAATTGAATCTTTGTTTTACCTTCAACATCTCGTCCCACCATTCGTCGCTCGCATCGATTGTTTTCCTGGAGGCATTCCACGCAAGACTAGTCTCCCCCCTTTTAAGCTCCATCCACAATTTCCACTCTTTTTTAGGTGATCCCATTTATTCTTCATCTAAATTCTATCATACCTCTTACCTATTCTCTCCTCAAACTTTAAAACCAGATTGTTCCACCCCTCCTTATTGAAATGGGTCGTTGGCCAATTTCCAAGACCAGTTTCAGTGATGCACAAGTCACAAAATAGGAAGATATCGGTTTGATCCCAAACAGCTGATACCCCTCCATCTTTTGGTTTTCCCATCTAAATGATTTTGAAAATTATAAATAATAGAAACAAAAAAAACACAACTACACACACACTCACATACATATATACAAACATGCACACACAAAATATAATTACACATAAAAAAAACATAACACAGAAATACACACACACTTACACAAACACACACACAAAAGTACATACAAACACACACATATATAAATGCACACACATATACACAAATGCAAATACACACACACATACATATATATAAACATACACACACACTATATATACACACACACACTAGCATACACACACACAAATGCATATAAACACACACACAAACATACACACTCACAACTATACACACTCACAAGCATACACATAAACACACAAACACACACACATATATACACAATTAAAAGCACACACACACACAAACATACACACACATATATAAATGCACACACATATACACAAAAGCAAATACACTCACACACGCATACATATATACAAACATACACACTATACACACACACACTAGCATACACACACACACAAATGCATATAAACACACACACACAAACATACACACTCACAACCATACCAATAAACACACACAAACACACACAAACACACACAAACACACACACATATACACAATTAAAAACACACACACACACACAAACATACACACATCTATATACAATCGCAAAGAAACATACACACACATGAAGACTATAAAAAAGCCTATCAAATACTAAAAATTTGGCAAAATTCAGATCAAACAAGAACAAAATGCCAATAAACAAACACATAAGTTACATGTTGATGCTGTGAAGGATAATCGGGCTGAATGGAGGAAGAAGAAAGGCCGGACAAAGCAGGGTCTGGAGGCAATTCCTAATCAGATTCCTAAAATCAAGCAAAAAAATCTGGTCAGGGCACCTGAAATCAAGCAAAAAAATCAAAATCGAAAAAATCTGAGAGAAGAAATGGAAGATCTGTTCAGGGCACCTGTATAGGAGGAAAAAATTTCAGAAATCAAAGAGGAAGAAGCTTACCAGAGGTAGGAAAGCCGAATTTGGCCGCGATCGATAGCATGGAATCGATCGTAGATGATGACGAAGGACTCTCTGTGGAGGAGGAAGAAGATTCATCGAGGAGGAAGAAGCTTCCGTCGAGGAGGTCGATGTCGTCGTCGGCTTTCGTTGAGGACAAGCAGCGCTCGTCGTCGGCTGCCGTCGAGGAGAAGCAGCTGTCATCGAGGAGGAGGAGATCATTGGCTAGCGTGGAGGAGGAGGAGATCGCGGGTTGTCGTCGAGGGGGAGGAACACTCGCGGGAGAAGCTGCGAAGTGCGGCGCAGTTCGGCTGGAAGAAAGAGTCGCGGATAGATTTTAGGTTAGAATAGGCATTTAATAGAAATTGTTGGGTATTATATCCACAATAATCTAGATTTGCTTGAAGTCACCTTGAACTAAGATGAATTAAGTTGTATTTGATATCCTTGTTCTAGTTGTGTATTTGCAGATTCTCAGTGCTAAGTATAGACAAATGTCAGTCTACAGTGGGTCAGGAACACAGGACCATACAGTGTAATCCCTCACTGTATGATCCAAGGTGTTGACTCATGTGTAGCCTCTCAATTGGGATACACTTTATGTTCAACCACTTGGAGCATGGGATGAAGACAGGACTAGGAGAAATTTTCTCTAAGTTCAAAAAATTCTCTAAGTCCACTTCTCGAGAAGTGCCTCTTAGTTCACGAGAAGTAGAGTTAGATGTTCTCGAGAAGCATATTATAGTTCTCGAGAAGCAGAAGTGTAGTTCTCGAGAAGTCCTTATAGTTCTCGAGAAGCTTAGCCTCAAAGTTCTCGAAAAGTCCCAACTTTTAGTTCACGAGAAGTCCAGACAGCTTCAAGAATTTTTTTTTCCTAGTCCAAACTCTCGAGAAGTCCAGTGTAGTTCTCGAGAAGTCCAGAGTAGTTCTCGAGAAGTCCTTATAGTTCTCGAGAAACTTAGCTTCATAGTTCTCGAGAAGTTAGCTTATGGTTCTCGAGAAGTCCAGATTGGTCTCGAGAAGTATTAGCCCTGAAGTCTCGAAAACTAACTTTAGTTGCAGACAGTATAGTTCTCGAGAAATCAAACTAGTTCTCGAGAACTAATGTTACTTCTTGAGAACTGCAGGTCAAATTTTTCATAAAGTTGTTAAGTCCAGATCGGCCGGATTTTCAAATGACTTGACGTGATTAGTCCACGTGTCGTCATTAAGGTCTTTTCTAACCGTTAGGGGTAATCCTATATAAGGTCTTTTCATTAAGACCAAACCCTAACAATAACAAGAAGCAGTAGCCCGTACCTTCGAAATCCTCTGGATCGGTTGTCTCCCTCAAAAAGAAAAGGAACAAGCTCTAAAGCCGCCACCACCGCTCACGAGTAGATCGAGTTTTCTGTTTTCGATCAAGAAGGACTTGTTATTCAAGGGATCCTCATCCTCTCCTTGATCGAGTAGGTCAAAGCTTTCTCAGGTCAGATCTACACGTCTTCTTCAACCATTTTTGAAAGAGCCGCAACTTCAAGAAGAAGACCTAGAGACTTATTTTTCCAGATCTGAGAAATTACTGTGTTTGTATTTCCAAATCTCTTTATTATTATTGTAGGAGATTTTCTCCGAGTGTAGGAGCGTTGCTCTCTGAGTTGTAGGAAGTTTTTATCTTCCGAGTGTAGATCCATTTAAATCGAGTTTGTAGGAACTTGATTCCGAGGCGTAGGATTGTTTTCAATCCGAGATAGTGAAGTAGCCGAGTCTAGTGATTTGCTAGATCGGTGAGGTAAAGTGGACGTACCCAAGATTGGGGAACCACTATAAATCTTCTTGTCTTCTATGATTGCTTAAATTCTTGTGCATGATCGTTAAAATTTTTATTCCGTAAATAGACGCACGATTGACCGATTCACCCCCCTCTAGGTGATTTAGGTTGACAACTTTACACTTTCAATTGGTATCAGAGGGAGGTTGGTCGTTAAAAGGTTAACACCTTGATCAATTTCCTCTCGAAAGTTGTCACTTGGATATTCAAGCAATGGATAAGGCCAAAGATTTTGCCAAGCTTCCCATGTGCACAAAGAATAACTTTCTCATGTGAAAAGAGAGAATCAAATTTTTCATGGAAGCTGTGGACCCCCGGATCTTCATGATTATTGAAGAAGGTTCGTACATTCCCATGACTACCTCCACTATAGATCCAACCAAGAAGGTTCCTAAGAAATTGATGGATCTAGATAAGGACGAGATTGCACTTGTTTCTTTGGACAAGAAAGCTAAAAATATTATAGCAAGTGCAATCGATGATTCGATGCTGCAGAATCTGATTCACTGCTAATCGGCTAAGGAGATATGGCAGTCTCTAGTAACTCTGATGGAAGGTAATGAAGAAGTGAGGGATGATAGAAGATCACTACTAAACCAAAAATATGAAGCCTTCAGGCAAGGGTCAAAGGAGACCATTGCAGATACTTTTGAGAATTTCTTCAAAATAGTAAATGGCCTAAGAGTGTATGGCCGAGTCTTCACTAATGGGGAGCTGAATGATAAGTTTCTGAGGTCTCTCACAAAGGAATGGGACAACAAAGTCTATGTCATCCGAGAGTTTGGCAGACTAGCTGAGACAGACCCACAGAATCTATTTGGCAAGCTGATGTCCTATGAACTGCAGATCAATTCCAGAAAAGCTGAAGAAGAGAAAAGTCGCTTCTCCTCAAAAGAGAAGTAGATTATATTGCATTAAAGGATGACAGTTCAAGGAAGGGCAAAGCTGCCTCACCAGCACCTGCTCAAAAAGTGAGTGTAGAAAACTTTGAGCCAAGTACCTCGGGCTCAGAACTATCTGAAGGAGAGTTCTCGTTGCTCTCACGACAGTTCAAGAAACTTTTAAACAAGAAAAATCAGTGGAGAGGCAGGGATGCCTCATACAGAAGATCATGACATGACAGTGATCAGCGAAAGAAAGGCTCAAGTAGCCATGACAGGTATACCTCTAAACAAAACAAACAGATTTCTACTGACATTGTGATAGTTTAACTTTCAAGGCAGCCTAAACACCTAGAGGGGGGGGGGGGTGAATAGGTTCTGCTTCTCTTTCTAAAACTTCTAGGCAGAATTCAATTTAATAACTAATATAATAAACACAGCAATCACAGAAAACAAAACATCACAGATTGCACTATGTTTTATAGTGGTTCCCCAAGGTCTGGGTACATCCACTTTCCCCCTTCACCTATCTAGCAGTATGCTAGATTCGGCCAAACTTCCACTTATCTCAGATCAATAGATCTTACAACTCAGAACCCAACTGGTTCCTACAACTCAGGCACAACTGCCCTACCTCAGCCTTGCCCCAAGGCCTACAACTCAGAGAATATCCTTCTCCTACACTCAGGCAAACAGCCCTACCACTCAGAGTTCAACACTCTTACACTCAGCCTTTATAACACAGGCTTACAACTCAGATCTGTATAAACAGATCCTACAGAAATATAGAAAAGATTGTTTTAATTGTCTTGCCAAAGTTGAGAGAGAAAGGACAATGACAATTCTTGATCAGCTGATGCAATCAACTGTTTCTTAGCCTTCTTCAAAGCTTCTTGAAAATGTACTTAGCTGAGTTGATTCCAAACAGCTTCTTGAGAATCCACTGGTGGATTCTTTCTTCTTCTTCAAATTCTGACTTGATCTCTCTCTATCCAGAACTTTGAATGATTCTTCTGAATTCTGATTAGAACTCTTCTTAGATCTATCCTTAGATAGTCTTCTTAGATCTCCCGGAGAAGATCTTCTTAAGTGCCTAGCACTTTCTTGAAATGAGTAGAATTGTAATTCTTCTCCACTTTCTGATCCAATGTATTTCAAAAGGTCAGTTCTATATGTTTTTTTTTTTCATACTTTTCTCCTTCTGAATCTGTCTATTTATAGACATTCTTCATGGTAACCGGCTGATCCGGTTTCTAACCGTTTTCTGACAAGTCTGACAACTTCAGTTAACCGGTGATAACCCACAGCTGTCAAGTCTTTAAACAAGTCCTGTGCCTTAGTCTTGAATCACAAGTTGTTGAAACAGTCTGTCAGAAAGTGTCGAGACAATCTGTCTATTTGTGTCGACATAATTGACTTTGGTGTCGACACAGTCTTCAGTGATGTCGACTAAGTTGCCTTTGAGTCGACACAGCTTCTTCTGCAAATAACTTGATCTTGACTCTTCAGTGTGTCGACACAAGTCCTGTGTGTCGACACAATTGTTGTAGAATCATAACTTTAGTGAGTGTCGACTTAGCCTTCAGGTGTCGACACATTCATTTTTTAACTCTGCTATTATGTGTCGACTTAATCACAATGTGTCGACACATTCTGCTGGTGTCGACTAACTTGAGGTCGACTATTTTCTTCTGTGTCGACACATTCAGATGATGTCGACAATCTTGAGATCGACTATATTCTTCTGTGTCGACACATTCTCCTAATGTTTGAGGTCGACGCTTTTCTTCTGTGTCGACACAATTTCCCAGTATTGTGTCGACTCTTTTCTTCTGTGTCGACACAATTTCCCAGTGTTGTGTCAACTCTTTTTCTGTGTCGACACTTTTTCCCAGTGTAGTTGTAGACTAACTGCTATGTGTCGACACTGCTTCCCAGTGTTGTGTTGACTATTTTCTTCTGTGTGTCGACACTGCTTCCTTTGTGTCGACACTTGGACTTAGAATTTTTCTGCATACTTTATCAATTCTCCACCTGCACATGTCAACTTAAAATAACATCAAATACACCTTGATGTATATCATTGAGCTAAGTTGGGCTTCTTCAAATCAGGTACATATTTTCCAATGTACCCAACAATCTCCCCCTATTTGGAGAAGTCATAACCCCTATAGCCAATGATATACACCATTTATAAACAGTACTAAATGATGATTAATGACATAGCAGGAATACTTTAAATATAAACAAAACATAACATAGAATAATTCATCACAGAATGCACATTATAATATGCCAAACAACATTTTGTTTATAACAGGGTAATGTTTGATTACAAAGTTTTACATTTGATGAGTACATCACAACATTACAAAATATTTAAAACAAAATCAGGATTGATCAGGCTCTCTAATCATAATCCCTTTGCCAGACTGAATTGTAGCTGTCACAGGAGCTTCTGATTCTTCAGCTAACTTCTTTCCTTTAAGATCAGCCTTCTTCTGAGCTTCTTCCTTGATCCTTTGCCTTTCAAAATAATGAAAAGGCTTTGGGAAGTATTTGCTTGGCTCCTTAGCATCTGATGGCAGTCTTCCCAGCTTGGCTTTCCTTCTGAATTATACAATTGCCTCTTGCCTTGCCTCATACTTCTGCCATTCAATTTCATTGTACCACTTTCCTCTCTTATGAACTTTATCTTGTACAGCTTTCCATGCAGTGAGTATGATGTTCCTTGAGGTAGGACTCCACTGCTCATAATCTGGCTTCAGTACAGCCTGCTCTCTGAATTTCTTCTTTGCCAATAGAGCATCCTGCTGTTCTTTCAGAGTAGCCTCAGGCTTATCAACTTTTCCAAAGACAATATTAGTAACCTCCTTTGGAGGACTATACATTCCTTGAACTTTCTGATCATTCAAGTCAAAATCTGGAGGGGGGTATATGACTTGGGCAACCTCAGGTTGATTGCCTTCAAGTAGATTAGATTGTATTCCTGACTTAGCTACCATAGCATCATCACACAATGGGGGATATCCCAAAGTGGCTCGTATGCTATTGGTCACCCACTTTGTGTGCTCAGAGCCTGCATGAATTAGCATCCTCTCCCCCTTTATGGCTTCTCTTGAGACATGATCTCTAAGATCTTCTTTTTGAAATCGAATTTGGCCATCCAAATAATTTACTCCTTCCTTGAAAAATGGTCTTAACTTTTGAAGCTTTTCAGATATTTCCTTTTGAGAGGTTGTGATGGCAGTCTTAACAGATGCAATAGCAGCCTGAAAATTCTTATCAAATTCTTCCAGTTCTTTGGCTCTATCTGCAGGCATCCCTGGAACAATCTTCTTCACCTCTTTAATGATCTCATTATGAGATTCAGTTAAATTGTCATTCATTCTTATTTGATTTTCCAGAACATAACTTTGCTTCAAAGCAATATCATCCACTTTTGTAGAGATAGCCTCCTGTTGTTTAGCCAGATAAACTACAGCATTGCCACCCTTGTGGAAGCAATCTGTCATTTCAGTTTTATGCAAGTTTACTTGAAATTGGATGGACTTGATATCCTGAGCTAAGTCAAACTGAACTGACTTGCTATTTTCATCAACATACTTCTCCAGAGCCATCCTTTGGTCATCCAATTTTACTTGAAGATCTACCATAAATTTATTGTAATCAAAGGCTGGAGAAACTTGTGGAGTTGTTGTCTGCAATGCCTGCTTATAGTTCTTGCTTCTTCTCTTAAAGACAACAAGTTTTCTTTTCTTTGCCACTCTGGCTTCTTCAGTTTCTGTTTCAGAGGAAGTATCTACATGAATTCTTTCTTGTGGATGATGAATTGTATCTGTTCCAGGGAGTTGTTGCTCAGCTTCAACATTCACTGGCTCATCCTCAACCTGTGTTTCCACAGCAGCTTCCTGATCAATGTCCATTCCTATGAACTTCTCAATATCTGGTCTACCTCCTTCTTTATCAGCAGCAGTATCAACATCTGGGAATAACTCCTCCATAGTAAATTCCAGTTGAGTGGTCACTTCTGCAGCAGTTAAATCTTGAGATATGTTTAACTGTGCTTCCTCTTGGACTTGCACCTCAATATTTGTAGTGGCAGGAGTAGGTGTGGACACTAGCTCCCCCTGAACCTGTGCAGTAATAAGAATATGAGCAATGTCTTTTATAGTAAAATACATTAGCTCCCCCTATACCGAAGCAGGAGTAGATACCTTTGGAGCAGAAGTGGAAACTGGCTCCCCCTGCATCTGTGCAGGTGTTGATACTTCCTGGACCACAGTTGAGTCAAGCTGTGTCCCTTCTTGTACTTGTTCAGATTCTTGATTTGGTGTAGGGGATTGCACAGGGGTGTCTGGCCTGCTCTCTTCAGGCACATCCTTGGACAGCACCCTATCCCACCTGGAGAATAGTCTCATATCCATTCTTCTCATATGGTTAATCTTACTCCCTTGCAGCTGCTGCATCACATCAGGAATCACTCTAGTGAAGTACAGGCTCATGATCCTAACCATGTTAGGCTTCTTGATTCCCTCTTTGATCTTGTCAAAGAGCACTCCTGACCAATCAGTAGGAATAGTAAAAACTATCCTGGTCATCAGGCTGAACATATAGGCAGAAATCCTATCATGTCCACCTGTCTTGCAGAGGATTACCTTTCCAACTACTTCAGACAAGAACTTCCCTTGCTGATTCATTCCCTTTCTGTTGAATGCAGCTCCAATCTTCAATCCTGAATCCAGGCCACACCATTGAAGGGCTTCCCTTGTCTTAGATATAGGAACTTCCTCTTCATTCTCAACCACTTGCAGTTGGAAGATCTTTCTTAAACTTCTTTGATTAATCTTTACCTTCATCCCTTGAACAGTGGACTTAATCTTGAGGCCAGTAGAATGGACTGATGCAGAGATAAAGAACTCGTGCACCTCCTTCTTCCAGATCTTAGTTGGTTCTGAAATGAGAAATTCTAACCCTGATGCAGAGAGAAGGGTGATAACTCCTTGAACATCAGGCGGCGCCTCTACAAAGGCCTGGCGCACTAACTCATATCCTTCATTGATGTTATCTTCAATCCTTGGCGCCATCGTTGTGTCGAGAAAGCTTGAGAGAAGAGAGAAAGAAAGACTGTCGACACAGAGTTTGAGTCTCAAAAACCTTGAAAGCGTGTCGACACAAAGAGCTTTTGACCTATTTATAGCTTCTGTTGAAAGAAGTTCAAAAGGCGCCAAAAACAGTCTAAATGTGTCGACACAGACGGAATGTGTCGACACAGGCTTCTATTAACTCGACATTTCTTCAGCCTACTATGTGTCGACACCAATTTGTGGTTATGTCGACACCTTGGATACATAGTAGAAAGACAGAAATTCTGTGTCGACACTAAGGACAAGTGTCGACACATATTCTGTAAGTGTCGACACCATAATTCTGGTTGAGTCGACATTACATTTCTGGTTAAGTCGACAATAAAACTCTTAAGTGTCGACACATATTCTCTGTGTCGACACAATATTTCTGACTTGTCGACATAATTTCTCTGAGTCGACACATTATTACTGAATGTGTCGACACATTCTTACTTAGCCAATTTCTGTAACTTCAATGTGTCCTTTTTAACACTTGATTATGTTGTTACTACTTTTACTTACTTATAAACCATTTCAATAGCATTGTTAATGATTTTGTTTAATACATTAATCAATGGTTAACATACCTAATTTAATTTTGAATTTATTGAATTTGGTTTCATCTAAAGGCTTAGTAAATACATCTGCTATTTGATAATCTGTTTTTACAAATTCCAATGAGATGTCACCTTTTTCTACATGTTCTCTAAGAAAATGATATTTGATTTCTATATGCTTAGTTCTACTATGAGAAACTGGATTATTAGCAATAGAAATAGCACTCTTAGAATCACATAAAAGGGGTGTTCTACTTACCTGAATACCATAATCTTTAAGCTGATGCTGCATCCATAATAGCTGTGCACAGCAGCTTCCAGCAGCAATATACTCTGACTCAGCTGTGGAAATTGCCACACTAGTCTGTTTTTTACTACTCCAAGATATTAGTCTTCCTCCCAGGAATTGACAAGTACCAGTAGTACTCTTTCTATCCTCTCTACATCTTGCAAAATCTGCATCTGAATAGCCTGTTAGTTGAAAATCTCTATTCCTAGGGTACCAAAGACCTAGAGTAGGAGTGCCCTTTAGATATCTCAGAATCCTTTTGACTGCAGTATAATGAGATTCTTTAGGGCAGGCTTGGTACCTAGCACAGACACATGTTGCATACATAATGTCAGGTCTACTAGCAGTGAGATATAGTAGAGACCCAACTATTCCTCTATACAATGATTCATCAACAGGTTTACCTGCCTCATCTTTGCATATTGGCATACTTGTCCCCATAGGAGTTCTCATGGAGGAGGATGACTCCATACCATATTTCTTAATTAATTCCTTGGTGAACATAGACTGGGATATGGACAATCCATCATCAGTCTGTCTTACTTGGAGTCCCAAGAAGAACTTAAGTTCTCCCATACTGCTCATCTCAAACTTCCCTTGCATAAGTTTGGCAAACTTTTTACAAAGGTTGTTTTCAGTAGATCCAAAGATTATGTCATCAACATAGATCTGGACTAAGATGATCTTTTCTTTGGATTCCCTAAGGAATAGAGTTTTGTCTATCTTTCCTCTTGAGAATTTATTCTCAATGAGGAAGGTAGACAGGGTTTCATACCAAGCCCTTGGAGCTTGTTTTAACCCATACAAAGCTTTCCTAAGCTTATACACAGAATCAGGTTTAAGAGGATCTACAAAACCTGATGGCTGCTCTACATATACTTCTTCTTTAAGATCACCATTCAGAAATGCTGACTTCACATCCATCTGGTATACTTTGAAGTCTTGGTAGGCTGCATAGGCAAGGAACATTCTGATTGCCTCCAGCCTTGCTACTGGAGCAAAGGTTTGATCAAAGTCAATCCCTTCTTCCTGCCTGTATCCTTTTGCAACCAATCTTGCTTTATTCTTTACTATTATTCCACTTTCATCTAGCTTGTTCCTATAGATCCACTTAGTTCCAATTATGTTGTGGCCTCTTGGTTTAGGAACAAGCTCCCAGACTTTGCACCTTCTAAATTGATTCAGCTCCTCTTGCATAGAATCAATCCAGTGCTGGTCTTGGATAGCTTCTTCAAACTTCTTAGGTTCCATTTGGGACAAGAAACTAGAATGCAAAACTGTGCTTTGATTTCTGCTTCTAGTTTGCACTCCTTGTCTTGGATCACCAATTATCTGATCAGTAGGATGATCTCTTAGATATCTTATAGCTGGAGGTAGATTCCCTTCAGGTTGTGCATCTCCAGCTTCTTCATTCTGCTGTTCCTCTTAGTTTTCATCAGCTTCTATTATCTCTTGTACTCCCCCTGGACAGCAGCCTTCATTTTCCAATGCTCCCTCTTCCTTTGAAGCTTCAGCAATGGAGAGCTTGTCCATCTTCTTGCTTATACCTGTTGAGTCATTTGATCTACAAGACAACTCACAATTGATTAATCTTGTTTCATCAAATACAACATGCACAGATTCTTCAACAACTTGAGTAGTTAAGTTGAAGACTCTATAGGCCTTACTATTTGTGCTGTACCCAACAAATATCCCATCCTGGGATTTGGCAGCAAACTTAGTCAAATATGACTTGCCATTGTTAAGTATATAGCATTTGCAACCAAAGATCCTAAAATAGGATAGGTTTGGTTTTCTGCCTTTCACAATCTCATAGGGAGTCTTTCTGTGGCCTTTGGTGATAGAAGCCCTATTGATGACATGACAAGCAGTGTTAACTGCCTCAGCCCAAAAATATTCTGGGAGAGAGGTGTCACTCAATAGAGTTCTACCAGCTTCAATTAATGTTCTATTCTTTCTTTCAGCAATACCATTTTGCTGAGGTGTTCTAGGTGAGGAGAACTCTTGGAAAATCCCAAAGTCTATACACAAGTTTGTTATGCTTTCAGATTGAAACTCAGTACCATGGTCACTTCTAATTTTGACCACTGTACTATTCAGTTCATTCTGAATTTGCTTTACAAAATTAAATAATACACTTGGGGTTTCAGATTTTTGTCTCAGAAAGAACACCCATGTAAATCTAGAATAGTCATCTACAACCACCAGAGTGTAGACCTTCCTACCTAGACTGTGAACTGGCATAGGACCAAAAAGATCCATATGCAAGAGGTATAAGCACCTCACAGAATCCTTGTTTTCAAGGGTTTGAAATGAGGTTTTTGTCTGCTTGCCCTTTTGACAAGCTGAGCATACCCCTTCCTTTATACACTTAACTTGAGGCCCATTCCTCACTAGTTCTTTACTAAAGAGTTGGCCAATTGTCTTATAGTTTAGATGAGCCAATCTCTTGTGCCACTTAACACAATGAGAAGCATTGTCATCAGCTACAAGACAAATGGGGGATGCCTTATTCTCACATTCAAAATTAAGGCAATACACATTTCTCTTCCTATACCCAGTCAATATGATCTCTTGATCACTTGACCTTTTGATATGACATCCATCCTTACCAAATGAAATGTCATATCCTAGATCACTCAGCTGGCTTATGCTTATTAGATTATGTTTCAAACCTTTTACATAGGCCACTTGGGTGATAGTAATTAGGTTTGAAGAGATGTTACCAAATCCTTTGATGACTCCTTTTTCAGATCCACCAAAGATCACTTTATGTCCATCTTTGACAGATGAATACTCCTTCAGCAGCCCCTTTGTTCCAGTCATGTGCCTGGAACAACCACTATCCAAGTACCATATAGGGGTATGGTAACTTGGATTCACCTGCAATACAGAATTACTTACCCTTAGAACCCAAGTAAGTCTTGGGTCCTTGGTTCAGGTTAGCCTTAATAAAGTTATCATAACCTCTTCTAACAGGTAGACTCTTATTCTTTATAACACTTGTGTTATACCAGCAGTCCAATGCAAAATGACCCCTCTTGCCACAGCACCAACATTCAAACTTATTGTATCTAGATCTAGATACATCCTTGTCAGAAGCATTTCTGTTCATTGCTGGTGCTGTTGCAACTTCACCTACTGATTTCTTAAAACCATAGGGTTTATGACCATAGGTAGGCCTGCTTGCCTTAACACCCTTGTTCTTCAGAACATTTGTCTTAATATGATCCTGAATGTCTTCATGATCATATATGTTAGAAGGCACTTTCTCCTTACCAAACCTTATGGGGACTGAAAGGTTTAGTGGCTGAATAGGGGCTTTGCCTTTCCTCTTGAATCTGCCAGCCCTGGAGTTACCCTTAAATCCTAATCCAGCCTTACCCTTCTGAGTGACAAATTCATCTATCAAGGGTAAGACAGATTTTGGCTTAGAGTAACTAGCCACTAAATCCCTTTCAATTCTAAGTCTGTCCTCCAGACTCTTTACTTGATCATTAGTATAATTAATTGTGCCCATCTGAATAATAGTTATATTCTTCAGCTTGGCAATTTCAGCTAACTTTTGATCAAGGACTTTTTCTAACTCAGTTGTTGCAACCCTTAGATCAGCAATTTCCTGAGCCTGTGATTTAACCAGGTTCTTGCTTTTCTTAAGGGCCTGCAACAGGTCCCCATACTTGTTTATCAATTGATAGACATCTCCTTCAGATCCAGATACATCTTCATCACTTGATGCAGATGTAGCTGATTCTTCACTTGTATTACAAACAGATGTACAAGAAGGACAGTTTACCTCATTAGAACCAGACTGATTCTGGCATAGGTCCTCTTCTGATCTAGTCATCAAACCCATGCATTGATGTTCATTGATGGAGTCTAGCAACTGCATAAACTCCTCTTCCTCAGATGCAGCATATAATCCAATATATGCTTCAGCTTCAGATCCTGATTCTGAAGTTGACTGGTCTGACAGACTTTTATCTTTCTTTGCTACAAAGGATTTCTCCTTCTTGCCTTTCTGATAAGTCTTCTTCTTTTCTGAAGATTCCTTCCTTTTGTCAGGACAATCAGCCACTACATGTCCAGGCCTATTGCAACAATAGCAGACAATCTTTGAAGTAGTGGCTTTGCTGGGCTTTGACCTGCTTTTCTCTTTCCTTGATGATCTTCTTTTCTGATAATAGTCATCTACTTGCTGTGATGAGGAAGGCCTAGACTTCCATTGCTTCTTTTTCAAGAACCTTTGAAATTGCCTAGTGATGCAGCAAAGTCTGCATCTGAATCACAGCTGACTGAACCCTTATCTGAATTTTCAGAACTACCTTCTTCAACTTCCTTAGGAGGAGATGGTGATTTCCTCCTATTCTTTCTGGTGGCTTCAGCATTAAATGCCACAGTCTTTTCTCTATGCTCTCCTCTTGAGTTTCTTTCCTCCTCCTTCCTTACCATAAGTTGCATTTCATAGGATAGCAACTTTCCAAACAGAGTTGGAGGAGATATCTCTGCCAATTTTGCCACTTCTCTTATGGCACAGATCTTTGTATCCCAATCCTTTGATAAGGATCTTAAGAATTTGTCATTCAGTTCATAGGTACTGAAGACTCTTCCATAGGAAATTAGCTCATTCACAATTCTATAGAATTTCTTATAGCACTCAGTTATGCTATCAGATTTTCCTTGTCTAAAACTTTCATACTCCTGATTTAGCATAGATTTTCTGTCCAGCCTTACTTCTTCTGATCCCTCCATGTAGACCATCAATGTGTCCCACATCTCCTTGGAGGTCTTGCAGTGAATCAGATTCTGAAATGTTGAATCATCTATGGCACTGACAATGATGTTCTGTGCCCTTTTGTCCATGGTTGCCAAGATGATTTCATCCTTGGTCATTTCAGAATAAGTCTTTGGTGTTTGGATATTTGCATCAAGAACAGATATCTTCATTGGTATGAAGGGGCCTTCCTGTACTGTGATGTAAATCCTTGGGTCAGATGCTTCCATAAACAATCTGACTCTTTCTTTCCAGATCCCAAAGATTTCCTTCTTGCATATGGGTAATTTCATTGACCCTAGCTCCTTATGATTCTCTCCAGAACCCATCTTCTTGATTCTTGAATCTGCCTATCAGATCTACCTCAGACTGTTAAGTCCTTTTTGAGGAACCTCCCTCTGATACCACTTGATAGTTTAACTTTCAAGGCAGCCTAAACACCTAGAGGGGGGGGGGGGGGGAATAGGTTCTGCTTCTCTTTCTAAAACTTCTAGACAGAATTCAATTTATTAACTAATATGAAAACACAGCAATCACAGAAAACAAAACATCACAGATTGCACTATGATTTATAGTGGTTCCCCAAGGTCTGGGTACATCCACTTTCCCCCTTCACCTATCTAGCTGTATGCTAGATTCGGCCAAACTTCCACTTATCTCAGATCAATAGATCTTACAACTCAGAACCCAACTGGTTCCTACAACTCAGGCACAACTGCCCTACCTCAGCCTTGCCCCAAGGCCTACAACTCAGAGAATATCCTTCTCCTACACTCAGGCAAACAGCCCTACCACTCAGAGTTCAACACTCTTACACTCAGCCTTTATAACACAGGCTTACAACTCAGATCTGTATAAACAGATCCTACAGAAATATAGAAAAGATTGTTTTAATTGTCTTGCCAAAGTTGAGAGAGAAAGGACAATGATAATTCTTGATCAGCTGATGCAATCAACTGTTTCTTAGCCTTCTTCAAAGCTTCTTGAAAATGTACTTAGCTGAGTTGATTCCAAACAGCTTCTTGAGAATCCACTGGTGGATTCTTTCTTCTTCTTCAAATTCTGACTTGATCTCTCTCTATCCAGAACTTTGAATGATTCTTCTGAATTCTGATTAGAACTCTTCTTAGATCTATCCTTAGATAGTCTTCTTAGATCTCCCGGAGAAGATCTTCTTAAGTGCCTAGCACTTTCTTGAAATGAGTAGAATTGTAATCCTTCTCCACTTTCTGATCCAATGTATTTCAAAAGGTCAGTTCTATATGTTTTTTTTTCATACTTTTCTCCTTCTGAATCTGTCTATTTATAGACATTCTTCATGGTAACCGGCTGATCCGGTTTCTAACCGTTTTCTGACAAGTCTGACAACTTCAGTTAACCGGTGATAACCCACAGCTGTCAAGTCTTCAAACAAGTCCTGTGCCTTAGTCTTGAATCACAAGTTGTTGAAACAGTCTGTCAGAAAGTGTCGAGACAATCTGTCTATTTGTGTCGACATAATTGACTTTGGTGTCGACACAGTCTTCAGTGATGTCGACTAAGTTGCCTTTGAGTCGACACAGCTTCTTCTGCAAATAACTTGATCTTGACTCTTCAGTGTGTCGACACAAGTCCTGTGTGTCGACACAATTGTTGTAGAATCATAACTTTAGTGAGTGTCGACTTAGCCTTCAGGTGTCGACACATTCATTTTTTAACTCTGCTATTATGTGTCGACTTAATCACAATGTGTCGACACATTCTGCTGGTGTCGACTAACTTGAGGTCGACTATTTTCTTCTGTGTCGACACATTCAGATGATGTCGACAATCTTGAGATCGACTATATTCTTCTGTGTCGACACATTCTCCCAATGTTTGAGGTCGACGCTTTTCTTCTGTGTCGACACAATTTCCCAGTATTGTGTCGACTCTTTTCTTCTGTGTCGACACAATTTCCCAGTGTTGTGTCGACTCTTTTTCTGTGTCGACACTTTTTCCCAGTGTAGTTGTAGACTAACTGCTATGTGTCGACACTGCTTCCTAGTGTTGTGTCGACTATTTTCTTCTGTGTGTCGACACTGCTTCCTTTGTGTCGACACTTGGACTTAGAATTTTTCTGCATACTTTATCAATTCTCCACCTGCACATGTCAACTTAAAATAACATCAAATACACCTTGATGTATATCATTGAGCTAAGTTGGGCTTCTTCAAATCAGGTACACATTTTCCAATGTACCCAACACATTGTCTGTTACTTCTGTAACAAACCAGGTCACGTCATAGCTGACTGCTCTAACAAGAAGAAGGAGGGTGGCAGAAGAGAAGAAAAGAAGTCCTCATACCACAAGAAGAGGACAGAGAAGAGCCTGTTGGCCAAGAAGGGCAAGACTCTCAGTGACTCCGACTCATCTGAGTCAAGTGAAGAAGAGGAAGCCTACTTTAGGCTCATGGCTCAATTAGATGACGAACAAGAGCCCCAATTCTGAGCATGATCATGAGGACAGCTCTTCTGACGATGATTCGAATTTTATGGCCCAGTACAAGGAGTTGATCATGACTTATGACAAATGTCGCCGAGTTGTGAAAACTCAGGCAAAAGAGATTAAGTCTCTAAAGGCTATTGAGAACAGCTTGAGAGAAGAAGTCGCTAAGACTGACTCTTTTCAAGAGAACTTCAATCTTGTTATTGAAGAATACAATCAAGCTCTGGAGCACCTCGACCTTAAAGAGAAAATCATGAAAGAGTTGGAAGAACAACTCGAAGATGAAAAGAAACTTGTTGAAAGTTTCTCCAAGCCCAAGAATGTTCTTCCACTCATTGCTGAATTCTCAACTAAGGCCAAGGGCACTGGACTAGGCCATGAGGGTGCTCCTAGTAAATCTTCTAGGAGAAACAAGGCTCAACGGAAGAATAAGGCCGCCAAGAAGGCCTTGGCCAAAGAAAAAGGGAAAGCCCCTCTAGATCAGACTGTCTTTAAGAAAGTTATCTTTCCAACAAATAAGTTTGATCTGGACTCGTCCTATAGTAACTTGACCAGGCCTACTTATGTAGAGCCAAAGTCTCGGTAACAAGGATTGACTCGCCCTCGGAACATTGGTGAGAGTGTCTTTAAGGCACCTTATGAAGAAGTGATCCTTTAGGGCTATGGTCCTTATAATCATGGCCACAACTTCAAGAAAGCACCTAAAGTAAAGCCCGTTGGGGAAAGGCCTCCGAAGGAGAAGAAATCATGTGACTGTTATCACCATGAAGCTTCCTCCTCCAAGAATGCTACCCCTTCTAGACCACCATCTCAAAAGGTCAAGCAGGAGTACGTAAGGCAAAGATACAACAGATTTGACTGCTGGTGTTGTGGCAAAATTGGTCATTTTGCCATCGATTGTTGGTTTAATCCTAGAAATTTTGCAACTCCTCAAGTTGGCAATATGAGAATGACCACTCATGATGTTAATCCTCGTAGGGGGAGTGTTCTAACACGAGACCAAGGACCCAAACATGTTTGGGTTCCTAAGGCAAAGTGATTATGAATGCAGGTATGTCCAAAGGCCACCAAAATGCCAATCTAGTACTTGGACAGTGGATGCTCTCGGCAAATGACCGAGACAAGAAGCCTACTCCAAAATTTCACTTCAGTCTGCAACGGACCAAAGGTCATCTTTGGAGGTTCAGACCGAGGGATAACTAAAGGCTACGGTATGATCACTAACACTAGTGTATCCTTTTCGGATGTAGCCTATGTGGAAAGATTGGAACACAATCTCATAAGCATAAGTCAACTATGCGACAAGGGATACATAGTTGAGTTCCACGCTGACAGGTGCTTGATAAAGTCTGTTGACAATATGGAAACAATTCTATCAGACACTCGAAGCAGGAACATATTTTGCTTAAATTTCATTTGTATAGACTCTTCTACACCAGTGTGTCTTTTAGCAAAAGATAGTGCGTCTCTTGGTGACCAATGACACAAGAGGCTATCACATATTAATTTTAAAACTATTAATAAATTATTCTCCCAGAACTTAGTACGTGATGCCCCAAATATCAAACACGTCAAAGAGAGACCTTGTCATGCATGCATAAAAGGCAAGCAAACAAGGGCTACCTTTAAAAGCATCATAGGCAAAAACTCTAACAGGTGTTTACACCTACTTCATATGGACTTGTTCGGTCCATTGCAAATTAGAAGCTTAGGAGGTAAGGATTATACGTTAGTGACTATTGATGGCTACTCGCGCTTTGTGTGGGTGTTCTTTCTGAAACACAAGTCAGATACCTTTGATATCTTTACAAATTTTGTCAGGCAGGTCCAGAATGAATACAACTGTTCCATAGTCAAAATCAGAAGTGATAATGGAACGGAGTTCAAGTCTGGGGCCATGACAAAATTTGTGAAAGCCTAGGTATCTTTCATGAATTTTCATCTCCTGGTACTCCACAGCAAAATGGAGTAGCTGAGAGAAGGAATATAACACTCATAGAGGCCTACAGGACCATGTTGAGTGACGCTTCACTACCGGAATACTTCTGGGCTGAAGCCGTCAACACTGCATGTCACGTGCAAAATCGAGCCCTCATAAAAAAGAATCATGATAAGACACCTTATGAACTTCTAAAAGGCAGGAAACCGACTGTATCATATTTTAGAATTTTAGGCTGTAAATGCTTCGTACTTAACAATGGTAAGTATCATACTACCAAGTTTAGTGAGAAAAGTTTTGAAGGTATTTTTGTAGGATATAGTAGCCATAGTAAGGCATGCAGGATTTTCAATAGAAAAACTCTGATTGTAGAGGAATCCATACATGTTGTATTTGATGAGACGAGCTTGCTGCAAAGCAAATCGTCTAGTGTGCTTGTTGAAGATGCATGTACAAGGATTAAAGAGATCAGCTTTGATGAACCGACCGAAGGTAAAGATGAAAAGTTCATCAAGATCACATCTCCAACCCCTATTAGAGAGGTATAGGATCAAGATGAAAATATTGTCCAAGTTGATGAAGTCACTCCAGTGGCTGAAGAAGCCCCAAATGCGAGGAATCTAGAGCTCAAACATCTGAAGGATCACCTAATGGGCCAAATCATAGGAGATCCCGGGACGGTGTCAGAACTCGTCGAGGTACAACTAACGAGAATTTATATTTAAGTTTTCTCTCGCAGGTTGAACCAAAGAAGTTTGAGGAAGCCAACTCAGACACATCATGGATCTTGGCCATGAAAGAAGAACTGAACCAGTTAAAGCAATGCAAAGTTTGGAAACTAGTTCCTATACCCAAAGGTAAAAATGTCATCAGAACGAAATGGGTCTACCAGAACAAGGTTGACGAGGATGGAACAATCATAAAGAACAAGGCCAGACTCGTCGCCAAAGGATATCGTCAGGAAGAAGGGATCGACTTCGACCAAACATACACTCCAGTGGCAAGGCTGAAGGCCATCAGACTATTCCTAGCTTATGCTGCATTGAAGGGCTTCTCAGTCTACCAAATGGACGTGAAGTCCGCCTTCCTGAATGGTGACATAAAGGAAGAGGTGTATGTGGAACAGCTCCTAGGTTTTGTTGATCCTTACTTTCCTGAGTATGTTTATTTGTTATCGAAAGCGCTGTACGGTTTGAAACAAGCTCCTCGAGCTTGGTACGAAACGTTATCTACCTTTCTCCTCGAGAACAAGTTCACAAGGAGAAAGATAGATAAGACATTATTTCTTAAGAAAATTAAAGGCAAGATTTTGCTAGTGCAAATCTATGTCGACGATATTATTTTTGGCTCTACGTAAGACAACCTTTGCAAGAAGTTTTCCAAACTTATGTAAGGGAAGTTTTAAATGAGTAGTATGGGAAAGCTGAAGTATTTCGTAGGACTTCAAGTGAAACAATCTGAAGATGAAATTTTCATCTCACAGATGAAGTTTACCAAGGAGTTGATTAAGAAATTCGGAATGAAGAGTGAAACCTCTATGAGTACTCCAATGACCTCAGTTATGTCTCTGGACAAGGATGAGAAAGGGAAATCTTTTGATGAAACCAAGTACAAAAGCATAGTTGGATCCTTGCTCTACCTTACTGTCAGTAGACCAGACATAATGTTCTCTACATGTGTCTGTGCTATATTCCAAGTGAACTGTAAGGAATCTCACTATGCTGCTGCAAAGCGGATTTTGAGATACCTTAAAGGTACACCGAATCTTGGCTTATGGTACCCAAGAAGTAATGACAACGAACTAATTGGGTTTTCAGATGCAGACGTTGCAGGTAGCAAAGATGACAGGAAAAGCACTTCAGGGACGTGTCAGTTCCTTGGAAGAAGGTTTATCTCATGGAGCAGCAAAAAACAAAATTGTGTCGCAATCTCAACGGCCGAGTCAGAATACATTTCTGCCGGCAGTTGTTGTGCACAGTTGCTTTGGCTAAAGAACCAGCTAGAAAACTACAATATGAAGGTCAAAGACATTCCATTATTTTGCGACTCCTCCAGCGCAATTGCAATCGCAAATAACTCAGTATCGCACAACCGGACAAAGCACATCGAGCTCAGATATTATTTCATCTGGGAGCACGTGGAGCAAAGGGATGTGGATCTGCAGTACGTGCCAACAGATCGGCAAGTTGTAGATATTTTCACGAAGCCGCTGGACGAGACCAAGTTCAATTTCTTCAAAACTGAACTTGGGATGCTGAACAAAGAAGGAGTCACATAAAATCAGTTCAAAGCTCAAGAATCGAGGATACTTCAAAAAGGTCAAAAATTTCTCAAGAGGAAGGTAGTTCTCGAAAACTCAGTCTACTTCTCGAAAAGTAAAGTACTAGTTCTCGAAAACTCAGACTACTTCTCGAGAACTTTGATCTGTCTCTCGAGAAGTTTCTTAAGTTCCCGAGAACTAATATCATACTTCTCGAGAAGTCCTCTGACAGTTCTCGAGAACTAACCCCACCTCTCGAAAAATGCTCGTTCTTTTTCGTTTTCTGATTAATTTCCTCTATTTCAAAAACCCGCTTGATTTCAGCCCTAATCCTAGATTAATTAGACACTTAATTGACACTACTAGGGTTATAGATATATATAATATTTTAGACATCCGAAATCAACCGCCATTTCGACATCAGTCTTCTCGAAAACTCTTCGTCTTCTGCTAACAAAAAGCTTCGTCGCAGCCATCGTCTTGCGCTCCGTCCGTCGCCGCCGTCCACGTCCATGGCGCAGAGTTCGAAAATAAGAGTCGGCAATGAACTCGTCGTCGCTGGGATTGTAGACATTTCTGATGACTTCAAGAACTTGCTCCTCCTGGAAACAGCCGGTCTGATGTTTGTTCTTTCAAAACCCCGCAAGGTTTTATTTCCAGATGTAGAGGAATTCTTCAGGAATGCCAAGGTAAGGAGAAATGGTACAGTTTTGAAATCTAAAGTCAGGGGGATCAAAATCAAGTTGAACAAAACCATAGTTTCAAAGCTTCTAAAGCTGCCTGTTGTGGATGAAGAGGATGACCTAACAACTAAAGATTCTTACAGAACTTGCTCCTTCTGTGGAGTTTATGTAGATGTCACCTCTTTAAGGAGGAATCCCTTGAATGATGTAGGCAAGCTTCTGGTAGACATAATTGAAAATATTTTGTGGTGCAGAACAGGGTCCATTTGTTTTATAACCAATGACCTATTTGGTGTTATGATAGCTGTTATCTGCAGGAAGATATTCCAATATGGAATGATGTTATTTGATATGATCAGGGACAGTATCCAGGATCCCAAGTTTGCAAGGATAATTTCTTTGTTGCTGCGTGAGATCGATCTTGTCACCTTCAAAACCTCTAAAGGTACTCAGATCCATCACCTGAAAAAGATTTCAATGGTCTCCATCCAAAGATGGGAAGTAAAGCTGAAGAATACCAAGCAGTTAGCTAAAGAACTTACAGCTTCTGGCTCAGAGGTCAGGACCCCATCTCCTCCTTCACATGAGGTTGCTGAACATTCTGGTGCAGCAACTGAGGGGGAGCCTGCACTCTCTGCTCAAGATTACAGGATTCCTTCCCCTCCTCCCTCAGTGAGATCTCCTCTCAAAAGCCCAGTGGCAGATCTTACAGATGCCACCCTCTTAGATGTTCAAGTACAGGAAACCCTTAAGAACATAGCTGAAGCAATTGACAATATGATTGAAGAACTCACTTCAGATGAACCACTTCCTCTCCTAAACACAGAAAATACTGTAGAACTATCAAAAGAACCATCTCCACTATCCTCACCCCAAGCTACTCCAGCTCCAACTCCTTCTCCCTTTCCAAGGAAAGAAGCTACTCCAGCTCCAACTCCTTCTCCCTCTCCAAGGAAAGATTCTACTCCAGCTGAACACACTTCAGCACCAGAGACCATCCTTCTATCTGAAGAGGATGAGCCAGAACCTGAAGAGGTGGAAGCCCATCTCAAGAACCTTGACTTCTCCCTCCCCAAAATTGTTGATGAGGAGGCTGATACAGTCCTTCACACTGTAAGAGCCAAGAGCTCTGTGGTAGTGGAAGAGATCCTTCCCTGGGTAGCTCCTCCTCCACCCCAAGTACCTCTGTTATTGCTGTTACTTCTATTGTTGTTGCTGCTGATGCCCCTCTCTCTTCTGACATTTTGAGTAAGATTGAAATTTTGTTGGCTGAACAAAGGAAACATTTTGATGACTCTCTGAAAATAGGACAAGACAAAGTGATTACTCTGGAAAAAGAAATGAGCCGAGGATTTGCTGAAATACAACATAACACTGACTCTCTCAAAAGTCTGTTTCAAATTGGTGGCAAAGCTATAGATCACACTATTACTAGTGTTGGACAGGTAATGGAACAGTCTGTCACTCTTGCAAATAATCAGATTCAGTTAGAAAAGAAAGCCCAGGAACTTGTCATGAAAATCTGTGAAGAAGTGGGAACTTTCAAAGAAGATGCCATAGAAACCCTATGTGTAGAATTCAGAAAGGGGGAGAGCCTGGTAAAAGAACATGTTGAAAAACTTGTGAAACAGTTTACTGAAGCTGCAAACAAAGCCTGGTCTGATAAGATAAGTGAAATCAATAAGAATGTTTTATAACAAATTCAATCAGTGAAATTCCATACTTATGACACATCAGTATGGATGCACAATCAGATTTTTCCTGAATTTCAGCTTGATCCAAATGTCATTCCTCATAACCTCAACCCCCTTGCTGAAGGAGAATCCAGCCAGATGCCTCAACCTCAAATTTCATGCTTTTCTCCTAGGCCAGAAGATCAGAATGCTCCTCCTGCTTCCTATTCCTAGGTTTGGGATGATGTTATTCCTCAAGATCTACCTGAAATTCACATCCCCAAGAAAAGGAAGTATGGAGAAGGCCCATCTGCAAGCAGAAGTGCCCCCAAGCCTGACTTAGAGAAAAGGAAAGCCCAAGAGTTTGCAGAAGTCTGGAGTCCTACTTCTAAAAGCTTAATTCTTGACAGTCTTAAATTAGTCATGGACTTTAATGAAAATAGGAATCTCCACTACAGCTCCTCAAAGTGGGAATTATATGAGAAGTCCATGACCAAGAGAAGAATATATGATAGAGAGTATGACAAGAACAACCCTAAAGCTCCTCTAAAGCCTCCCATGTACTATCCAAAGCCCTTCAGCTATCAGAGGAGACAACAGGAGAAGCAGGACAGGCAACAACAGGGCAAAGAATGAATTCTTGTTGATATGTTTTTGAGAATTTTGATGAAATGGTTGTTGATTAAAAATCTAAAACATTACATATATACAATTTCTAGTTTTGTCTAATTGTGTGTTCAATTAATCTCTTATTGCACTTAAATTAAAATTTTCATTTTCAGTTCTTTCTTTATTGGTATAATTAACCTTAGTGTAGAGGGTTCTGACTTCTACAAATAGGGGGAGATTGTTGGATATTGCATCCACAATAATCCAGATTTGCTTGAAGTCACCCTTGAACTAAGATGAATTAAGTTGTATTTGATATCCTTGTTCTAGTTATGTGTTTGCAGATTCTAAGTGCTAAGTGTAGACAAATGTCAGTCTACAGTGTTTCAGGAACACAGGACCATACAGTGTAATCCCTCACTGTGTGATCCAAGGTGTTGACTCATGTGTAGCCTCTCAATTGGGATACACTTTATGTTCAATCACTTGGAGCATGGGATGAAGACAGGACTAGGAGAAATTTTCTCTAAGTTCAAAAAATTCTCTAAGTCCACTTCTCAAGAAGTGCCTCTTAGTTCTCGAGAAGTAGAGTTAGATGTTCTCGAGAAGCATATTATAGTTCTCGAGAAGCAGAAGTGTAGTTCTCGAGAAGTCCTTATAGTTCTCGAGAAGCTTAGCCTCAAAGTTCTCGAGAAGTCCCAGCTTTTAGTTCTCGAGAAGTCCAAACAGCTTCAAGAATTTTTTTCCCAAGTCCAAACTCTCGAGAAGTCCAGTATAGTTCTCGAGAAGTTCTTTTAGTTCTCGAGAAGTCCAGAGTAGTTCTCGAGAAGTCCTTATAGTTCTCGAGAAACTTAGCTTCATATTTCTCGAGAAGTTAGCTTATGGTTCTCGAGAAGTCCAGATTGGTCTCGAGAAGTATTAGCCCTGAAGTCTCGAAAACTAACTTTAGTTCCATACAATATAGTTCTCGAGAAATCAAACTAGTTCTCGAGAACTAATGTTACTTCTCGAGAACTACGGGTCAAATTTTTCACAAAGTTGTTTAAGACCAGATCGGCCGAATTTTCAAATGACTTGACGTGATTGGTCCACGTGTCATCATTAAGGTCTTTTCTAACTGTTAGGGGTAATCCTATATAAGGTCTTTTCATTAATACCAAACCCTAACAATAACAAGAAGCGGCAGTCTGTACCTTTGAAATCCTCTGGATCGGCCGTCTCTCTCAAAAAGAAAAGGAACAAACTCTGAAGCCGCCGCCGCCGCTCACGAGTAGATCGAGTTTTCTATTTTCGATCAAGAAGGACTTGTTGTTCAAGGGATCCTGATCCTCTCCTTGATCGAGTAGGTCAAAGCTTTCTCGGGTCAGATCTACACGTCTTCTTCAACCATTTTTGAAAGAACCGCAACTTCAAGAAGAAGACCTAGAGACTTATTTTTCCAGATCTGAGAAATTACTGTGTTTGTATTTCCAAATCTATTTATTATTGATATAGGAGATTTTCTCCGAGTGTAGGAGCGTTGCTCTCCGAGTTGTAGGAAGTTTTTATCTTCCGAGTGTAGATCCATTTGGATCGAGTTTGTAGGAACTTGGTTCCGAGGCGTAGGATTGTTTTCAATCCGAGATAGTGAAGTAGCCGAGTCTAGTGATTTGCTAGATCGGTGAGGTAAAGTGGACGTACCAAAAATTGGGGAACCACTATAAATCTTCTTGTCTTCTATGATTGCTTGAATTCTTGTGCATGATCGTTAAAATTTTTATTCTGTAAATAGACGCACGATTAATCTATTCACCCCGCTCTAAGTGATTTAGGTTGACAACTTTACACTTTCAGAAACCACCGTTTCCCAGCTTCTAATTGCCAAACACAGCTTATTGCTAAAAGAGCTTAGCTTATCTGCCGCACCGGAGCAGATAAGCTGCGCCAAACGGCACCTTAATGTCATCAACTCGAAAATACCACTGATATGCCTAATGATAACCTTCCATGAATAGACTGCTGACATGCCTAATGACAACCTACCATAGTAAGTGTAGGAGTTCTACTAAAAAACTTTTTGAATTTAAATGGTTTTCATCATTACTTCTAATTTTTTGATAGTGTAATTACTTGAATGGACATTGTATTTTAATTTCTTTGAAATAGATTATAATATATATCAAGTCATTAAAATATAAAAATGAGGGCATAATTGGTATTTTTGAATGTTTCACCAAAGACAACTTTTCCCTTATTAAAAGATATATACACATAATATTATATTATTATATTATAAATATTTATAAACTAGGAAATCTTATTTGACGAGAGCGACTAGACTAACTCGATTTTTGATGAAAGTTACACCAAAGCTAAATGTTGGTGCTACGAATCCAACGACGAAGTCAAAATTTGGATTCGACGAGCCGATCTCTAGATAAGAATTTTCAAAGTTTAAGGCAACGATAATTCCTTAAATCTTTGAAAATTCATTGAGCCTCAAATATAGCTCGGATCGCAACGAAACTTGACAGACACAACTAAAATTAAATACTTTAATTTCCTAAAGCTTAAAAACCCAATTTCGATGAGTCTAAAAATTGGCTGACTCGCCCCAACGAACGAAATCATGCACTAACAATGACGCACCGTTAACTACGCATCAACGTAACACCCTTACATCATTAGTACATCACTAAAGAGATTAAAATAATTATTGAAAATTTAGGGGTGTTACAACAGTGCCGCAATATCTGCAATCCTTCCTCACTCGAAACACAATGTCTCACTACCTGATTCGCATAGACACGAAATAATATGGGGTCTTCCCAAAAGTAATTCTTTAAGTCAGAAAAAAAATTCTTCTTTTGTTGACTCGAGAATTCTTTTGGCAAGACCCGGGCTACTAAATAATTAGTCAAATCGGCGAACCAGGGTGTGGAAATTTTTTTTAGATTTTTGAGAGCGAGGAGGTACTCTTTAGGAAATTTATCATTAATATCGACCTCCACTAACGCTTCACTAGCGAGATTCTCTAAATGAGATAAATCGGCCGCCAAATTTTCGGCACCCCTTTTGTCCCAGATTTCTAAGTAAAACTCCTGCAAAAGGAGGATCCATCGCAAAATGCGGGGTTTGGCGTCTGTTTTACTTAATAAATACCTAAGGGCGGAGTGATCCACAAAGATGACAACTTTCGAGAGAGTGATGTATGACCTACACTTATCGAATGCAAACACAATCGCTAGAAACTCCTTTTCGGTGGTGGTGTAGTTGGTTTGTGCAGACGTGAGTGTCTTGCTCACATAATAAATCCGGTGAAAGAACTTTTTCACCCGTTGGCCTAAAACAACGTTGACTGTAATGTCACTTGCATCACACATAATTTCAAATGGGAGCGACCAATCCGATGTGACTAGGATGGGAGAATTTACTAACTTTTCTTTAATTAGATTAAACGCTAAAAGACATTTGTCATCAAAGATGAAAGAAGACTCTTTTTCGAGAAGATGGATTAACAACATGGTGGTTTTGGAAACTTTTTGAATAAAGCACCGATAGAACCCTGCGCGGCCTAAGAAACTACGAATTGCTTTAATGTTCGTTGGAGGAGGGAGTTTTTCAATAACCTCGATCTTGACCTGGTCGACCTTGATCCCTTTGCCCGAAACCTTATGGCCGATGACCAATCTCTCTCGGATGATAAAGTGGCACTTCTCCCAATTGAGAGCTAAGTTAGTCTCCTCACAATGGATAAACACACACTCAAGATTTTTTAAACACTTTTTAAGTGAACTACCGAAGATTGAGAAATCTTCCATGAAGACTTCCATCACCTCTTCTACCAACTCGTCAAAAATTGCCAGCATACATCTCTGAAATGTAGCTGGCACATTACATAAACCAAATGACAACCTTCTATAAGCGAAGGTACCAAAGGGATAAGTGAGGGTGGCCTTCTCTTGGTCCTTAGGTGAAATAGGGATTTGGACGTATCTCGAGAGACCATCGAGAAAACAATAGAAAGAGTGACCGGACATGCGTTCTAAGATTTGATTGATAAAAGGTAACAGAAAATGGTCTTTTTTGGTGCATCATTAAGTTTTTGATAATCGATGCATATCCGCCAACCCGTAACAGTACGAGTGGAATTAATTAATTTTTTTCGTTGGAAACCACCGTTACGCCGCCTTTCTTTGATATGACTTGTACTGGGATAACCAAAGTACTGTTAGAGATGAGATAGATGATTCCCGCATCTAGAAGTTTGATCACCTCAGCCTTCACGACTTCCTTCACATTCAGATTTAATTATCGTTGGGGCCGGAAAGTATTGCGATAATTATCTTCCAAGAAGATCTTGTGCGTACAGAATGAGGGTTTGATCCCCTTTATATCAGATAGCTGTCACTCAATTGCGTGGCAATGATTTCTTAAAACTAGAGTCAACTCAAAATTTTTTGAGTCGCTCAAATCAGAGGAGATGATGATGGGTAGCTTAGAGTTTCTCTCTAACAAGAGATATTTTAGATGAGGGGGGAGTTGCTTCAAGTCTAAGGTGGGTGGTTCCTCATAAGAGGTTTTGATTTTTAGGGTTTCAATGTGTAATGGTTCAGGTGGTGTGGGGCGAGAGACTTCTTCTAAGAAGAAGAGATCGACGATAATGGGTTCATCTTACGATGAACGTACTAACTCGGGTGGTGCAGAAAATTTATTTTCAAAACACTCCTCTAGGTAGAAGCAGGAATCATCATTTGCTAAGGTATTACACATCGAGGGATTTATACTAAAAGTGACTTCATCATCTCCAACCCGAAGGGGGAGCTTTCCATCACTTATGTTAATAATTGCGCGAGAGGTAGAAAGGAAGGGGCAGCCGAGTATAAGGGGTACTTCAACATCCTCTTTGATGTCTAAAATAACAAAATCCACCGGGAAGATGAATTTGTCTACTTTAACAAGCACATCCTCCACTATCCCTACCGGATACTTAACAGATCGATCAACTAATTGAATACTCATTCAGGTGGGGTTCGGAAGTCCTAAACCTAGCTTTTCTAATAAAGAAAACGGCATGAGATTTATACTTGTTTACAAATCAGCTAGTGCGTGTTTTACTAACGAATTACTAAATATGCACGAGATGTAAAACCTTCCCGGATCATTCACTTTCTGGGATAATTTGTTAAGTACAACCGCAAAGCATTTTGCTTTAAGGGAAATATGTGAAATATCCTCAAGCTTTTTCTTATTGGAGAGCAATTCCTTGAGATATTTCTCATACTTCGGCATTTGAGAGATATCCTCGTAGAAAGAAACATTTATATGGATTTGTTTTAAAATATCTAAATTTTTTTATAACTTTCCTCGACGCACTCATTTTTCAACTTAGATGGATAAGGTATATGTGAACTAGAGGCGTGTGGTGCAAATGTAGCAGGTAAATTTGAAGCTAAAATAGGAGGGGGAGGAGGAGGAGAAGGAAGTACCATGGGTTCATCATTATGTAAAACTAACTCTTTTTCGCTGTTGAGGGTGATTGCATTTGCGCTTTCTCTTGGGTTTTGTTCGGTGTTTCCTGGCAGAGTCCCTGTTATCGCTCGGAGAACATTTTTGTTAGTTGGCCCACTTGATTTTCCAAGCTTTTAATTGACCCAGTGATGTTCCTGATGTTAGATTCATTTGTGGCAACACACTCGGCGAAAACCTCTTCAAGCGAAGAGGGCTTCGACGGGTGCGAAGGAAAACCAGGCAGATTTAAATTAAGGGGGGGGGGGGAGCTAGATTAAAAGAAGGATTTAGATTATGAGGGCGTTGAACATTCCCTTGGTTGCTCTATGAGAAATTCAGATGGTTCATATAACCCGCATTGTAAGTGTTGTTATACGAAGTGTTGTTTAGGTTATAAGAAGGCCGAGGCGTGTTTCCCATGAAGTGAACATGTTCTTCTAAATAACATTATTATTATTAATTTCCCAAGGAGTGGCGGAGGAAGCAGTCATCTCCGCCACTTGCTTAGTTAGACGCTCAACTTGGAGGGCAAGATTCGAAGTTGCGTCAATTTCAAAAATTTCCGCTGGCTTAACCGGTCGCACACGGGGCGTATTCCATTGGTATGCATTCTTGGCCATTTCCTCAACAAGCTCTTGAGTGGCCTCGGGGATTTTGTTATTTAACGCCCCCCAGCGGCTGCGTCGATCATTTGCCTTGTTTGGAAATTCAAACCATTATAGAAAATTTGCACTTGTTGCCAAGTGAGAAGTGCGTGGTGCGGGCATCTACGCAATAGTTCCTTGAAGCGCTCCCACATGTCGTAGAGAGTCTCCGAGTATACTTGCATATAGGATATGATATCAGTGCGTAATTTGGCAATTTTTGCAGGAGGGAAGTACTTTGTAAGGAATTTTCCCTCCATCTCGGCCCAAAGTGATGGAATATCTAGGAAGAGAACCCAGCCATTGCTTGGCCTTTGACCGCAAGGAGAAGGGAAAAAGACCTAATCGAATAACATCATCTGCGACTCCATTGATTTTGAAAGTATCGCAGATCTCGAGAAAATTCAAAAGGTGGCAATTTGGATCCTCGTCCGGGAGACCATCTAAGGTCACTGATTGCTTCACCATTTGTATAATGTTGGACTTGATCTCAAAGTTATTGTTCGCCACTGCGGGGCGGGCAATACTTGATTGTGTACCCTCTAGATTCGGTCACGCATAATAGGACATGGTCCTTTGCTGGGCCTCATCTGGGTTGGGTGGATTAGGATCCATAGTTTCTATGGCAGTGTCTCTGATCGACTCTTCGATGCCTAAACGCGATTCCTGGTCATGAGAATGGAGGCGACACAAAATGGTGCGCTCCATCTCAGGATCAAAAGGAATATTCGAAGAGCTTCCTCAGGTCATACACTAAAAAGAAAGAGAAGTGAGGAGAGAGATAAAGGGAAAATAAAAAGAGAGTGAAAAAGAAGCGATAAAATTAGTAGCTATCCTTTTTTCAAAATATCAAAACTAAATCCTTGGCAACAACGCCAAAAACTTGATAGAAAAATCAATGCGGAGAAGAGAAGAGGTTGAGAAAAGAGATGAAAATGAGGTTGATAATATTCTTCGATTCTATATCCGATAAAGGCAAGTATACCTTATCTTTTATAGTATAAGATATTTAAGTTCAATATCAACGTCGTATTACCAAGGGCAGATTGATTACTTCTACATTGAGGAGGTTACTATTATCCTATCAAATAATTTTTTTTCGTTTTGTTTTACTTAACTAAAAGAGCGCTAAATTGCACGTTATAAAAAGGGTTAAAACTATGGATAAAAGAATTAGTACTCGATTTTGAATCACTTCAGCATAAGCTAATCAAAATGAAATAACAAACTAAATCTTAATAAAGTAAAAGGTATCTTGACTGTGGGGGTTCCTGAAGCGTGAATACTCTCCTCTCGAAGAAGTGACCAACTGAGTTTAGGAATATCTGACCGAACTCTCGTCCCGTATTCGAATGCCTAAAGCTCGTCTTAAGTGGCGAACCCCGCTATTGGATTTGACCCCAATCCGAGAGATTTGCTTAATTCTCTCTCGAGAGGTGCGTGCAACTCTCTTTACTCTTAGGTGATCAATTCAAACTATGAGCCTCTTGGCTAGTTAAGAATGAAAACCTAAGTGGAGACTATGTATCAATAATATAGTCTCACTAAATTTAAATCAAGAGTAAATCGAAGGTCAATACTTTAAGAAGAGAAAGAAAGCTAAATCATCATAATTTGATCAACTCATCCTCAGATCATCGCGATCGAGTACTAATGAGAATTTAGTTACTCATGGTGGAAGGGTAAGAGAGAGAAAGGTAGTAGAAGTTCATGAAAAGTTAAATAAAGAAAGGAAGAGAGAAACTTTTATTACTAAAAAAAGAGGTTACAAGTTGAAATAAAGATTACAATTGCATGAATAAAAGTAACTGCACACTAATAATACACTAGTAAAAGACATTACAAGATCATTACAAAAGTTATATGAAAAGTAGAATAGAAAGAACTTGAAGTGAGAGAGAGAAATAGAGAGGAATTAAGAACATAAATACCAATAAAATAAGTAACATCACCTCCCCTCTCACCCAAATCTGGTCATGGAACACTTGGAGCGCTCAAGAATTTATAGGAAAATTTCTGGGAAGTACATGCCCCTTACATGCCCGTGTAGGGGAGCATGTAAGGTACGACATGACTTCGGCTTGATGGAAATCTGGCGGGACAACGATTGGCGGGAGTTGGGGTACACGCCCCAGGTGCACACCCGTATAGGGGGCATGTAAGCATAGTTGACTTCAGCTGATGGAAATCTGGCGGGACAGCGATTGGTGGGAGTTGGGGTACATGGCCCAGGTATACACTCATGTAGAAGGGCGTATAAGGTAGGCGTGACGGTGGATCGACGAAACTCATGCTGTGGCGTAGAAAATCGGAACTTAGCAGGACACGTCTGGAGGTACACGCCCGTGTAGGAAGTACACGACCGTGACCTAGGGGCATGTAAGGTGGATTTTTCGGGATCTGACCACAGGAGCATATCTGCATCGGGATTGGGTTACACGCCCATGTAGGGGGTACACAGTTGTGACCTAGGGGCGTGTAACATGGAAAATGACCAAAAAGTGTCCAAAACCTGAAAAACAGAAAATATACTAAGTTAGAACAATTTTTATAAAAGAAACTAAGTATAGGCTCAAAATTCATAAAGTATAAAATTTTGAACAATAAAATACATGAATTTACCCAAATAAACTAGGCTAAAATAAGTATCATCACATGTCATGGCTCATCAAATACATGCAAGAATTGATTGCACAAAAATATCTTTTCCTAGATACCGCAGAGATATGGACACGCACTGAGTCTACCTATTCCCGCAAGGGGAATGCGTCCCAAATATTGCAGCTTTGCCGCAAGATTGGGAATCTCTCTCAGGAGGATCGTACTCCTTTTGCTTATTACCTTGAGTTTACCCAACTCTATCAGGAGTACGATCATTTTTACTCTCTCGTTATGGTGTACAATGTGGGTGCACTCTTGCTGAAAAACCGCAAGGATCGAAATCGGGTATTTGAGTTCCAACATGGATTGTACAGATATTTTGATTAGATTACTATCCAGATCATGGGGCATGTTCCTACTCACTTCTTGAGGTTTACAATATTGTTCAACAAGAGTTTGATCGATGACAGTCCTGGAACACCTGCAACCTTCGGAAGGGATCTGCTTTGGTGGCTCATCAACACAATTATAGCAGTCGTGCTTCTCGCAATTACAAGCCTAAGTAGACAGATAGGGATTATCTCGCATGTGACTATTGTGTCAAGCCTCGTCATACACAGGATACTTGTTATAGCCTACTTGGATTTCCTCCTCCTAAAGGTCGCTCGACTTCTCATGGTGGTTGTGGTCATGGTAGGACTCCTAGACAGCCACCTCAATTTGCTCATCTGACCGAGACTTCCGATGGTGGTTCTTCTCAGTTGCCCTCCTTCTCTACTGAAGAGATGCAGGCCCTTCGTCATTTGATGTACGGTCTTACTACAAAGCCTACGGATGCCTCTATGTCATCATCTGCTCTTGCCCACATAGGTACTTCGGGTGCAAACTCCGCTTCTACTGGTCCTACTCAGTGGATTATCGATTCCGGCACCACCGATCACATGATCGGTAACTGAGCATTGTTGATGGTCCCCTCTCTTTTATTGTTGGGAAAGGCACCATTCCTTATTCTTCTCTCACTTTATCATTTGTCCTTCACATTCCAAAATTCATCTGTAGTGTACTTTCTGTTAGCCATTTGACTAATTCTCTTCAATGCTCAGTTAACTTTTTCCTTCCCATTGTGTCTTTCAAAATCTAAAGACGGGATAGGTGATTGGGTCTGGTAGCATGAAGGATGGCATGTACGTGTTTGACTCCTCTTCTGGGTTTACCCCTCCATAATCTCTCCACTCTCCGCAGACCTCCACCTTGAACACCTGACATTGTGGACTTAGCCATCCTTCCGTTGCGACCATGTAACATTTATTTCCTGTTTTTTACTCCTTCAGGTTTTAAATATTTTGTTTGTGACATTAGTGTTGTTGTCAAACACCCTCGTATTCATGTTCATCATGTTTCATTACCTAGTACAACTTCTTTTCATGTTATTCATTCTGATGTATAGGGGCATTGCCCTATAGCTTCTATTTCTGACTATTTTTTGTTTATTACATTTATTGATTGTTTTTCCCGCAAAACTTGGATTTATCTGATAAAAATAAAAATGAGGTGTTCTCTATCTTCCAAAAGTTTCATACTATGGTTTCTACTCATTTTTTTGTCATTATTAAAATACTTCATTGTGATAATGGACGGGAGTATATCAATACTCCTTAGGAGGACTATCTTGCAACTCATGGCATTATTCATCAAACCTCGTGTGTTCATATCAGAACAGAGTCACTGAGCGAAAGAACCGTCATCTCTTAAAGGTGGCTCGTTGCTTACTATTTGCTAAGAACCTCCCAAAATACTACTGGGAAGATGCAGTTCTCACAGCTACTTATCTCATAAATCGCATGTCTTCTTCAGTTTTGTGACATCAAATAACCCTCATTGTATTAGGGGTTAAGCCGACCTCTCTACCAACCAAAACTTTTGGTTGTGTCTGCTTCTCTCACATATATTCTCCGGGTAGGTCTAAGCTTGACCCTCAGGCCCTTAAATGTGTGTTCATGGGATATTCTCTCACTCAGAAGGGATATAATTCTTCAGATATCACGTTTCGTGAATCTAAACCTTATTATGTGACCTCACTTCATGAGGAGCCCATATGTATAGGTGAAGTGAGCTCGCATATCTTACCCTTACTAATTCCTCCGCGTTCTTTACCTATTGTTGAGACTCCCAATCAAGGGGAGCCTCCTTATAAAGAATAAGAGTTAAAAGTGTACACCAAACGGGGTAGAGCTAACCCACAGGCTCATCATATGCCACCAGCGCCAATGCCAGCTTCATAAACAGATTCTTCTGAACCTCTCTTTGCCCTTCAAAAAGGTATCAGACCTTGCACCCAACATCCACTATCTCATTATGTTTCCTATGAGGCGCTAACTTCTACCTATAAAACTTTCGTCTCCTCCTTTGCATCTTTCTTTATTCAATCCGCATGGCAGGAGGCTCTTGGGCTTCAACTGTAAGACCCCCCTCTCGGAACACAAGACATGGCTAAGGGGAGCCTTATGCCCAGAACAGCCGCCTTGCAGTAGCGTCAGCACACAAGCTAAACTGTACCATAAGATGTCTATCCTGCCGGCTATAATCAATATCATAGTGTCAACCCATCAATAAAAGAAAATCTAGTCCAAGATCCACAATCAGTATATAAAAGTCCACAATAATATAATTTAACAGGACATCAAAGAACCTGTATTAACATCAGAGTACTATAAGGTGTTGCCCATAGGCTACATCGCAACTCCCTAACTCACATCTGTCATTGACAGTAACGAAGGCAACGTAGCATCAGACCCTATCTCCCTTGCCTGACTGCCCTCTTGTAAGGGGTGCTGCTGCTGCTCCTCCTAAAAAATGATGAGTTCAATAATAATGGAAACACAAGTAGGAATCAGTACCAGTGAGTAAGAGCATAAAAGACTAGCAATAGTATCATAATTACACAATTGAACTTAACTTATAAAAATGCTCATACAAATTTATAAGTTAAGGGTCGGGTACAACAAAGTAACTCATCATATAAAAGTGCACATATAAATTTATATGATGAGGATCTTATGCGGTGCAATGCAATGTAATATGAAATGATGACTCGCCCATGCTTACACATGCACTCTGTTTGCTATGTCGACATAGACCTTTCTTTACCCATCCCTTTGTTCACCTCGGGACGACATCCCTTTGAGCACCTCGGGACGTCTTAGCCATTTCACAATCCACATCCCCATGTTCACCTCGGGATGGCGCCCCTTTGAGCACCTCGGGACATCTTAACCATTTCTCAATCCACATCCATATGTTCACCGCGGAATGGTGCCCCTTTGAGCACCTCGGGACGTCTTACCAATACACAATACGACAACGTGTTATCAAGCACCCAAAGACCTCCTTAGAAAACATCCAAGGATACAAATGTTTCCTATAGTTATTAATAAGACGTCACACCCCAAGTGATGTGTTGTAGTAACACCTCACAACAGTACGAGCAAAACATGGGAATACTTTTCTAACGATCCTTCAGGACATCCTATATCAAACCACATGGTGAGATCACATCCTTACATATGCCCCAACAATCCAACATGTCATGACGATTATCTAATAATATTACTAGGACGTATTTATATTATAATAACACAAGCTTCCGAATGCGAGACAACCAACTAATGAGTATTTATTTGAAGGATCTTACTATATCTGTATTCACTGAAATTCATACGATAGATCAAGACTATCATTTTAAAACATTCTCCCAAGGTTTCAGCCCATTCTTGCATTATGGTAATCATTTACGACATAACCCTTTATAATATTATAATGTCAATATCTCAACGATTACTTATCCAAAAGTTATGAAACTCAAAAGGGATGATAACAACATCGTCAAGTATGTCTAGTAAAAAAATAGGATCACTTGGTAAGTTTCATCACAAATTTCATAACTCCCCACTATGGGGTTTACCATGATTAATATGTATTTATGTAAATTATTCAAACTAAGTCATCAAGCATTCACCACGTCTGAACACCTAGGAAAAAGGAGTGGTGTTACTAATGTAATCATTCGTCGAACGTCTTATCATGAATCGTATAATCTTCAGGAGTACATATCCCTACGTTGTTTAAATATTATTCTCTACATGAGTGGCAACTCGTATGCCTTATAAGTCATCATTGGTTGACTGGTGTGAGTGTAAAATGCTGATCATGAACAATGATCTTCATAAGTCCAATATCATTGAAGAATCATTCATGAAGTAGATGATTAAATATTCTTTTTTTACGGGTACCTTCAATTTGCGTCTTATCATCATGAGAGCGCGTACAAACAACCTCCAATCAATCTGTTTAGATTTACTACATGATTTGCCCCAATACTTAAATCAACCACCTACAATATCATATTTGAATTATAATAAAAAGCTTTATATACAATGCAAATTAGAACACTATTCAAATCACTACTATGCCAAAAGTATCATGCACATACTTATTCACATAGAGCATCATCAAACGAGTGATTAATTAAGTGATCATATCAAAACAAAATCCCCTGAAATTTCCATCATATGTCATGGTTAGCACATTGAGCGTTTCCTCAAAATTTTAGTTCATTCGTACAATATAATAACTATTTATGGCAGAATAATTCATAATAAAATATTGACAAAATCATAGCAGGTATATATCCGAAAAATATGAAACTTAACAAGCGTGTCTACATTGTCTTCAAGCATTTATCTACCAATTTTCAAAAGTTTCCGATAAACAGTTTTAGAGAAATTCATGAAACATCAAAATCTATACGTTTGTGCCGTTGTTTACTAAAAAAGAAATTAAGAGAGCTGCAATCCACCAAAAGAATGTGTAACCCTAATCCGCAAAGGAGTCTCTAAGCACTACAACTTTCATGTTGAGTATGAGGTCTAGATCTAAGTGCATCATACCTAAAACATGACTCGAAGTTAGCCGCACACACTAGATAGATTCTGTCTACCAATATTTAATAAAATCTGCACGGATCTAAAAATTGATCGGACAACATTCGATCATCTTCTTCCTCTAGCCTGGGGCTGTGATTTGCTCGACCTGGAGCCTAATAAAACTCTCTCATTAACAATCTTATTTCCCGTCCGACCAATCAACACCACCACCCCTTCCTCGTATATGAGGTGAATCGACAGACGGCGAATCAATGGCCGGAATAAATAATTAGAACACAAATTTCAGCCATCCTCCATGGCTTGCTCTCAAATCAAACTCAATTGAGTTCGATGTCTCACCTAGTTTTGATCTAAGAAACTAGCACCAAGGGAGAAGGGAGGAAGCTCACCGATTGTCCATGCATGCTACCCAATACTCGCGTATGCGGCATTTGCGTGTTGCTCCAGTCCATGATTGGATCTCGCATTTCCAAACCTCGCCAAACATCGTTGAAGAGTTGTCGTCCTTGGAACTTGATCCGCTAAGGATCTCGGGTCGGCCCACTGCAAATGGAGGAGCTCGGCCTTTTGGAGAGGAGTGTTGTTGTAACATCCCATTTCCGGCTAGACCCCTAGGAGTCGGTTGGTTGTGGTAGAACCCTGGGGAGCCCAGAAATCGAAATAAAGCGACCAAGAATTCGGGTCACGGGTTGATCACGCCTGTGACCGACCCGTCACGCCCGTGACCTGGGGGCGTGACTCCTTCGACGATCGTCGATTTCACTTAGACGATCGTCGGGCGTGAAATTTGCCTCATGGCCTGTCACGCCCATGACCCGCAATGTCACGCCCGTGACATAGGGCGTGACCACCTTCGACGATCGTCGATTTCAGTTCGACGGTCGTCGGCCAGGAATTGGCCACACGGGCATGTCACGCCCGTGACCCACAATGACACGCTCGTGACATAGGGCGTGACCACGTTCGACGATCGTCGATTTCAGTTCGACGGTCGTCGACCCAGAATCAGTCACCAGGCATGTCACGCCCGTGACCCTCAATGTCACGCCCGTGACATAGGGCGTGACCACGCTTGACGATCGTCGATCCCAATTCGATGATCGTCGACCCAGAATTTGGCCACACGGGCCAGTCACGCCCGTGACCCGGGTGTCACGCCCGTGACCACCCTTCGACGATCGTCGATCTCAGTTCGACGATCATCGAACCCAGAATTGGCTAACCGGGCCTGTCACGCCCGTGACCTATGTGTCACGCCCGTGACCAAGGCCGAAACGACAGCCAAACTGGAAATTTCCGTAACTGACGCCATAATAAATTCTGATTATGGGAATGAAAACCTAGGGTATTTATGGGCCGTTTCCTACTTTAATTATTTAAATAATTAAGGAAATGTTGGTCCAATAGGAAATCGCCACCTGGCGAGCACCTCTTCACCTCCAGCGTTTCAACTGCCATTCGTCATAACCGAAACGTCTTTAAGGGAATTATTAATGGCCGCGGACGTTTCATCCTTTCCCCTCCCCACTTGCTGATCTATAAAAGACTCCTAAGAGCAAGAGGAAAAGGTTACACTCTCCCTTAAACTGTTTCAGATTTTCCCCCTTGCTGTTGAAGAACTTCCGGCGACGCCACCACCGCGCCAATGGCTTCCCGATGCTCTGCACGCCTTCAGCCCGCGAACAAGGTCCTCCCCTCCCCCTTCTTCTGCGGATAGATCTTAGAAATCGTTAGGAGAGATATCGGGCTCAAAAGAGCCAGATCGGGCGAGCGTATTCGTGGTTTTCTGAAAATTTCATGGTGGCGGGTTCGCCGGAAACCGCCTCTCCGGCGGTCGTGCCGCCGCCCGACGATAGCCCTCATCTCAACAGAGGTGGTGGTGGTGGTGGCCAGCCAGGGAGATGGCTGGATGGCCGGGAAATAGCTTGGAAAAGCTATAGGAAATTAGGTTTTCAGGGCTCTGTTTCGGGCTGTAGAAGAAGATGAACAGTGCCATTTAATTAGATTTTATTTGTGAAGCAATTTCTGAATGAAAATATCTGTCACTTTAAATAATTTGGGAAAAGTATCTAGATGCTCCTACAGGAAAAGTGGTCAACATAGAAAATGTAGCCCTTGAAGTCTAGTTTAATTTAAAATCGATTTCACTCGATTTAGAATCTTGGTTAGACCATAGCACCCTTTTTGGTGAGGTCTATCCAGAGGGCCGTCTGGACCTTAGAAAAATTCCCCACTCTAAACCAGTCATCAAAATGACTTGAAATTTGGGGTGTGGCCTAATCTTACCTATATCTAGGTGCTATCCAAAAATGAGAATTTTTGGGAAATATATTTCTATAGTTTTGAGAAAAATTCAATAATCCTAGTTTAATTTAATTAGATGGTTAAATAATTTCCAAACCCTCCCAAATTTTGGTGAGTGGTCCCTGGGTTTACCATAAGGTTTTGTATAAATGTTCATCTCATTTGGAGATGGTTTGGATTAGAAATGATCAACCCTAAGTTTTGCCCTAATAAGGGGTCTTAGGTTAAAAGTGCACTTTTGAGATTTAAGTGGTCAGATCACCTCAACAGAGGCTTAGACTTTTACCAATGGCTAATAATATTCTCTAGCACCCCCTCATAGAGTTTGAGGTGGATCTGGGTAAGTTTGCCCTAAGAACCAAGGCCAAACCCTAAGGATGGATCTTGGTGGTTTGTGAAGGTCATGTGGTCAAATGATCTTGGATTGACTCGAAATTGGGTGGAGAGAACCATAGGACCAATATAGTTCTCCGGATGAAATCTTAGTAGATTTGGAGACCGTTGGGATACCTAAAAGTCTAACCCTAGTTTAGGGTGCAAAACTTGTAGAGATAGGAAATGACACTAAATCACATTGAAAAGTGTTGAGATTTGGGTAGAGTGAATTATAGAGATGGTACAAGCTCTGGATATTTTACTATGAATTTTAAGATTATTATTTTGGGTACTTCATTAACGATTTAGTAGCTTGTATGATTTGCTTAGAAAATTTATCAGGGAACACACACTTCCTAGAAATTGATGAAATTTAGACAGAGGACGTTTATTATGGTTTTAAATCTCTGTGAAGTTTTATGGGATTTTTGGAAGTTTAATTCTAAGGCTTGCTTCATTAAGTATGTTTTACCTTGATTATTTGATTGAATCTTTATTGGTGTTTAGCAAGCTAGTAAAATTATGATTTTTTGCACAAAAATCTTTTATATGTCATGCTACTGATTAGTAATTTTTCTATAATTTTTCGATGAATAATTTCAGTACTTCCTTCATTACGTAGAATTAACGTGATTATACTGGATAAATTATTTAGAGGCTAAATACTTTCTATAAAATTCTGGAAATTTGTATTTGAGGTTATCTTGCTGTTATTTAATGATCATGATTTTTGAGTAGCCATTACTTAGGAGGAGCATGTAGTTCCTGTTTAAAATGACCCATGGCCCGTCCTTTGGGAAAATTAAATAAATATCAGATTAATTAGGAAAATTATAAGTTTCTGGATTTAGACAAATTATGATATGGTAGACCTCCAGTAAATAATATAGGAGAATTGGAAGATAATTTGGTGTACCTCTCCTTGTGTACCTCATATAGCTTAGGATGGTCTGCATATAGTAAAACCACGGAATTCTGATAATTAATGGTTGGTAGGGCAAGCTAAGATTGAGTCCATCATTGGAAGGCAGGACAAGTAGAGTGTGAGACTGGTCAAGGATAAGGGAGTATGGGAACGACGAAAGATCGTCCATCCCGGGAAGAAGAGGAAGAGTCTTAATACTCTAGGGTTAGAACTAAAGTAACTAAAAGAGGATCGGGTTAAGGGAGATCAACCAATAATAATAAGTGCCTTGCGAAAGGGAACTTCGGGCCGTAATGCCGCCGTCTTGGTTCCTAGTGCCCCTTGAGAGCCCTTCACGGGGTATACCGGGGGCAGTCCTGGGCTAACGTAAACCATAGGAATAATAAATTGAAAGAGCAACTAGTATAACTAGGGTTGCATATACACACACCTCGGTAGCTAGGAAGGTAGAATAATTGGTTTGGTTGCTTTCAGACAGTAGCTCTGAAGGTAGATGCACGGACGGACTGTCCGGGGGGCCGAGGGCTCGAGGGTTGGAGTACAGAATAAAGGTGGTGGGTCTTCGGTATCTGATTGTCGTTCACACCGACATCGGTACGCTGACTCGGCGGTGTGGGACACTTAGCCAAAGAAAGTCTGGTGGGTACAGCCAGCAGTAGTACGCGGATACTCTAGGTTGTGTTCTTCTAGGGGCGTACGGAAGGGCTAGGCCTGGTAGTGTGGATGCCTGCCTAGGAGTGGGGGGCCCGACCCACTGTCTCCGTTTGCCACTACGGAGGTTCCTGGGAGTGAAGCTAGCTGCCCGAACAGGGGGAACTAAGGTCTGTGCGCATAGAGTCGTGTGCGTGTGTTGCACTTGCATGAATCATGGCATAGCATATCACTACACTCATAATTGCATACAACCGACACCCCAACGTATAAATCGGTATGGGACTTTTTATACGATGGGAGCCTTGCAGAAGATCCCTTAACTTATAAGTTTGTATGGGCATTCATATAAGTTAAGGTTACATACTTACTTACTTGTTTGTTTACTTACTGTTCTCTAGCTGCCCTTTTTATACAATTTGCTACTTATTAATTGCTCTACCTATTACAACATTTACACTGTTCACCTGTTATAACTTGCTAGTTAGGCCCACCGTCACCTGCTTGATTATTCTCCACTTTTGTAGCTTCCCTTTCCTCCTCTTCGCCCGGTGCTTAGGAGCCGTGGTGGGAGGGGTAGGGGATGATAGGGCTTAGTTTTTATGACTAATGGTTTTCGAACTAAACATTACAGGACCTCCGGATGGGAGACAGGGACCAGCACCAGCGGAGTACGGTGCGCATGGAGGTAGGACAGTCTAGCACCGGTGCACCTGCGACCAGCTCCGTGAGTGATTAGTATTTTCTTAGCTTCCGCGATGAGTGACTTGTAGTGAGGACTCTGATGTACTGGGCTCGAGCCCATTTATCTATTTTCCTATTATTACTATTGATGGACTGGTTATGATTTCACTTTTGTTTACATGTTTCTGTGGACTTGTTTATATTTTTGTATAAATGCTTCTCTCTCTTGTGATCGAAAAGGGCCGGCAGAATTGGCGTTTTGTAGTGGTTGCCTTCCCGTGAGTCGGTGCCACCGCAAAGCGGCAATTCTGGGCTAAGACCCCGGTGGTTGAAAAAGAAAAAAAAAGGGGGTCTTACAAGTGGTATCAGAGGAGACCTCGATTGAAAGAGAAGTAGTCCACAAAAACCTTGGGCCACCCCCGTGCGAGCTTAGTTTGCGGACAAACTAGCAGCGGAAGCAGTGGTGTGCCCATGAGGGAAATCATATGTGAAAGTCCATCCTAACTCTTCTTAAATCCCATTCATTCGCTCTCTAACAAATGGAATTTTTACTTGTAGCCTGCGACGAACCCTACATCGCAGCAGGGGACACCTCAGGCTCCGAATGTGGTCCCGACTCCGCCAGCACCAGTTCCGTTCCAGCAGACGGAGATGGGGCAAACACTGACGGCCATCCTGGAGGCCTTCAGAGCCCAGCAAGCCCCGGCCCCACAGCCAAACCCCGGGGCCAATTGGATGACTGTCTTCCGGGGACTTTCCCCTCCATCCTACCAGGGGACGGAGTCTGCAGTACGTACGGAGGAGTGGTTGGACACTATTTACGAGATGCTGGCAGGGATTCGATGCCCCACGAAGGAGGCAGTCGCTTTGGCAGTCTCCTGCTTAGAGTCACATGGAAAGAGATGGTGGAAATCTCAGCTGGACACCACCTTTGCAGGGATGGACTGTGCTGATATTACTTGGGAGGAGTTCAGAGCAGCGCTCTTGGGACATTTTGTACCTCAGTCGGCGAGAGATGACCTGGAGGATAGGTTCCTGCGGTTGAGGCAAGGGAACAGGACTGTGGTGGAGTACTATCAGGAGTTCACTCACCTGGCCCGTTATGCGGACGCTTACCAGTTAGACGATGCTGGCTATGCCCAGAGGTTTTATAAGGGGCTGCAAGATGACATGAGGCAGGCCCTCCTTTTCGTCTCAGAGGGGAGTCTGGCCAGGATTCTGGAGATGGCTAAGAAGAGGGAGGCGGATCAGCTTACAGTGAGGAGCCGGAAGAGACCGGCTGATGATACAGTGATTAGAGGACGTAGAGACCGTCCTCGAGGCCAGGTTATTGGAGAGAGAAGGAACGAGGATCAGCCTCGTCAAGAGTTTGGGCAGGAGCAGAGGAGTCAGGGGGTATTGGCTCCCCAGCTTATACAGATGCTGGAAATGCCAAGGGCGGTAGAGCAGCCACCGGTATGCTTTCAGTGCAATCAGCCGGGGCATATCAAGAGGAACTGCCCTGTGAGGCGAGCACCCCCACCAACACATCAGGTCGCTCCACCTCCCCGACAGTTTGGCGGACGAGGACAGGACCGAGGACGAGGATTTCAGGATCGAGGTCGTAGGCCAGAGAGAGCAGGTGTATGCTCTAGACCTAACACAGCCCCGGAACCCGGAGCATGTTATCACAGGTATGGCAGTACTTTTCAGATTTTCTTCATATAAACTACTATTTTAAACATAACCTGGTTAGAAATTAAGAGAAGATAAACTACAATAAGAATACTAAGACATTTAATTACCCCAGGCATAGTATTCGTGAGTGGCAAGCCCGCTCACACCCTCTTCGACACTGGTGCGTCGCAATCATTCGTGTCGGAGGATTTCGTGAAAGGACTGGTAGGAGTGGAGCCATTCACCGGGAAGATGATGAGGGTGCGCCTACCCGACGGGTCAGAGATATTGACCTCTGCTCATTATAATATGGAAGCAAGGATCGGCGGAAAGGTGTTTGAGGCACCAGCGACGGTTCTGAAGATGCCAAATTACGATCTGATCCTGGGCATGACTTGGCTTCATTGGAACCATGCCCAGATCGATTGCGTGGTGAAGAGGATCACCGTGAGGCACGACGACTCCTTCATTGTTATCGAAGGTATTATATCAGCACCCCGTACTTTACTATCGTCTGTGCAGGCCGTTAAGGCCCACCTGCAGGGGGAAGAGGTTTATCAGGTCCTCTTTGACGCGGTCGTAGCCAAGGATTCCATTGCAGATATTCCGGTAGTGCGGGACTTCGCCGACGTGTTTCCAGAGAAGCTACCAGGGTTACCCCCGCACCGAGAGAAGGACTTTCAGATTCAGCTCGTACCGGGGGCTAAGACGGTATCCAGAGCTCCCTATCGAATGGCCCCAAAGGAGTTGGTGGAATTCCGAAGCCAGCTTCAGGAGTTAGTGGAGGTTGGGTTCGTTCGGCCTAGCTCTTCACCGTTGGGAGCTCCGGTGCTGTTCGTTAAGAAGAAGGACGGGACCCTTCGACTGTGCATCGATTACCGGGCTCTGAACAGGTTGACAGTCCGGAATACTTATCCCTTACCACGGATAGACGAGCTTTTTGACCAGCTGGAGGGAGCCCATTGGTTCTCAAAGCTGGATCTGAGGTCAGGGTACTACCAGCTTCGTATTCGGGAGGAGGACATCCCGAAGACGGCCTTCAACAGCAGATATGGCTTGTACGAGTTTACCGTGATGCCGTTCGGGCTCACGAATGCACCCTCCACATTCATGACTTTGATGAATCGGGTGTTCGAGGAGTATCTGGACGTCTTTGTCATTGTATTCATCGACGACATTCTCATCTATTCAAGGACGGAGGAGGAGCACGCGAGACATCTGACCTTGACCTTGGGGAAGCTGCGTGAGCATGAGATGTATGCCAAGTACAGCAAGTGCCAGTTCTGGCTAAAGGAGGTGGCCTTTCTGGGCCATGTCATCAGTGGAGCAGGTCTAGCAGTGGATCCTGCAAAGATCCAGGCAGTACGGGATTGGCCATCGCTAAAGTCGGCCACGGATGTTCGAAGTTTCTTGGGACTTGCTGGTTACTACCGGAAGTTCGTCGAGGGGTTCTCTCAGATTGCCCTCCCTCTTACGTCTCTGACGAAGAAGGAGTCCCCTTTTATATGGACGCCTCGATGCGAATCTGCCTTCCAGGAGCTGAAGGATCGTCTTACCTCGGCCCCCATCCTTGCTCTTCCATCAGGGAAGGAGGGATTCTAGGTATATACAGATGCTTCCTATCAGGGGATAGGTGCCGTCCTTATGCAGAATGGGCACGTAATAGCCTATGCCTCCCGTCAGTTGAAGCAGCACGAGCAGAACTACCCCGTGCACAATTTGGAGATGGGGGCAGTCATTTTTGCTCTTAAGATCTGGCGACACTATCTCTACGGAGTACATTGTGATATCTTCTCCGACCACAAGAATCTCAAGTACGTCGACACCCAGAAGGAGTTAAACATCAGACAGAGATGCTGGGTGGAGTTTCTGTCGGACTACCAGTATACCATGCACTACCATCCGGGGAAGGCGAACGTGGTCGCAAATGCTCTGAGCCGGAGAGCGAGTACGACAGGAGTAGGCCCGCAGCTGATGGCCTTGGAGTTGATTAGATCATTCGAGGAGATGCAGATTTCGCTAGTGTCTGAGGATGACCCGGAGCTGTACATGGAGTACCTGGGGTCGATGGCTACTACTGATGATATTCGGGACCGCATCAGAGATGGGCAGATGCTGGATGAGAGAGCTGAGCCGATATTCCGAGCCTTGGAGGAAGGCACGACGGGAGATTACTCTTTGAGGGATGGGCTCCTGTGTTTCCGAGGCAGAGTCTACATACCAGCAGGAGGACGGATCCGGGAGGATATTTTGACGGAAGCTCATTGCAGCCGATATTCGGTACACCCGGGGATCACCAAGATGGTAAAGGATTTAAAGAGGACGATGTACTTGCCGGGTATGAAGAAAGATATTACGTATTTTGTGACACATTGCGAGGCCTGCCAGCTCGTGAAGGCGGAGTGTAGGAACCCGGCAGGTTTGCTGCAGCCGCTTCCGGTGCCGGAATGGAAGTTAGGGAAAAAAGCAATGGACTTCATACATGGGCTACCTCGATCCCGTGCGGGAAATGACTCGATCTGGGTGATAGTGGACAGGCTAACAAAGGTGGCCAGATTCATTCCAGTGGCAAAGGGCGCACTAGTCAGTGTATTAGTACGGAGGTTCATTGAGCAGTTTGTACGTTATCATGGGGTGCCCAAGACTATCGTTTCAGATCGCCATGGGCGGTTTACATCCAGGGAATGGAGGTCAGTCCAGGCCCATCTGGGTTCTCGGTTGACATTCAGCACAGCTTTTCACCCTCAGACCGACGGACAGACAGAGCGCACCAATCGTACACTGGAGGATCTGTTGCGACTATGTATTTTGGACCGTGGCGAGCCTTGGGAGAGATTGCTGCCACTGGTTGAGTTTTCGTACAATAACGCTCATCAGTCCAGCATAGGCATGGCTCCATACGAAGCGTTGTACGGAAGGAGGTGCCGAACCCCACTATCATGGGTTCAGGATGAGGATCCGCAGGCACTAGGCTCGGAGTTTGTGGGAGATACATATGCTCAGATTAGATTGATCCGAGACAGGATGTTGGAAGCCCAGAGCAGACAGGCGAAATACTACGATGCGAGGCATCGCCAAGTAGAGTTCCAGGTAGGAGACCGGGTTTTCTTGAAGATACGGCCGATGCACGGAGTCTCGCGGGTTCGCGGGCAGAAGAAGCTCAGTCCGATATATATGGGGCCCTATAGGATCCTGGAGCGGATCGGCCCCTTAGCTTATAGACTGGAGCTACCGCCGGAGTTAGCGGGATTACATAACGTCTTCCACGTCTCCTCACTTCGGAGGGCTCTGCTACGCCCTGAGCAGCTGATTTCCTCGGCAGATGGCCCGGTGGCCTCGGATCGGTCAGTCAACTTGGAGCCTATCAGGATTGACGACACAGCAGTGCGTGTCTTGCGACGGAAGAAGGTTCCGTTGGTCAAGGTTCTGTGGAACAATCATGGGCAGGAGGAGCATACATGGGAGCCACAGGACTTGATGCAGCAAAAATACCCGGAACTTTTTCGTCAGGTGTACCTCACAACCCCTCTGGACAATCAATTTACCTTCCTGTTTTAAACCAATGGGACTGAAATTTCAAGAATAGGAGCTAATCTTTTGTTTATTGGGGTGAATATACCTAGTTAGGTGGGCGAATTAATCTTAGACTTGAAACCGCATAAAACGAACATAACGTAGAGATGTAATTTCTTTAATTCTCATGGGATGTTACAAGCTTCTTTTCCCGATTAAAGTCCCGTAGGCTTAACCTTGATTTCGGGGATGAAATCTTTGTTTTGTTTATTGGGATTTGTAACATCCCATTTCCGGCTAGACCCCTAGGAGTCGGTTGGTTGTGGTAGAACCCTGGGGAGCCCAGAAATCGAAATAAAGCGACCAAGAATTTGGGTCACGGGTTGGTCACGCCCGTGACCGACCCGTCACGCCCGTGACCTGGGGGCGTGAATCCTTCGACGATCGTCGATTTCACTTAGACGATCGTCGGGTGCGGAATTTGCCTCATGGCCTGTCACGCCCGTGACTCGCAATGTCACGCCCGTGACATAGGGCGTGACCACCTTCGACGATCGTCGATTTCAGTTCGACGGTCGTCGACCAGGAATTGGCCACACGGGCATGTCACGCCCGTGACCCACAATGACACGCCCGTGACATAGGGCGTGACCACGTTCGACGATCGTCGATTTCAGTTCGACGGTCGTCGACCCAGAATCAGTCACCAGGCATGTCACGCCCGTGACCCTCAATGTCACGCCCGTGACATAGGGCGTGACCACGCTTGACGATCGTCGATCCCAATTCGATGATCGTCGACCCAGAATTTGGCCACACGGGCCAGTCACGCCCGTGACCCGGGTGTCACGCCCGTGACCACCCTTCGACGATCGTCGATCTCAGTTCGACGATCGTCGAACCCAGAATTGGCTAACCGGGCCTGTCACGCCCGTGACCTATGTGTCACGCCCGTGACCAAGGCCGAAACGACAGCCAGACTGGAAATTTCCGTAACTGACGCCATAATAAATTCTGATTATGGGAATGAAAACCAAGGGTATTTATGGGCCATTTCCTACTTTAATTATTTAAATAATTAAGGAAATGTTGGTCCAATAGGAAATCGCCACCTGGCGAGCACCTCTTCACCTCCAGCGTTTCAACTGCCATTCGTCATAACCGAAACGTCTTTAAGGGAATTATTAATGGCCGCGGACGTTTCATCCTTTCCCCTCCCCACTTGCTGATCTATAAAAGACTTCTAAGAGCAAGAGGAAAAGGTTACACTCTCCCTCAAACTGTTTCAGATTTTCCCCCTTGCTGTTGAAGAACTTCCGGCGACGCCACCACCGCGCCAATGGCTTCCCGATGCTCTGCACGCCTTCAGCCCGCGAACAAGGTCATCCCCTCCCCCTTCTTCTGCGGATAGATCTTAGAAATCGTTAGGAGAGATATCGGGCTCAAAAGAGCCAGATCGGGCGAGCGTATTCGTGGTTTTCCGAAAATTTCATGGTGGCGGGTTCGCCGGAAACTGCCTCTCCGGCGGCCGTGCCGCCGCCCGACGATAGCCCTCATCTCAACAGAGGTGGTGGTGGTGGTGGCCGGCCAGGGAGATGGCTGGATGGCCGGGAAATAGCTTGGAAAAGCTACAGGAAATTAGGTTTTCAGGGCTCTGTTTCGGGCTGTAGAAGAAGATGAACAGTGCCATTTAATTAGATTTTATTTGTGAAGCAATTTCTGAATGAAAATATCTGTCACTTTAAATAATTTGGGAAAAATATCTAGATGCTCCTACAGGAAAAGTGGTCAACATAGAAAATGTAGCCCTTGAAGTCTAGTTTAATTTAAAATCGATTTCACTCAATTTAGAATCCTGGTTAGACCATAGCACCCTTTTTGGTGAGGTCTATCCAGAGGGCCGTCTGGACCTTAGAAAAATTCCCCACTCTAAACCAGTCATCAAAATGACTTGAAATTTGGGGTGTGGCCTAATCTTACCTATATCTAGGTTCTATCTAAAAATGAGAATTTTTGGGAAATATTTTTCTATAGTTTTGAGAAAAATTCAATAATCCTAGTTTAATTTAATTAGATGGTTAAATAATTTCCAAACCCTCCCAAATTTTGGTGAGTGGTCCCTGGGTATACCATAAGGTTCTGTATAAATTTCATCTCATTTGGAGATGGTTTGGATTAGAAATGATCAACCCTAAGTTTTGCCCTAATAAGGGGTCTTAGGTTAAAAGTGCACTTTTGAGATTTAAGTGGTCAGATCACCTCAACAGAGGCTTAGATTTTTACCACTGGCTAATAATATTCTCTAGCACCCCCTCATAGAGTTTGAGGTGGATCTGGGTAAGTTTGCCCTAAGAACCAAGGCCAAACCCTAAGGATGGATCTTGGTGGTTTGTGAAGGTCATGTGGTCAAATGATCTTGGATTGACTCGAAATTGGGTGGAGAGAACCATAGGACCAATATAGTTCTCCGGATGAAATCTTAGTAGATTTGAAGACCGTTGGGATACCTAAAAGTCTAACCCTAGTTTAGGATGCAAAACTTGTAGAGATAGGAAATGACACTAAATCACATTGAAAAGTGTTGAGATTTGGGTAGAGTGAATTATAGGGATGGTACAAGCTCTGGATATTTTACTATGAATTTTAAGATTATTATTTTGGGTACTTCATTAACGATTTAGTAGCTTGTATGATTTGCTTAGAAAATTTATTATGGAACACACACTTCCTGGAAATTGATGAAATTTAGACAGAGGACGTTTATTATGGTTTTAAATCTCTTTGAATTTTTATGGGATTTTTGGAAGTTTAATTCTAAGGCTTGCTTCATTAAGTATGTTTTACCTTGATTATTTGATTGAATCTTTATTGGTGTTTAGCAAGCTAGTAAAATTATGATTTTTTGCACAAAAATCTTTTATATGTCATGCTACTGATTAGTAATTTTTCTATAATTTTTTGATGAATAATTTCAGTACTTCCTTCATTACGTAGAATTAACATGATTATACTGGATAAATTATTTAGAGGCTAAATACTTTCTGTAAAATTCTGGGAATTTGTATTTGAGGTTATCTTGCTGTTATTTAATGATCATGATTTTTGAGTAGCCATTACTTAGGAGGAGCATGTAGTTCTTGTTTAAAATGACCCATGGCCCGTCCTTTGGGAAAATTAAATAAATATCAGATTAATTAGGAAAATTATAAGTTTCTGGATTTAGACAAATTATGATATGGTAGACCTCCAGTAAATAATATAGGAGAATTGGAAGATAATTTGGTGTACCTCTCCTTGTGTACCTCATATAGCTTAGGATGGTCTGCATATAGTAAAACCACGGAATTCTGATAATTAATGGTTGGTAGGGCAAGCTAAGATTGAGTCCATCATTGGAAGGCAAGACAAGTAGAGTGTGAGACTGGTCAAGGATAAGGGAGTATGGGAACGACGAAAGATCGTCCATCCCGGGAAGAAGAGGAAGAGTCTTAATACTCTAGGGTTAGAACTAAAGTAACTAAAAGAGGATCGGGTTAAGGGAGATCAACCAATAATAATAAGTGCCTTGCGAAAGGGAACTTCGGGCCGTAATGCCGCCATCTTGGTTCCTAGTGCCCCTTGAGAGCCCTTCACGGGGTATACCGGGGGCAGTCCTGGGCTAACGTAAACCATAGGAATAATAAATTGAAAGAGCAACTAGTATAACTAGGGTTGCACATACACACACCTCGGTAGCTAGGAAGGTAGAATAATTGGTTTGGTTGCTTTCATACAGTAGCTCTGAAGGTAGATGCACGGACGGACTGTCCGGGGGGCCGAGGGCTCGAGGGTTGGAGTACAGAATAAAGGTGGTGGGTCTTCGGTATCTGATTGTCGTTCACACTGACATCGGTACACTGACTCGGCGGTGTGGGGCACTTAGCCAAAGAAAGTCTGGTGGGTACAGCCAGTAGTAGTACGCGGATACTCTAGGTTGTGTTCTTCTAGGGGCGTACGGAAGGGCTAGGCCTGGTAGTGTGGATGCCCGCCTAGGAGTGGGGGGCCCGACCCACTGTCTCCGTTTGCCACTACGGAGGTTCCTGGGAGTGAAGCTAGCTGCCCGAACAGGGGGAACTAAGGTCTGTGCGCATAGAGTCGTGTGCGTGTGTTTCACTTGCTTGAATCATGGCATAGCATATCACTACACTCATAATTGCATACAACCGACACCCCAACGTATAAATCGGTATGAGACTTTTTATACGATGGGAGCCTTGCAGAAGATCCCTTAACTTATAAGTTTGTATGTGCATTCATATAAGTTAAGCTTACATACTTACTTGTTTGTTTACTTACTGTTCTCTAGCTGCCCTTTTTATACAATTTGCTACTTATTAATTGCTCTACCTATTACAACATTTACACTGTTCACCTGTTATAACTTACTAGTTAGGCCCACCGTCACCTGCTTGATTATTCTCCACTTTTGTAGCTTCCCTTTCCTCCTCTCCGCCCGGTGCTTAGGAGCCGTGGTGGGAGGGGTAGGGGATGATAGGGCTTTGTCTTTATGACTAATGGTTTTCGAACCAAACATTACAGGAGCTCCAGATGGGAGATAGGGACCAGCACCAGCGGAGTACGGTGCATATAGTGGTGGGACAGTCTAGCACCGGTGCACCTGCGACCAGCTCCGTGAGTGATTAGTATTTTCTTAGCTTCCGCGATGAGTGACTTGTAGTGAGGACTCTGATGTACTGGGCTCGAGCCCATTTATCTATTTTCCTATTATTACTATTGATGGACTGGTTATGATTTCACTTTTATTTACATGTTTCTGTGGACTTGTTTATATTTTTGTATAAATGCTTCTCTCTCTTATGATCGAAAAGGGCCGGCAGAATTGGCGTTTTGTAGTGGTTGCCTTCCCGTGAGTCGGTGCCACCGCAAAGCAGCAATTCTGGGCTAAGACCCCGGTGGTTGAAAAAGAAAAAAAAAGGGGGTCTTACAGTTGTAGCCAACAAAAGGTTGGTGAACAAAGGTCACCTGAGAAGACGAAGGGGGGCTGTTTTGGATTTTGGACTTGGAGCACAACGGAGAATGAAGAAGAGGGCTAGAAAACTCTCTTAGGTTGGAAATCAGGAGAGGGTTCCTGCCATGGTGGCTGTAGAGAGAGATAGAGAGGATCTCTCTGTTTGCGAGTTTGCTTGCCAATTTCTGCCATGGAAAGGGCGTCCAGATCTGGAAGTGGTCGACCATGGTGTTCGGAGAAGTGGCTGGAGTTTAGCAAGGAGGGAGGTGCTCGGTTTCGCTGGAGGAGGTTGGACCTTGCATGGGTGGCCGAATCTTGGTGGTTTCTTGTCAAAGCTCTCACCATAGTTGAAGGTGGAGCAGGTTCAGACATTAGCTTTGAGAAGCTTCGACCATGGCTGTTGGAGGAGGAAACAACTCGAAGTCATCGGAGGAGGAGATGTTGCCGACCAAGGAGGTTAGAGAGAGAGAGAGAGCTAAAGAGCTCGCCAAAAATGGAGAGGGAAGAGGGCTGGATCGACACTGGACCGGCGTTACCGGAGGAAGAAGAAGCTCAACAGTTTTTGGGGAGAAAGCTGACGACGGGCTGCTGGATCGGGCTTCTCGGAGGTAATGATTCTAACCTAACTTTCATAAGTATATATAATAAGTTTATTATCATTAATGTTGTTATTATTATTATTATTATTATTATTATTATTATTATTTTGCTCTTAACACTCAAACAACTACACGTTGCCAACAGGACTTGGAAATTGTCCCGGATAGGCTCGTTACGACCGTCTCACTGATACACACGTATCGAGACGAGCCATGTTACATTTCGAGTTTGATTGCTCAAATTAGGCTCTTTGGAGCGTTTGCGACCAATTTACTTAAGCTTCAAATCAGTCCAAATGACGTCGGAATTGTGAACGGATAACTCTGTTGGACTTGTATTATCATTGCGAATCTAATAAAACTATTTGAGATCATGCCTAAGGCCATTTACTCGATTTCACTTTTTTGCATAAATACGCTATTTGCAAACCACGTTATTTGAGCTCGCGCACATGCTATAATTTCCTCAAGGTGACACACAGCCTTCGAGGCAACACAAGCTTTCTAGGCGACATAGCCCTTCTAGGCGAATGCTACCATCAACGGTATACCCACCACACGTTGGAACCCACTCACAGATTCATAGGGAAATTCCGCCAAGTCCGTTAATCGAGATCACTCGACGAGTTCGTCGAGATCACTCGACGAGTTCGTCGAGATCACTCGACGAGTTCGTCGAGATCACTCGATGATTCCTTGAGTTTACTCGATCGCCCCAACCTATATACTGCCTCGTGACCTTGGGTTTTCTCTCCCAAATTTCTACCGGTCTAAGCCACCCAAGATGACACAATTCACGCACGAGGGGTCTAGCTTGAATTGGGATGTTACATCAACCATGGAAAGCGGCTATGATTGTAGAAATGAACGCTTTGACTAAAAATTGTACCTGAGTCCTAACTCATATTCCATATGGAAAGAAGGTCATCGGTTGTAGTGGGTGTTTACCATGAAACAGAACTCTGAAGGTTTAGTTGAACGATTCAAAGCATGGTTTGTGGCAATGGGGTATACTAAAACCTTGGGGATTGATTATCAAGACACTTTTGCCCCCATCGCAAAAATGAACAATATACGTGTTTTTTATCATGTGTTGCGTGCAAGGGTTGGGACCTTATCCAATTGGAAGTGAAGAATGCTTTCATTCATGGGAATTAGATGAAGAGGTATATATGTCTCTCACTCCATGTTTTCCCCTTCCAAATCTGAAGGGAAAGTGTGTCGGTTAAAAAAGGTATTTTACGGCCTGAAGTAATCTATGAGGACTTTATTTGGTCGCTTCCACGAAGTCATGATTTCACTTGGAGATAAACAAAGTCATGTTGATCATACTTTTTTTATTAAAAGGAGGGAAAATCTATTAATTGATCTCATTGTCTATGTTGATGACATCGTCATAACAGGAGATGATATTGAAGAAGTAAATTGAAGGCAAATTTGTCGAGAAAGATTGAAGTAAAATATCAGGGAAAACTTAAGTATTTTTTTGGAAATTGAGGTAGCAAGATCTGAACGGGGTATCTTCATCTTGCAGAGAAAATACACCCTAAATCATAAACTTGGAAGAGATGATGGTAACCCTATTGAAGATGTGGTTGCCTATCAACGCTTTGTTGGAAGATTATGTTGGAACCTATGGTCCGCATCTTTTTAGTTTGACAATATCAAATCCCGAGTTGTTTTTGATCATACTTGTGTTTGGTATAGTGTGCAGGTTTACAGGTACAAAAGAACAAGAAAATCAATCTCTGTGACCTACCGCCGAGCGGTAGACCTACCGTAGGCGCTAGCCCCGAAGAATCTAAGAAAAGAAGCTTTGTGACCTGCCCCCAGGCGCTATCATCTTACCGCGTCGTGGTAGTATAAAAGCGGAAAATATATTATATTGATATCTTTCCAAATCTGTTGGACAACCGTCATCACCGCGCGAATCGACCTACCATCAGGCGATTGCCCTACTGCCGGCGGTAGCGTATTTTTCAAGACATATAAAAGCGTGTGTATTTTTTCCTGAAGGGATCATGAAGGAGAATTTTTCATTCTAGGGTTCAGTCGCCATTTGTAGAAGGACGAACTTTCATCTCCGTTGAAGAAAAAGCCATATTTTTCCTCCCGCTCGTGATCGAAGAACTCCAGCGAACGAAATCTTCAACCACCATTCGCGGCTGATCAACTACAACGAGAACGATATTCAAGAGTATCGATCTTGCACCGTTCCTCGGAGGAGCTCTACGTTTGAGGGAGAAATAACTCTTAAAACTCTTAATTTATTTTGTATTTTCTTTGTTTTTATCTGATCTTGGTGTAAGGGAAATCAACCTGGGAGGTCGTCGGATTCCTGGGAGGATTCTGCAGGAAATCATCCTGGGAGGATATCTAGATCTGGGAGATCTAGTTGGGCTAAGACCCTTTCGGGGAGAAAGGTGAAGAGTCAACTCGTCGATCCTCTTGGGAAGAAGAGCGAGAGTCAACCGGTCCTATGAGGGTTGGTATAGAAACCATAAGAGATTGTATTCATCGCCTTCGATCTCCAGCATCACAGAGATTAATTTTTGTGATTGTAAACCTCTACTGATCTTTGAATAAAATTATAATTATTTGTGTTTCATCTCGAATTAGTGGCTAGATGTTCCTAAGGTTTTAAGGGTTGTATGCAAATGAAAAAATAACTTTTTGTGGGGGAAGTTGTTCACTGTGACCTACCGCCGCATGGTAGTATCCTACAGCCCCGCGGCAGCTTTCAGAATGTATTTTCCTCAATAAACTTTTTTTTATTTTCATACTAATTGAAAAATCTTATTCACCCCCTCTAAAGTTGGTCATCAGATCCAACAAGTGGTATCAGAGACAGGTTACTTCAAAAGTGATTAAAATCCTGAAGTACGATGGCCAACATAAATCATGCTTTATTTGAGGGTCAGTGTGTGAGTAGACCTCTACTGTTTATAGGAAGTGACTACAGCCACATGAGAAGTCGTATAAGGATATTCCTAATGACACAGAGCATGAAAGTATGGCTCATTGTCAAAACAAAATACACTGCACCCACCATCACAGTAGGCGATCAAGTATTGGAAAAATAACATGATAAGTGGGATGACGCTGATAAACTGAGATGCACTAATAATGTTAAGGAATGAACTCTTTATTCTGTGTGCTAGATAAATCTAAATTCAATAGAATCTGTAACTGTGAAGATGCTTATGATATTTGTCGCTTACTCGAACTAACTCATGAAGGTACTTCGCAAGTGAAAGAATCAAAGCTATTTCGACTGGAGTCTGAGTATGAACAATTCCGAATGAAGATCGACGAGTAGGTGGATAGCATGTACACTTGCTTCACTAAGATCATCAATGCATCCAGATCTCTCGAAAAGACCTTTTAAATGGGACTTGGTTAGGAAGATCCTGCGATCTTTGCCTCCACGATTCAACCCTAAAGTGACCGCTATTGTTGAATCTCATGACATCAGTACCCTGGAGATAGAGAGTCTCATTAGAAATCTGAAGATCCATGAGCTCGAACTGAAAATACAATCCGAGGAGTATCCCGGGGAGTAGAAGAAGGCACTTGTACTGAGAGCGGCAAAGGAAAAGGAGGTAGCGGAAGAGTTCGATGATGAAGATGAAGAGAGATTTTGTGTACGAGAATTTAGAAGATTCATGAAGATTCATGAATAATCCCAAAAGGCAAGGGAAGTTCAAGAGATTTCTGAAGAAAGGTGCTAAAGAGAAGAGGAGATGGACCAAACCATCAAAGGGGTCTAAAAGTGATGAAGAAAAGCCTACTCCTGAGCGCTTTCACTGTCAAAAAATTGGGCACATGAAGAGAGACTACCCAGAGCTATAAAAGGAAGAAAAAGATAGGCAAGACAGAGACAAAGGAAAGAGAAAAGTGCTCAAAGCATCAATATGGGACGATATTGGTTCTAACAAGTCTTGCACTTCCGACTCAAGTAGTTAAGATGAGGCGAATCTGTGCATCGTGGGGAAACATCGCAACAACTCCGACAACAAATCTTGTGTTCATAGAGACACTGAGGTAACTTCTCCCACTTACGAAGAACTCCCTGAATTATATGAAATGTTATGTGATAAATTAGATGATGTGAGTAATAAAAATAGTGTTTTGAGATCTTAGAATAAACAAATGAAAAAAGAGTTGAAATGTTTGAATAATGAATTAACTAAATATGGAAAAGAGAAGGTTGAGTATCAAGAGTGTTCTCACTCCTTGAGCACAAAAAAAGAATTAGAAGAGAGCCTCTCCAAGACTTCCTCCAAAATTGAAACTCTTACCAAAGAGAGGAAGGACTTGGAAAGGAAGCTTCGAACTTCTCTAGGCCACATTGAAAATGGAAAGAATTCGCAAACCGGTGTGTGATGCTTGTCATGGAAAACACTGCGTTAAAGGCTAAGATCCATGACCTGAACCGTGCCATCCAAAAGTTTGGGATAGGCCAAAAATCTCTTAATATGTTGATGGGTTTTAAATGTTAGGGATTTGGAAAATTCGGGCTGGGATATAAACACTGTTAGCTACCGCTTGGCGGTATCCCTATCAGTGGCGACAGCTCGTCTTCAGCGAACCCGAATAAAAGGCTTATGAATCATAAGCTAATCATAATAAAATTAGAAGCCTACATCCATCTTCTAGCAGGAACCCCAGTACAACGCAAAAGGCGATATCCACCGCCAATGTAAAGTGTGTCAAATATAATAAGTTTGGTCACACTTCTAGCTCTTGCTTGAAGAGAGGAGTAAATAAAATTGCTCAAATCTTGATGCCGAAGTCGATTACCTATACTAAGGGTGGAACAACTTGAGTAACAAGATCTTTATCCTCATCCTCTTTCTAGGTTTGTTGGCAGGCTAAGGATAGGGAGAACGTGTGGTACTTGGACTTCAGATGTTCCAAGCACATGATGGGTGATGAAGACAAGTTCCTTAGCTTGGAGAAGAAGAAAGGAGGCATGGTGAACTTTGGGGACAATAGGAAAGAATGCATTCTTGGCATCAGCACCATAGGTAATAATGTATTTTCAATTTCAAATGTATTGCATGTTAAAGGGTTAAAGCACAACCTTATTTCAATTAATCAACTTTATGATAAGGGCTTGAATGTTTTATTTGAAACTTCTACTAATACATGCAAGATCATAGATGCTAAATCGAACTCTGAATTGCTAATTGCGCATAGAAATCATAATTTCTATACAGTTAGGTTCAAGGGCATATCGTCTTCTGATTTGAAATGCTTAGTTTCTAAAAATTAAGAATTAGAAGTTTGGCATAGAAGAATCGGTCATTCCGGAAGTAAGCTAATAGTCAAACTATCAAAACAAAAATTAATTCGTGGACTTCCAAAGTTAAGCGGTAGTTTGACTTCATTATGTGCTCCTTGCTAAAAGGGAAAATTTATAAAAACTTCTTTTAAAAGCAAAAAGGTTATTTCCACGTATAGACCACTAGAACTAATTCACATGGATCTATTTGATCCTCTTAGCATTTGTAGTCTAGGTGGAAAACGATATACTTTTGTGATTATCAACGATTACTCACGTTTTCATTGGACCATTTTTATTGCTAATAAATCTGATGTATTTCTTGATTTTTTTTAATTTGTGCACTAGATTGCAAAATGAAATGAAACTAAAAATAAAATACATTAGGTCCGATCATGGTGGCAAATTTGAGAACGAAATTTTTTCTAATTTCTGTGACAACTTAGGAATTCAACACGAATTTTCAGCCCAACGCACTCCACAACAAAACGGCATAGTAGAAAGAAAGAACAAAATGCTTCAAGAATTAGCACACACGATGCTTGCCGAGTTTGGCTTGCCTCGATATTTTTGGGCTGAAACGGTCAACACATCATGTTATGTGATGAACCGGATCATGCTTCACTCTATTCTTAAGCACACCCCTTTTGAGCTATATTATGAAAGAAAACCATCTGCGTCCTACTTTAGAGTTTTTGACTGCCCTTGTTTCATTCTTAGCACCAAAGATAACTTAGGGAAATTCGATGAAAAATCATACATAGGCATCTTTTTAGGATATTCCTCCACGAGTTGTGCCTATAAGGTCTACAATAAAAAAATCATGGTGGTAGAAGAATCTATTCATGTTCACTTGAATGAAACTGCCCCTAAAGAAGACCCAAAATCACATGTAGTTGATGATGTCATCGTATCTCTAAAAGAGGAAAGTGAGAAGAAAGATGTAGTAGTAGTAGGAGATGACTTGGGTAATGTAGAAGAATATAAGCCTCCAAGTGAACTAAATTTTTCAAAGAATCATCCTAGAGAACTAGTAATTGGAGAGCCTTCACATGAGATTAGAACTCACTCAAAAGTGCATGAATCATTTTTAAACAAATGTTTTGTATCTGAAATTGAACATAAAAATATTTCTGAAACACTAAATGACAAATTTTGGTTTCTAGCAATGAACGACGAACTTAATCAATTGAAGAGAAATAGAGTGTGGACTTTAGTGGGGCATCCTAGTGACCATCTGGTTATAGGTGTGAAGTGGATTTTCAAAAATACACTTGATGGTGAGTCTAGAATAACAAAAAATAAGGGTAGGTTAGTTGCTTAGGGATATTCTCAGATTGAAGGGGTGGATTTTGAGGAGCATTTTGCACTCGTTGCTTGTCTTGAGTCCATTAGGATGTTCTTAGCATTTGCTAGTTTTTAAAAGATAAAATTATATCAAATGGACGTCAAGAGTGCATTTTTAAATTGTTATATTAAAGAAGAAGTATATGTAAAGCAACTACCCGGATTTAAAAATAGCAATCATCCAAATCACGTGTATAAACTCATAAAAGCCCTATATGGATTACATCAAGCTCCTTGTATATGGTGCGATAGGAAAACTATTTTTCTTATTAAGCATGGTTTTATAATAGGTAGTGCGGATACAAATTTATTTGTAAAACATAGTGATTCATATTTAATGATCATGCAAATATTTGTCGATGATATAATATTTGGTGCCACAAACGAAAAACTATATGAAGAAATCATAAAAGGGATGCAAAGTGAATTTTAAATCAGTTTGGTAGGATAGTTGACATACTTCCTAGGTTTTCAAATTTCTCAACGAGACGGTGGTATTTTTATCTGTCAATCCAAATATGTAAAAGACATGATTACAAAATTCAGTTTTGAGAAAATTAAAAAAAGAAAAAACTCATATGAGCGCATCACTAAAACTTTGAAAGGATGAAAGTGGCATATCGATGGACCAAACTTTATTTAGAGGCATGATTGGCTCCCTATTATATCTTTGTGCTTCTAGACCCGACATCATGTTTGTAGTGTGCCTTTGTCCTAAATATCAAGCATATCCTAAAGAATCTCTTCTGAAAGCTGTTAAACACATCTTTAGGTATCTCATGGGGTAAAAAATCTTGGTCTTTGGTATCCACACACCACAAATTTCATGCTTCATGGCTATTCTGATTCAGATTATACCAGGCGCTCACTTGATCGCAAAAGCATAAGTGGCGAGTGTCACTTCTTAGGGTCTGCACTAGTTTCATGGTCGAGTAGAAAACATAATTCTGTTACATTTCCCTAGGAAGCTATTGCGCATAAGCACTTTGGAATTTGGATGTCACAAATGTTAGAAGAATTTGGTCTCTCTTTCAAGAATATTGAACTTAGGTGCTACAACAAAAGTGGCATAGACTTAACAAATAATCCAGTGCACCACTCTCGATCAAAATACACAGATGTTCGTCATCACTTTATTCATGATCACATAAAGAAAGAAAACGTGAAAGTGAGCTTCATTGGGATTGATGATCAACTTGCTGATATCTTTACAAAACACCTCCCCGATGCTCGTTTCCCTTTGCTTCGACTGGAATTTGGTGTTTTGGATTTCTCACCATAGTCATGTTGCATAATTATTGAAATATGGGCAATTTTTAACCAAACTCGAGTTTCTGTGAGTTACCGCCGCATGGTAGCACTAGCGCTGGCGGTAAGCTATTTTTTCTGAATGATTATTCTGTGGTTTGTTTTTCCTATTTTTTGTGTTTCTCAGTCCTTATGTCTGGTATGCTTCTATTTTTGTGTTTTTTAAATGAAAATAAATAAAAAATTTGAAAAATCCAAAAACACATTTTTATTTTTCAGTTTGATTTGTTTAATCTTTGAATATTAAAACAAAAAAATATATAAAAGTCTAAAATTAAAAAAATGGAACAATCATTCTTAGGACATGTATGACTAGAGCCTAAAGCATAACAATTATGTGCAATGTTTGATTTTTAGAATATGTTAATCTCTGTTCAACACTATTTGTTTCTATTTAATGCTTCTATGCATAAGAATTGGACTTAAACTGCATTATCTTTCTATAGCACATGTTCTAGTATAAAATTTCTATTCATGATGCGTACAATGTTGCACTATATTAACTCTATAAATCTCCTAACATTATATTCCAAATCGTGTGTATTTAAATTCACATGTATTTTCCAAATTTCATATACTCTGCAAAAAATTTTCATGTCAACTATTATTCGTGTGTTGGGTAGTCTATATTCATGGTGTTTCGCTCTTATTTTTGTCCTAGTGCTTATGTTTCTTATGTATGTGTGCACGTTTTCTCGATTTGTTTTTTCCTGCGGCACGTTTGTTCATCCCCGGCTCTTACAATAATATCAAAATGGGGAGATTTGAGTGTTTATGACCTAATCCTATGCTAAGTCACCTAGGGGAAGATCACATTTAGGGGGAGCACATATGTAGGGGGGAGTAGTATGTTATCTTGGTTATTAAACCTGCAATAGTTCATGTTTATTGATTGAATTACACTATACCATGCTGTTATTATTTATATCTCATGAACAGAATTTGATATTATCAAAAGGGGGAGTTTGTTGGAACCTATGGTCAGCATCTCTTTAGTTTGATAATATCAAATTCCGAGTTGTATTTGATCATACTTATGTTAGGTATAGTGTGCAGGTTTATAGGTAAAAAAGAACAAGAAAATCAATCTTTGTGACCTACCTCCAAGCGGTAGCCCTACCACAGGCGCCAGCCCCGAAGAATCTAAGAAAAGCCGCTCCATGACCTGTTAAATTTTTTGAAGTGAAAGTGGCGATCTAATTGCTCAGACCGCGCGGTCTGAAGTGGCGACTTACCAGTTTGGCTAGTAATTCTAAAGTCAGCTTGTTTCCATGATGTAACCGTACGGAATGGTTATCTATCTGCAGGAGTGGTCGAATGGTTTGAAGTTCGCTGAGTCCGGGGTGTTGTGGACTCATTTGGAGTTCGGAATATCGGCATGGTTTGTGCCTTGGTCTCATTCTCTGGTGGTGCAGTTTGGTGGATACCGCAAAGATTGCCGGTTAGTGTGGTCTGGTTTTTGTATTCGCTGGTGTTGTGTTCACACCTGGGATTACTAGAGGTGTGGACTTGGTCTCATTTTGTACCAAGTCTGGTTGTGATTAGTCTAGGAGCTCGCACGGGTAGCACAGACTGCTTCGCTATCCACTGAGTTCGGCAGTTTGACTTAGACAGGTTTGCGCTTATCACAGGCTCGTACTGTGCGGATTGGAGCAGTGTCCACAGGTATGGCAAACTGGTCCCGGTTTTGGCCTTTATAGTGTTCAAGGCTGATATGTTTTCTGCCCGGCCTTGTCGGGGGGACAAAGACGGACTGGTTTCGTGTGCATATATGTTTGTGCTAGCTACGAGAAGGGTGGTGATCCTATCAGTTTGGGCAGTGACCATACTCCTTTCCGTGCCTATAAATAGGACCCCCTATCATATCATAAAGTACAAACGAATGAATAGTAAGTGAGCTCGGGTTGTTTGTTGCAGACAGGTTTTTATATCCGTGCGATTTGAGAAGTTAACTAGTTTTGTTGTTGCAGATTGTGCGGCTAGCGCTGAGAAGCCAGAGACTTGGTTTTGGCTACATCTGGGATCAATGGGGATTCTGTGGATACAATCGGCGGTTTATAGCAGGTTACGACTTGTGACTAGAAGGTCTTCTCATTGGCAATCTTTCCCAGTTCAATAAGGTTATCCTCTGGTTGGCAGTCTGTCTATTCTATTCGGTAGCAGTTGTTTGCGGAATCTGGCGGCTAGGTGACCTTGTGGTCAGGAAGCTTGCAGATAGAGGACTTAGTTTCTTCAACTTGGAATAATGGGGTGTTCGTGCGGTTAAGTTGTAGTCTGGAGACTTAGTGGTTTCAACGGACTTCCTTGTTCAGTTCGGCAGAGTTGGCAGTTACAGGATCTGTCTGCCCGACTAGTTTTTGCCTGGTATGCTTTTTGCTTTCATCGGATACATTGACGAATCATGTCTCGCCATGTATGCTTCGTATTGTAAAGAAGTTTATTAATACAAGATTTTCTTGGTCTTCTTCTTGTATCTGGTTTATTTGACTTGATTTGGTTTAGTGTTCCTGCGACCTGGTTCTCGTTTTCCTCTTATCACAAATTTTCACATGTAGTGTGGATGGGTGTGAGAGGGTTGTTTAAAAGTGTTGAGTGCGCCACGTGGAATGGATGGTGATGTCCGAGCATGTGTCACGACTCGTTAAAAGGGATGGTTTAGTCCCACACTGCATAACGTGCTCCTTTGTCTTGGGTGTATAAGCAGGGTGGCTACTCTTCCCCTAACCGCGTGGTTTTGGGGAGTGATGCTACAAAGATTTACATGGTATCAGAGTAGGGGGGTACATGGCGAGGGGGGTGTTGAGTGCACCATGTGGAATGGATGGTGATGTCCGAGCATGTATCGCGACTTGTTAAAGGAATGGTTTAGTCCCACACCGCCTAGCATGCTCCTTGGTCATGGGTGTATAAGCAGGGTGGCCACTCCTCTAACCACATGGTTTTTGGGAGTGACTCCACAATGCTTTACTTGTTGAAAGGTGGATGACCCACTCATGTGAGTATCCCGGGCCGCCCCCAGCCGGACTGCAGTCCACCGACCCCAACTCGCTCTCCACAACCGCCCGCGACCTAGCCCATTCCGAGCACCCAGGACCCGACTTAATACAACTATGGCGGGTTATTGAGGTCACCAAGGCGTTGTCATCCGACCTTGATCCCGTGACCTCCTTTATAATAGGGTTTTAAACCACCCTCTCACACACATCTATGTTGTAGAGCGGATGGGTGTGAGAGGGTGGTTTAAAACCCTCTTAAAAAGGAGGTCACGAGATCAAAGTCAGATGACAATGCCTTGGTGACCTCAACAACCCGCCAGAACTGTATTAAGTTGGGTCCTGGGTGCCCGGAATGGGCTAGGCCGAAGACGGTTGCGGAGAGCAGGTTGGGGCTGGTGGACTACAGCCTAGCTAGAGGCAGCCCATGATACTCAAATGAGTGGGCTGACCCCCTTTCAACAAAAATCGGTTTTTGTTGAAAGGTTGCCGACCCACTCATGTTAGTATCCTGAGCCTCCCCAGCCGGACTACAGTCCACCAGCCCCAACCCGCTCTCCACAATCGCCTGTGGCCTAGCCCATTCTGGGCACTAGGACCTGACTTAATACGGCTGTGGAGGGTTGTTGAGCTCACCAAGGCGTTGCTATCCGGCCTTGATCTCGTGACATCCTTTGTAAGAGCGTTTTAAACCACCCTCTCGCACCCATCTACATTGCAGTGCAGATGGGTGCGAGAGGGTGGTTTAAAACCCTCTTACAAAGGAGTTCACGGGATCAAGGATGGATGACAATGCCTTGGTGACCTCAAAACACACCAAAACCGTATTAAGTTGGGTCCTGGGTGACCGAAATGGACTAGGCCACGAGTGGTTATGGAGAACGGGTTATGGCCGGTGGACAGCAGTTCGGCTGGGGGCAGCCCGGGATACTCACATGAGCGGGCCGACCACCTTTCAACAAAATCCTCTTACAAAGGAGGTCACGGGATCAAGGATGGATGGCAACGCCTTGGTGACCTCAACAACCTGTCATAACCGTATTAAGTCAGGTCCTGGGTGCCCGGAATAGGCTAGGCCACGTGCAGTTATGGAGAGCGGGTTGGGGACGGTGGACTGTAGTCTGGCTGGGGGCGGCTCGGGATACTCACATGAGTGGGCCAACCCATTTTCAACAAAAATGATTTTTGTTGAATGGTGCGCCGCATTCGGCACAAACCCAACTCCGAGTAGCCTTCCTTAAACTAGCCCCCAGCACGGATGGGTGATGAGGGCTGCTTGGAGAGCCTCTTATCAATGTCGGAGGTTCGAGTCCTAGCGACAACAACTCGCCATTACGAGAATAGTAATGGAGAGGGGTTGGGGTCGGTGGGCTGTAGTCCTTGATGGGGTCCAGTTTAAGGAAGGCTGCCCGGAGTTGGGTTTGTGCCAAACACGACGCCCCGTTCAACATGACCTACCACCGTGCACTAGCATCTTACCGCGCTGCGATAGTATAAATACGGAAAATATATTATTTTGATATTTTCCCAAATCTGGTGGACAACTGTCATCACCGTGCGAATCGACCTATTCTCGGGCGCTATCCCTACTGCCAACAGTAACTTATTTTCAAGACGTATAAAAGCGCACATTTCTTTTCTTGAAGGGATCACGAAGGAGAATTTTTCATTCTAGGGTTCAGCCGTCATCTGTAGAAGGATGAACTTTCATCTCCGTTGAAGAAAAAGCCATATTTCTCCCCCGCTAGTGATCAAAGAACTCAAGCAAATGAAATCTTCAATGGCAATTCGCAGCTGATCGACTGCAATGAGAATGCTATTCAAGAGCATCGATCACACACCGTTCCTCAGAGGAGTTCTACGTTTGAGGGAGAAATAACTCTTAAACCTTAAATTTTCTTTTGTATTTTCTTTATTTTTATCTGATCTTGGTTTGAGGGAAATTGACCTGGGAGGTCATCAGATTCCTGGGAGGAGTCTGCAGGAAATTGTCTTGGGAGGACGTCTAAACCTGGGTTATCTAGTGGGGCTCTAAGACCCTTCCGGGGAAGAAGGTGAAGAGTCGGCTCGTCGATCTTCTTGGGAAGAAGAGCGAGAGCCAACTAGCCTTGGGATGGTCGGTATAGAAACCATAAGAAGATTGTATTCATCGTCTTCAATCTCCGGCGTCACGAAGATCAATTTTTGTGATTGTAAACCTCTACTGATCTTTGAATAAAATTATAATTGTTTGTGTTTCATCTAGAATTTGTAATTAGATGTTCATAGGGTTTTAAGGGCTGTGTGCAACTCAAAAATTAACTTTTTGCAGGGGAAGTCGTTCACTGTGGACTACCGCCCCGCGATAGTATCCTACCGCATGCGGTAGCTTCCAGAACGTGTTTCCTCGATAAAACTCTTTTTTATTTCTGCTAATTTAAAAACCTTATTCACCCCCTCTACGGTTGGCCATCAAATCCAACAGATTAATCTATCTATCTCATACTAGTCCCTGACATAGCATATGTTGTTGGATTCGTGAGCCAATATATACATTTCCCAAAGATGAAAAAGATGTCATTCATCGAATCTTGAGGTATTTGAAATCATCACCAGGAAAGGGGATCTTGTTCACTCACAATACTCACTTGAATATTAAAGTTTTTACTGATGTTGATTGGGCTGGGTCCGTTGCAGAAGACCATCTACATCCAGGTATTGCTCATTTGTTGGTGGGAACTTAGTCTTGGAGAAGTAAAAAACAATATATCATCTCAAGTTCTAGCGTAGAAGCTGAGTTTAGAGCTATGGAACATGGCATATGTGAAGGATTATGGATACATTTTTTGATGTGTGACCTGAGATTGAATGAGTTTAGTCATATCCAATTGTATTGTGACAATAAGGTTGCAATCAACATCGCCAACAATCTCGTTCAGCATGACCGCACAAAGTATATCAAAGTGGATAGGAACTTTATAATGGAGAAAACAGATAAGAAGATTATCTGCATTCTTTTTGTTCCTTCAAAAGAGCAATTAGCTGATATCTTAAATAAGAGTCTTAGGGGAAATATTTTTCGTGTTTGTATTGACAAGTTGGGTATGAACAATATAATATGTCCAACTTGAGGAGAAGTGTTAGAATGTATTTTGATACCATAACATTACGATGTATTCTCCCCTATATAAAGGGGACCCAACTATTGAATAACACTTAATTTTACCCTAATTAACATTTATATTAGAACTATGTTTTTTTAATTAAGGTCTTTCAGGTGAAAAGTAAGCAAGGATAGGAATATCTTGGTATTATATTAGTATTAGATTTTTCTACTTAAAATTTAAGAATCTTTGTGGTGGAAAGAATCTTGGTGGTGCACCCCCAAATAAAGAATCTTGATAGTGGAAAAAGGAAGTGCAAAGATAAAGTGAAGGCAAAGAGGATTAGCTATAAATTACTCCACGCTTGTAGAAATGATGAAAACTTAGTCAGATATAAAGTTGTCAAAAAAGAAGCTAAACATGTAATAAGTAAAACAAAAAATCAAGCTTATAAAGAATTTTATAAGCGACTAGATACCAAAGATGGAGAACATGACATATTTAAAATTGTCCGTGTTAGAGAAATGAAGACAAGAGAGTTAAGCCAAGTAAAATGCATAAAAGATGAAACAAATACCGTTTTAACGGATGATGTGGATATTAAAGAGCGATAAAAAAATACTTTTATCAATTTTATATTGAAACAAAAGATAATGAATTAAACTTGGAAAAATTAAGAAAATCAGAGCACTATAGAAACATAATGTTTTATCATAAAATTCAATTATCAGAGGTAAATAATGCTATAAAGAAGATGAAAAATGGAAAGGTGGTTGGATCAGACGATATACCTATCCAAGTATGAAAATGTCTAGGAATGAAGGAATTTTTTGGCTTACATGTTTTTTTAATAAGATACTGAAGTTAAAGAGGATGTCATACCAATTGAGAGAATGTATTTTGGTACCTTTGTATAAGAACAAAGGAGTATACAAAATTGTGTTAATTATAGAGGAATTAAATTGATGAGTCATACCATGAAATTAAGGGAACGAGTGATGGGTATTGTATCCACAATGTACCTGATTTGAAGAAGCCCCTGTACAAGCTAAGGTAAATAGACAATATATTTGATGAAATATTTCTAGTTGTGCTTGCAGTTATTCCATGCTAAGTACACACCAATGTCAGGGTGCAGTGGGTCAATATACACGGGTCTGTGCAACGTAATCCCTCGTTGAGCAGATCAGTGTGTTGGCCTATGTGTACTCTCTCTATTGGGGCGTACTTAATTTCAAGTACATGGCTATGATAAAGCAAGAGCAGACAAGGAGCAAGGATGGGCCAAAGACCATCTCACGGGTTGAAAGACGAGAATCGTCTAAGTGTAAATCGTCGAGAATCACTAAGTGATTCTCATCGATTCGTCGAGAATCACCAGTGATTCTCGACGAGTCGTCGAGAATCACTAGTTGATTCTTGCCGGGTTGGGCCGGCTGTCTCGACGTAGTCAGAAAAATCATCTAAGGCAGAATCGTCGAGAATGACTTTGCATTCTCGACGAGTCGGCGAGAATCCAAGGTGATTCCCACCGATTCTCCCCGGCCTCTATAACCTGTGCAGCCAGAATTCTCTAAGTAGAATTTGGCGAGAATCGTAAGTGATTCTCGCCGATTCGTCGAGAATCACCCACGATTCCCGCCGAATTTGACTTGTGTATTTTTCCGACTCTGTCTGGACCGGTCCACGCTATCAGCGGGATTTTGAACCGGACTTTGGTCTTACTGCTGGTGGGGCCCACAACGGTCATCTCTTGACTTATTGTATAAATACTCTGGTATTTGTGTACAGTAAGACACACAGACGATATACGAAACAGAGCGGCCGACTAACCCTAATCTCGCGAACTTGCTCCGCCTCCGTCGCCGCAGCCGATCACCGAAGCCGATCTCGATCTCCTCCAGATCCTCGGTGATAGAAGCCAAGTCCTGCACAACGTCTCACGTGTCTATCCAGAGATCTTTTGTCTCTTGATTTGAGATAGGGAAATCTTTCCCCGTCCGAATTGATCGAGACGATCGATCCTCGTGTGACCGTTGGTAGACCTTGCCGACTTCGCTAAGAAGATTGGATCTCCAGTGCTTTGCTGCTGTTTTCAGTTGCCGCCGCCAACACCGAGAGCCTTGCCGCCGCTCGTCGCCGCCGCCGGTCTCGGGGAGATTCTCTCCAAGTGAGATCTAGGGTTGTGGACTCTTCGTTGACTTCAAGAACACGTCGTCGAACGAAGAGGGACACCTTAGTCTCCATACGTTGTTTGTATTTCTTACAAGCTATTTTCAATTCTTTGTAAAGGACCGATTGGTCTCTAGTTGTAGGGTTGGGTGCAACCCTTATTGTGGGAGTGTTGACTCCTACGTGTGGAAGGGTTCCTTCCGTTAGTGCAAGGATTGGATTTCAATCCTGTTGGTGAAGTGACCGAGTCGTCCCTGGTTGGGAGATAGGTCGAAGGGGGAAAGTGGACGTACCCAAATTGGGGAACCACTATAAATTGCTTGTGTACTTTTTGTGCTGTGTTGTTTTGTTTTCTTGTGTAGGTAGAACCTTAATTCCGCAAATACGCTGCAAAGACACCTATCCCCCCATAGGTGTAAGTAGTTGACACTAGGTGGACCTTCAAGTGGTATCAGAGGGAGGTTACTCATCAAAAAGGTTCACACCTTGAATAAAATCCTACCACTAGTGTCAAGAAGAAGACCGATATCTTCCATGGATGGACTCAAGCACTCCGGCAAAATCCCAGTATGCACCAGACTGAACTTTCCTATCTGGAAGGAAAGAATCAGATTCTACATGGAAGCAGTCGACCCCCGGCTCTTCATGATAGTGGAGGAGGGACCTTACATTCCCACCAAGGCCTCCACCATTGATCCAACCAGGAAAGTGCCCAAGAAACTTTCGGAAATGGACAAAGACGAAATGGTGCTGTTCGGACTCGACAAGAAAGCTCAGAACATCCTGGTAAGCGCAGTTGACGACTCTATGATGCAGAACTTCAGCAACTGCAGGACAGCCAGGGATCTCTGGAGCTATCTGATCGTCTTAATGGAGGGCACAGATAAAGTGAGGGACGATCGGAGATCCCTCCTCAATCAGAAATATGAGGCCTTCAGGCAAGGGCCAAAGGAGGAGATCGGAGTCACCTTCGAAAACTTCCTCAAGATCGTCAATGCACTCAAAGGATATGGAAGAGTGTTCACTGACGGTGAACTCAATGATAAGTTCCTTAGGTCCCTCACTAAGGAATGGGACACAAAGATCTGCGCCATCCGCGAGTTTGGCAGACTTGCGGAAACTGATCCACAGATTCTGTTCGGGAAGCTCATGTCCCATGAGCTTCAGTTGAACACAAGGAAGGCTGAGGAGGAAGCAGAGAAAGCCGCGTCCAAGGAAAAGACGGTGGCCCTGAAATCCATTCAATCCAGAAAGGGCAAGGGTGTCGCTTCTTCCCGTGCGTGGAAGAGGGATGAGGAGGAAGAATCTGAGCCAAGCTCCTCCGGCTCAGAGTTATCTGAGGAAGATTTATCCCTTATCACACGGGAATTCAAGAAGTTCCTCAAGCCGAGGAATCAGAGAAAGAGAAATGGCTCCTCCTCAAGGGATCAGAAGAAGAACTATTCCTCTGACAGGTATGTTTCCAAACCGAACAAACACTGTTCTTCTGACATTATATGCTTTGGTTGCAATAAGCCAGGACACGTCGTGGCCGACTGCCATCAAGGAAAGAGGGAAAAGGGAAAGGGAGAGGAGCACAGGTCCTCAAAAGACAAGAAGAAGGAGAGGAGTTACATCGCAAAGAAGCCAAAGACGCTGAGTGAATCTGACACGTCAGACACCAACGATGATGAGGAAGCCTACTTTGGGCTAATGGGCCGCTCTGACTCAGAAGGAGAATGCCCCCCATTTACTGGGAAGGTAAAAGCTCACACCCCTCTCTCCGACTCTGACTCTGATCCTGAGTCTCAGGATGATGACCCTGAGGATAGCCCTTCTGCCCTTGAAGTTGAGCTCCTCGATAAGTATGAGCTTCTGCTCTATACATTCCTGAAATGTCGAAAGAAACTGAAGGCTGAGAAAAAGGAAGTTAAATTCCTTAAAGGTGAGAGTGTATCCTTGAGGGAAGAGATCACCAGTTTGATCTCCCTCCGACAGGAGCACTTGGACCTGACTTCAAAGAATTCAGAGTCTCTTAAGCTCCTTGATCTTAAGCAGGAGGAAGTCGACAAGTTGGAAGAACTACTTGCGGCAGAAAGGAAGATCGTCAAGAGCTTCTCTATGCCAAAAACTGTTCTTCCATTAGTTGATACCTTCTCTGCTCAAGCCAAAGGAGCTGGCTTGGGGCATGTAGGGGTATCTAGCTCCTCATCCAGGAGAAACAGGAACAGGAGGAAGAATAAGGCTGCCAAGAAAGCCTCTGCTGATGAGAAATGAAAGGCCCCACTCAGCCCTGTTGAGTTCAGAAAGCCTAGCTTTCCCTGTAACCAACATGACTTTGAGTCAACATATGGGCATCACTTCAGGCCCTCGGTTGCAAAGCCGAAGAGCCGATATGATGGGTGGACCTTTCCCCGTAACTTCAGTGAGAGTGTCTTCAAGGCACCTTATGAGGAAATCCACTTGGGAAATTATGGTCAATTCTCTAGCGGCCATAATAGGAAGCAGGCACCTAAGGCCAAGCCTGTTACACTGAAAAGCCAAGAGGTGAAGAAGTCATGTGACTGTGGTCATCATGTTGCCTCCACCTCCAGGTCTTCGGCCCCAGCTGAACCCCACGTTTCAAGGGTAAAGCAGGCGCCCAAGAGGAAGTATAACAGGTTTGACTGCTGGTGCTGTGGCAAAATTGGTCACTTTGCCGTGGATTGTTGGTTTAATCCAAGGTATAACGAGACTCCTTATGTTAGCAATGCGAGGCCGACCACTCGTAGAGTTAACCAATCGAGGGGGAGTATGCTAACAAGGAATCTAGGACCCAAGTTCGATTGGGTTCCTAAGGCAAATTAATTCTGTTTTGCAGGAATGTCCAAAGGCCAACAAAACTCCTATTTGGTATTTGGACAGTGGATGCTCCCGTCACATGACCGGGACAAGAAGCCTGCTGAGGGAGTACTCTCCAGTCGAGGATGGACCCAAAGTCATATTTGGGGGATCTGATCGGGGAGTCACCAGAGGTTACGGTACGATTTCCAACGGTATACTCTTTATCACTAACGTAGCTTATGTTGAAGGGTTAAATCATAACCTGATCAGCGTAAGCCAGTTATGTGATAAAGGGTATGACGTTAAGTTCTGCAAGGATAAATGCCTAATAATATCATGTGACTCTTCGGAGACCGTATTAACAGGCATTAGGAGCAGAAATATTTTCTGTTTAGATTTTCTTAGTTTAGATTCTTCTACCCCAGTATGCCTCGTTGCTAAAGGCAGTGCATCTCTTTGTGAACAATGGCACAAGAGATTGGCACATATTAATTACAAGACAATTAATATGCTGTTTTCTAAAGACTTAGTAAGGGATGCTCCCATTATTAAGTGCATCAAAGATAGTCCATGTCCTGCATGTTAGATGGGCAAGCAGACTCGGGCTACCTTTAAGGGCATCCCAGACAAAGATTCCTCCAGATGTCTATATCTTCTGCACATGGACCTGTTTGGTCCAATGCAAGTTCATAGCTTAGGAGGGAAGTCGTATACGCTAGTGATTGTAGATGATCACTCTCGGTTTACATGGGTGTTCTTTTTAAAATGCAAGTCTGATACGTTTGACATCTTCACCAGTTTTGTCAAGCAGATACAGAACGAACTTAACTGCTCAGTGGTCAAAATCAGAAGTGACCACGGAACAGAGTTTGAGTCTGGGGCTATGACAGAGTTCTGTGAAGAGCTTGGTATCTTTCATGAGTTCTCCTCCCCTCGCACTCCTCAACAAAATGGAGTGGCGGAGAGGAGGAATAGAACACTCATTGAAGCGTGCACGACAATGTTGAATGACGCTTCTCTCCCAGAATACTTCTGGGCCAAGGCTGTCAATACGGCCTGTCATGTACAAAACCGGGCGTTGATTAACAAGAGCCATCGTAAGACTCCTTATGAGCTACTGAAAGGCAAGAAACCAACCATGTCCTATCTGAAGATTTTTGGCTGCAAGTGTTATGTACTGAATAATGGGAAGTACCCTCGTATTAAGTTTGGTGAAAAATGCTTCGAAGGCATATTCATGGGCTATAGTAGCCACAGCCGGGCTTATAGAGTTTTCAACAAGAAAACCCTAGTGGTAGAGGAATCAATAAATGTTGTATTTGATGAAGGAAGCTTGCTTAACTGCAAGACTTCTAGTTGTCTTCCTGAAGCTGCAAGTGCCAGACTCGAAAAGCTACAACTAGATGATCCCGAGAAAGATGCAACTCCAAAATATGTCAAGGTCTCCACATCAACGCCGATCGGAGAAGTTGAAGATCAAAATGAGGCAAATCCTTTAGAAGAAGGAGATGCCCAAGAAATAGTCGAAGCTCCTGATGCAAGACTTCTAGAGCTCAGACACGTGAGGGATCATCCCAGAAATCAAATCATTGGAGATCCCCGAGACGGTGTCAGAACTCGCCGAGGTACTCTTAACGAGATCTTGCATCTTAGCTTTCTGTCGCAGGTGGAGCCAAAGAAGTTCGACGAAGCAAACAAAGATGCATCGTGGATTTTGGCCATGCAAGAGGAGCTGCATCAATTCAAAAGATGCGAAGTCTGGACGCTGGTTCCCAGACCGAAGATGCAAAATATGATTGGCACCAAGTGGATCTTCAGAAACAAGTTGGATGAACATGGAGTCATCATCAAGAACAAAGCCAGACTGGTGGCTCAAGGATACAGACAGGAGGAGGGGATTGACTTTGACCAGACGTTTGCACCAGTTGCACGGCTCGAGGCAATCCGGCTATTCCTAGCCTATGCCTCTCACAAAGGATTCACAGTCTATCAGATGGACGTGAAATCGGCTTTCTTGAATGGAGATTTGAAAGAGGAAGTATACGTTGCTCAACCTCCAGGTTTTGTCAATCCTACTTATCCTAATCATGTATATTTTCTTAATAAAGCGCTATATGGCCTAAAACAAGCTCCTCGAGCTTGGTATGAGACATTGTCTAGTTTTCTTCTTGAGAACAAGTTCTCTAGAGGAAAAATAGATAAGACATTGTTTCTCAGGGAAGTCAAAGGCAAGATTTTGCTGGTGCAAATCTATGTTGATGACATTATATTCGGCTCAACGGACAACAATCTTTGCAAAAAGTTTTCTAAACTTATGCAAGGAAAGTTTGAAATGAGCAGTATGGGAGAGCTGAAGTATTTCTTGGGACTTCAAGTGAAACAGTCTGAGGAAGGAATCTTCATTTCTCAGACGAAGTTCACAAATGAACTCCTCAAGAAATTCAGAATGGAGAATGCAACCTCTATGAGGACTCCAATGGGATCCTCCATGTCTCTGGATAAGGATGAGAAAGGGAAACCTTTTGATGAAACCAAATACAGAAGCATCATTGGATCTCTGCTCTATCTTACTGCGAGTAGACCGGATATCATGTTCTCCACATGTGTTTGTGCCAGATATTAGGTGAACACTAAGGAATCTCATTATGTCGCTGCAAAGCGAATTCTCAGATACCTTAAAGGTACCCCTAATCTTGGCTTATGGTACCCGAGAAGCAATGATGTCGAGCTAATAGGGTTTTCAGATGCTGATTTTGCAGGAAGTAGGGATGACAGAAAAAGCACCTCCGGGACGTGTCAATTCCTCGGAAGAAGGCTTATTTCATGGAACAGCAAGAAGCAGAATTGTGTAGCAACCTCAACTGCAGAGTCTGAGTACATCTCGGCTGGCAGCTGTTGCGCACAACTCCTATGGATAAGAAACCAGTTAGCCGACTATGACCTCCAGTTCAAGGAAGTACCGATGTACTGCGACTCCTCCAGTGCAATTGCTATTGCCAACAATCCGGTATCGCACAACAGAACGAAGCATATTGAAGTGCGTTACCATTTCATTCGGAAGCACGTGGAGAACAAGGACATCTCTCTCTGCTATGTTCCCACTGACAAGCAGATTGCAGACATTTTCACAAAGCCCCTTGACGAGGCCAAGTTCAGTATGTTCAAAACTGAATTGGGGATGCTAAACTACGAAGAATGAAGACTACAGGAGCTCAAGGCTCATGCGTCTAGGGGGAGCCTCTGCTAGGAATTTAGTGAAAGCAAAGGTACAAGAACTGAGGGGGAGCATGGTGTCACATGCTTCAGTCCCCGATTTGCAGAAGCCGAAAAGGGGGAGATTACCCTCTCGGCTAAGGTGGCTCCAAGTTTGCTCTCAAGAAATTGGTAATGAATATCTCTCTCACCTCCATTTTAAGTTTATGATTTTCATTCCTATATGCTCTATTCACCTTAGCTTGTAGGGTTTAGGCTTCTTCAAATAGGGGGAGATTGTTGGGTATTGTATCCACAATGTACCTGATTTGAAGAAGCCCCTATACAAGCTAAGGTAAATAGACAATGTATTTGATGAAATATTTATAGTTGTGCTTGCAGTTATTCCATGCTAAGTACACACCAATGTCAGGGTGCAGTGGGTCAATATACACGGGTCTGTGCAACGTAATCCCTCGTTGAGCAGATCAGTGTGTTGGCCTACGTATACTCTCTCTATTGGGGTGTACTTAATTTCAAGTACAGGGCTATGATAAAGCAAGAGCAGACAAGGAGCAAGGATGGGCCAAAGACCATCTCACGGGTTGAAAGACGAGAATCGTCTAAGTGTAAATCGTCGAGAATCACTAAGTGATTCTCACCGATTCGTCGAGAATCACCAGTGATTCTCGACGAGTCGTCGAGAATCACTAGTTGATTCTTGCCGGGTTGGGCCGGCTGTCTCGACGCAGTCAGAAAAATCATCTAAGGCAGAATCGTCGAGAATCACCAAGTGATTCTCGCCGATTCGTCGAGAATGACTTTGCATTCTCGACGAGTCGGCGAGAATCCAAGGTGATTCCCACCGATTCTCCCCGGCCTCTATAACTTGTGCAGCCAGAATTCTCTAAGTAGAATTCGGCGAGAATCGTAAGTGATTCTCGCCGATTCGTCGAGAATCACCCACGATTCTCGCCGAATTTGACTTGTGTATTTTTCCGACTCTGTCTGGACCGGTCCACGTTATCAGCGGGATTTTGAACCGGACTTTGGTCTTACTGCTGGTGGGGCCCACAACGGTCATCTCTTGACCTATTGTATAAATACTCTGGTATTTGTGTACAGTAAGACACACAGACGATATACGAAACAGAGCGGCCGACTAACCCTAATCTCGCGAACTTGCTCCGCCTCCGTCGCCGCAGCCGATCACCGAAGCCGATCTCGATCTCCTCCAGATCCTCAGTGATAGAAGCCAAGTCCTGCACAGCGTCTCACGTGTCTATCTAGAGATCTTTTGTCTCTTGATTTGAGATAGGGAAATCTTTCCCCGTCCGAATCGATCGAGACGATCGATCCTCGTGTGACCGTTGGTAGACCTTGCCGACTTCGCTAAGAAGATTGGATCTCCAGTGCTTTGCTGCTGTTTTCAGTTGCTGCCGCCAACACCGAGAGCCTTGCCGCCGCTCGTCGTCGCCGCCGGTCTCGGGGAGATTCTCTCCAAGTGAGATCTAGGGTTGTGGACTCTTCATTGACTTCAAGAACACGTCGTCGAACGAAGAGGGACACCTTAGTATCCATACGTTGTTTGTATTTCTTACAAGCTATTTTCAATTCTTTGTAAAGGACCGATTGGTCTCTAGTTATAGGGTTGGGTGCAACCCGTGTTGTGGGAGTGTTGACTCCTACGTGTGGAAGGGTTCCTTCCGTTAGTGCAAGGATTGGATTTCAATCCTGTTGGTGAAGTGACCGAGTCGTCCCTGCTTGGGAGATAGGTCGAAGGGGGAAAGTGGACGTACCCAAATCGGGGAACCACTATAAATTGCTTGTGTACTTTTTGTGCTGTGTTGTTTTGTTTTCTTGTGCAGGTAAAACCTTAATTCCGCAAATACGCTGCAAAGACACCTATCCCCCCCATAGGTGTAAGTAGTTGACACTAGGTGGACCTTCAACGAGTAATAGAAATAAGACTAAGACGAGAGACTAACATCTCAAAGAATCAAATTGGATTCATGTCAGGGCGGTCGACCATAGAAACTATAGATCTCTTGAGGAGACTTATTGTCAACTACCGAGAAAGAAAACAAGATTTTCATATGTTGTTTATCGATCTTGAGAATTCTTATGATAGAGTTTCAAGAGAGATCTTATGGAGAGTCTTAGAAAAGAAAGGTGTAAATTTATCACACATTGACATAATCAAAGATATGTATACAAATTCAGTGATAAGGGTAAGGACATCTGGAGGATTAACACAGAAATTCCCTATCAATGTTAGCTTACATCAAGGTTTAGCTTTAAGCCCTTATCTCTTTACCCTTATCTTAGATGAGCTCACCGGACATATCCAACAAGCAATACCTTGGTGTTTATTATTTGCGAATGATATTGTTTTGGTCGATGAGACGACCGAGGGTGTAAACGCAAAACTTTAATCTTGGCAAGACACTTTAGAAAAGAAAGGTTTTAGGTTGAGCAAGGCGAAGGCAGAGTGTATGGACCTTAAATTTAGCAGTCCAAGAAGGACAGATTACTTCGTTATTAAGTTGGGTGATTAAGATATTTCCTGTAGTGAATATTTTAAATATCTTGGATCGATAGTTCAAAAAGACGAAGATATTGATAAAGATGTGACATACATAATCCAAACGGGTTGGTTGAAGTGGAGAGGTGCTTAAGGGATCTTGTGTGATCATAAAGTACCATTAAAACTTAAGGGCAAGTTCTACTGTACTGCGATTAGTCCAATGATGCTCGATGGTTCTGAGTGTTGGGCAGTGAATTGTGTACATGAGCAAAAAATGGGAGTTGCGGAGATGAGAATGCTTAGGTGGATGTGTGGACACACGAGATTGGATAGAATTAGGAATGTGTATCAGGGATAAGACAGGGTAGCACCAATTACAGAGAAGATGCAAGAAGCTCGACTAAGATTGTTTGGACACGTACAAATGAGACCATTAGAGGCACCTGTTAGGCATTGTGAGAGTCTTAGTCACCAGGCATGTTAAACGAGGGAGTGGTAGACCAATAAAGACATAGAATGAAATTATAAGGAATGACATGATGTACTTAGGCATTAGTGAGATTATGACACAAGATATGACACAATGACAACAAAGGATCCATATAGCCGACCCCACTATAGTGGGATAAAGGCTTGAGTGTCGTTGTAAAATTTAAGAATTTTAAAAGGAAAATCAGAGAATAAGTAGACATGATGATAAGAAGTAGAATAAATATTGTTTGTTTGTACCGAGCAAAAAGGATAATAATTGAAGGACAACAATGATATCAATAATTAAGTTATAGTATGCTGAAAATATTAATACTAAAAATGAGGTTGAGATGATAGCACATAAATAATTAAAAGTGAAAATTATTGATGAAAATAGGTTTAGTGATAAGGCGGTTGCTATTAAGTTAATTACTAAGGAGGATATTATTGATGTAGATAATTACAGGTGAAGATATTATTAATTTGATTAGTAATTATACTACTCAAGTTGAACTACATGATAGTTAAGAGAGCAATTTTGGAAAGAGCTAGACGCTTTAATACAATATATGCATGATATAGAAAGGATAATTCTTAATGTTGATTTAAATGGACATGCATGATCTAGTATCCTGAGTAAAGAGAGGATTCATGGAGTGTATTGAGTAAGAAATACAAATAGAATGTGAGAAGATATAATGATTTTTTATTACTAATGATTTTGTCACGAGTTCAAGTCCTGTAAGCAGACTCTTGAAAAAAGCTAGGTAAGGTTTGCCTACATTTCACCCTCGTGGTAGGACCATTCCCCAAACCCTTGTTGTGCGGGGATGCTTTGTGCACTAAGCTGCCCTTTTAATGATTTTGTAACAACAAATTACCTATTTAAAAAATGAGATTAACTACATATGTGGAATCACAAGTAATATCACAAGGATTGATAGCAAATGGTGAAATTGTGCAAATAAAATTGAGAATAAAAATTCAAGGGAACTAGGAATCTTGACAGAATTGAATAATACCTACAAATTTTGCAACAGTATAGTAATAAACATGAATATAGAATAAGTCAGATGGACTACAAGAAGTAGAAGTTAAACCTTGATCCAATAAAGGTTAATGCATTTGTAGGGATATGTGAGATATCTTAGAAGTGGACACCAGAAGATGATTGAAAAATTCGATTCATATCCATAAGATTAAGCTGGTGGTTATCCTTTAACCCTTTGCTGAAATGTCTAAAAACAATTGATATTGTCAATTACAGATTTTTCATGAGTGTATCCAAGTATCAAAACAAAACTCATTTTGTACTTGAAAGAGGGATGTCCACAATGAATGACTAGGCCAACCTGCTGTGTACTCAAAGTCCATGCTTCAAGTTCATTGGTAGAGATTCTTATTATTGTATTTATGATAGGATCATAGAAAATATTAAATATAAACACTATTTGATGTCATAGGATTAATATTCTGGATTGTAGAAGGGGATGTCAACAACATTCTCAATGCATGAAAAATGTCGATATACTTTCAAAAAAGTAGTTGCAATAATTGGGAAATTAATACCATATATTTTCAATCATTTGTGTATACAGTAGGGAACACATCCACAAGAAAATATTATAGAAAAATCATAGATTATTGTCGATATTTTTTTCTAGAAGGCTATAACGCACATCTAAATAACTAGAAAGATTAAAGTTGATGTAAAACGTATAGTTTAATGTTGAACTGACATATGATATTCAGAAGTAAAGCAAAGCGCCGCTGAACTGGAAGAGAGGGAATTGAAGCAATAAGGGGTCTTGGTTGATTATTACGGATTAAAGGCCTGTTTGGGAAGGCTTTTTAGAAAGGAAAAGGAGTGGTAGCAAAAGGATGGTAGGAAAAAAAGTTTTTGGAAAATGTCTATTAGAAAAGGAGAACTGTTTGGATGAACTTCTTTTGCAGAGCTTTTCAAAAGTAGAAGCACTTTATAAACAGTTTGACAAATCTCCGTTGCGGTAACCTTTTTTTATTAAAAATGTGCGTCTGGGGGAAAAGCGCAATTATTTCGCCGGGGCAGGTTTTTTTCGTCCGAGAGCAAATTTTTCATCCGGGAGCGATTTTTTTCGTCGGGGTCTGATTTTTTCGCCCGGCCGCGATTTTTTCGCCCGGGCCAAGTTTTTTCGCCCGGACGCGAATTTTTCGCCCGGGCGCGCATTTTTGGTTGGGCGCGAATTTTTGGCCGGGCTTGAATTTTTCGTCTGGGCGCGATATTTTCGCCCGGGCGCGAATTTTTTGCCCGGGCGCGAATTTTTCGCCCGGGCGCGAATTTTTTGAATTTTTCGCCCGGGCGCGAATTTTTCGCCCGGGCGCAAATTTTTCGGACGGGCGCGAATTTTTCGACTACGCGGGAAAATTTCGCCCGAACGCGAATTTTTTGCATATGCGAGAATTTTTTTCACGGACGCGATATTTTCGCTCGAAAGCGGAAAAAATAGCGTCCAGGCGAAAAAAAATACACGAACGGGCAAAAAATTCACGAACGAGCAAAAAAATCACGTCGAGGCAAAAAATTCGCGTCCGAGCGAAGATTCGCCCACGTTCGAAAAAATCGCGCTCGGGCAGAAAAAACATGTCGGGGAAAAAAAACGTGCTCCGACAAAAAATATCGTTCACGAGCGAAAAATTAGCGTCCGACTGAAAAAATCGAGGTCAGACGAAAAAATCATGCCCGGGCGAAAAAAATTGCCCCCGGCCGAAAAAATCACGAACAAGCGAAAAAATCACGCCAAGGCCAAAAATTCACTTTTGAGCGAAAAATTCACCCCCAGGTGATCTCCGGCGACAAAATCGCACCCGGGCGAAAAAAACGTGTCAGGGCAAAAAAATATCGTTAACGGGCAAAAAATTCGCGCCCGATCGAAAAATTCCCGACCGGGCGAAAAAAAAGTGCCCAGGCCAAAAATTCGCTTTCCGTGAAAAAATTGCGCCCGGACGAAAAAACCGCTCTCCGACGAAAAAAACAAGCTCTGAAGACAAATATAGCTCTCGGTGGAAAAATTCGCTCCCAGGCGAAAAAAATAGTGCTCGGGCGAAAAACCGCTCGCGGGCAAAAATATCGCGTCCGGGCGAAAAAAATCGCTCCCGGGAGAAAAAATCGCTCCCGGGCGAAAAAAATGCCCACGGGCGAAAAAACGCGCGCGGGCGCAAAAATCACCTGCGGGCAAAAAAATCGTTTCGGTGCAAAAAAATCGCGCCAAGGTGAAAAAATCGCGTCGGTTCAGAAAAATCACGCCCAGTCGAAAAAAATCGCTACCGGGCGAAAAAACCGCGGTCGGGCAAAAAAATCGACTCGGGCGAAAAAAAATTGTACCGGCAAAAAAATTGCACCGGGACGAAAAAAACGCACCCGGACGAAAAAATCACATCAGGACGAAAAAAACACGCTTGGGCGAAAAAAAAACATGCATGGGCAAAAAAACCGCACTCGGGCGAAAAAAACTCACCCGGGCGAAAAATGCCAGCCCGGGCGAAAAATTCGCGCCCGAGCGAAAAATTTGCGTCGGGCAAAGAAAACACGCCCGGGCAAAAAAATTACGCCCGGAAAAAAATCGCGCCAAGAAAAAAAATCAAGTTGTATATTTTTTTAAGGGATAAGTGTTTTTGGATGAAGAAGTGCTTTTCGAAAAGGTTGAAAAGTAGGTGACAAGTGACTTTTCCAAAAGATGAGAAAATGGAGTTTTTCGCAGTAGCTTTTCCCACCGATAGACAATTCAAATGATTTCTTAAGTGTGATAGCGTTTTCCAGAAAACGAAAAGGAGTTAAAAAGCCCTCCCAAACAGGCCCTAAAAGTGCAGAAATTAGATATTACACAAATGACAAAGCAGTTCGTTCGTTTGTACAGATTTGGGACCAAAAAACAATTAGGTTGCTAGAAATAAAGTTAAGGAGATGAAATGCAAATTCTAACCCGTGAAAGTCAAGCGAGGCGTGGCGGTGGTGACTGGTGTGTGTCGAGACGGTCGAGGTTGTGATGAATGGCGAGCGTAAATTCAGACGAAGCGGTGGTGGTTGGCAAGCGTTGAGAAGGAGATGCGGGAGTAAATTCAGCGAGGTCGATGACAGGGCGAAATAACTGATCTGTGTTTAGGCTATATCGCATTTTGGCATTACGAAAAGCGAACGAAAGCCGAGCACGACAGTTTTGGCACCGTATTTTCCATTAATTTTTCGGGTCGTTTGGAAATATTTCTTGTACATGCATTTTTAGAAAACGTGTTCAACACGAAAGTTGTAGATCTAGTTGTAGATCTCGACGAGATCTATAACTTTAGGGTTGAACACTTTTCGTAAAAATGCCTGTACAAGGCGTATTTCTAAAAGGCGCAAAAACCTGGCTGTATTTCCAAAGTACGCATGTAGATGCATTTTTATGAAAAGTGTTCAACATAAAAATTGTAGATCTCGTCGAGCTCTACAACTTTCGTGTTGAATTTTTTTTTCCTAAAAATGCATTTACAAGGCGTATTTTCAAAAAACATGAAAAATTAGAAGAAAGTGCAGTGCGTTTAGCCAAAACTGCGGTGCCCTTAACAACTCTCTTTTTAAATTATTTCTAGCAATGCACTTATTCCTTTTAGCATCCTTTAATTTAGGAGGGAATTATTATAGGCACCGCAGTTTGTCTAATTGCACCGCATAAAGTTAAATTTATGTGATAAATTCAATCCTTAAAAAGACCTAATGACACCCTTTAATTGGCACCTTTCAAAAGATCCGGAGAGACTTACGTCGTCGCCTCTAGCGTCGTTGCTTCTGCCCTGTCCATCTTCGGCGGGAATCACTCTACCCTCTCCGCTCATCTCATTCGTGCTACGTCGTCGACGAACCAATGTTGTCTGTTCCCTCTTCGACGTCTTCTCCCTCGACCCTACTTTTGCCCGCAGTGACATCACGCTAGAGCTTTCCGAGGAGCTCTTTCTCTTGCATCTCTTTCTGGCGAAAATGCTGGAAAAGCGGAAAACGGGAAATCCCGAAGTCGTGCACCCGCAGAAAATTTGAATCTGAGGCGAAGGACGAACGAATGAACTTCTCTTGTCTTACAGAGGACGGGAGCTGGACATCGGAGGCGGGAGATTGTTTTGTTTTTTGTTGACGGTCAATCCAATCTTGTAGGTTTTTTTTACAACCTCGCCGTGTTCATCCACTTGATCCAGACGGCCCGCTGGAGCTCCATTAATTTTTTTTTTAAAAAATTCAAATTCAAATTACACAGATTTAATTTCTATTTATATGAAGCTTCCCGAAAATTATGCAAACATTAGTTAAAAGTTTAAACCATTATTTTAAAACTGTCGGAATTGATTTTCCCTAGAGTCAGTAGAGCAAAAGACTACAGTGGGGAGACGGGAAACCAGAATGTTGGAGAGGATATTGGACCGACAAATGCATGACTTAATGCATGGTTTCTCATCCAAGTTTCTTAGCTTCACAGAAATTTTCATCATTTTCATCATCTTCTTCTTTAATTAGCTTCTTCCAATTTCTAAAGACTCATCTATTTCTTCATAGCAGCCGATTTGGTCTGAAGGCGATCAATCTACATAATTTCCAGCTAGAGAAATCAACATTTTATATAATACAATTAATAAAATTTTATTTGCTGTGCCTTTAAAAAAATGTGGTGTAATTAACATTTTAGGGTACCTTTAGACATGTGCGGTGCCTTTAATAAAATGATGTCAATAGCCAAAACTGTGATGCCTAATAACAATTCCCTTATTTAATTTTTCCTATTCCCTGATTTCTCTTTTTAGAAAATTTGTTGTGCACTTGTGCATATAAACAAGAACAAGGTTTTTCTTTCTGTTAGGCGAAAATTTTTTGTACCTTGATTACATCATTCTATTGTGGGTAAATAAATAGCGGTATTTCACCCGAGCCCATCTCATTTTGGCTCTAGTTCCTAAAGTAACCCGGTTTTGAACTCTACAGACTCCCTCGATCCAAACCCTTCCTGAAGAAGCTGGAAACCTCCAAAAATCAAGGGGGTAATCCTAGTGAAGGTCTTTTGTGCAGTATTCATGCATAATAGGTTGCTGACTCCCTCGTTTCAAATCCAAAAAGTAGCCCCGATTTTGAACTCTGCCGACTTCCTCGTTCCAAACTCTTCCAAATCCCTTTTGCCGTCGGCGAAAACCGCTGAAGAAGTTGGAAATCTTTGAAAATCAAGATGATAATATAGTCGTTGTTATTCTATAAGATCTTTAAGATTTGGTTAACACGTCTTTTTTTTTTTTCAATTTTCTCAACATCTCTTAGGGTCCATTCGTTTCAACAATATTGATATTGAAATATTGACTTTTAATCCAATATCAATACACATGAGAAATGACATTGAGTTTAAATCCAATTATTTTGTTTGACCGCATAATGACTTTCTGTCATTGGAATTGACATTAATCATTTTTTATTGTTCGTTTGCAGAAAGATTTTCAATCATAGGAATTGGCATTGGTCAATGCTCTCAATTAAAAATAACAAACGCGGATTTTTCGCCCGACATCAATTTTATCGCCCGGACACGATTTTTTCGTCATGACGCGATGTTTTTGCTCAGGCTTAAATTTTTCGGCCTGAATGCGAAATTTTTCGTCCGAACGCGATTTTTTCGCCAAGACGCAATTTTTTTCGCACGGACGCGACTTTAACGCCCAAACTCAAATTTTTCGCTTCGACACTACTTTTTCGCCCGGACGCGACTTTTAATCCCGTACACGATTTTTTCGCCCGAACGCGACTTTTTCGCCCAGACGCGATTTCTTTCGCCTGTACCCGATTTTTTCGCCCCGACACCATTTCCGAACGAGGTTTTCTTCTTCCCCCTTTTCAATGAAAGATTCATATCAAGTAATTTCAATGTACCCAACGTAATTTTTCTCCCGAACGCGATTTTTTCTGCCGGATGCGATTTTTTCGCCCGACCGTTACTTTTTCGCCCGGACGCGATTTTTTCGCCCGGACTCGATTTTTCGGCCCGAAGCGAAAATTACGCGTCGGTGCGAAAAAATCGAGTCCGGGAAAAAAATCGCGTCTGGGCGAAAAAGTCGCATCCGGGCGAAAAAGTCGTGTCCGGGCAAAAAAGTCGCTTCCGGGCGAAAAAGTCGCGTCCGGTCAAAAAAATCTCGTCTGGGTGAAAAAATCGCGACCGGGCTAAAAATCTCGTCCGGGCAAAAAATCGCATCCTGGCGAAAAATTGCGTCGTGGCGAAAAATTGCGTCGTGGCGAAAAATCGCGTCCGGGCGAAAAATCGCGTCTGGGTGAAAAATCGCGTCCGGGCGAAAAAATCACGTCAGGGCGAATAAATCACGTCCGGGCGGGAAAATCGCGTTAAGCCTACCCGTGTTGAGCCTCATGCATGTACTGAACCTAGACATAACCTGCTAAGGAACCCAGTAAATTGCAGTACACTCAGTACACACTTCTTTCCGGGACCGCTTGATTCAGCATACAGCAGTGCAACATCGGACATTAATCAGAATCAGGAAGCATACAATAGCAAGCAAAGCTATGGTGGAGAACAAGGATTGAAGACGACGTTAATGCTGGACGACCCGCTTGCTCTATTTGGGTTAGACTTCATAAAGAGTGAAAGGTTTTTATTCCATGCAATCTTGCATGGGTCGCCCGAGAGTCACTCCGGAAGTTAAGACACACCGGAAAATGGCTTTCGACAGATCACGATCTCTTCTTTTTGCGAATGTGCCTGCGTCTCTTTATGTCCTTTTGGATAGAAATGTAGCTTCGTTCAATCGGCTTCAAAGATAAACAGAATCTTTTTGTTAGGCGCAGATGGAAATTCATTAGAAATTGCGCCCGGGCGGGAAAATGGCGCCCGGGCGGGAAAATGGCGCCCGGGCGGAAAATGGCGCCCGGGCGGAAAATGGCGCCGGGGCGGAAAATGGCGCCGGGGCGGAAAATGGCGCCGGGGCAAAAAATGGCGGCCGGGAGGAAAAATGGCGGCCGGGCGGAAAAATGGCGCCCGGGCGGAAAAATCGCGCCCGGGCGGAAAAATCGCCCCCGGGCGGAAAAATCGCGCCCGGGCAGAAAAATCGCGCCCGGGCGGAAAAATCGCGCCCGGGCGGAAAATCGCGCCGGGAAGGAAAAATCGTGTCGGGGCGAAAAAATCGCGCCCGGGCGGAAAAATCATTTCCGTGCGAAAAAATGTCCACGGGCGAAAAAAACTTCAACGGGAGAAAAAAACGTGTCGGGGCGAAAAAATCACGTCCGGGCAAAAAAATCGCGTCCGGGCGAAAAAATCGCGCCCGGGCAGAAAAATCGCGCCGGGGCGGAAAAATCGTGCCGGGGCGAAAAAATCGTGCCCGGGCGGAAAAACCATTTCCGTGCGAAAAAAATGTCCACGGGAGAAAAAAACGTCCACGGGAGAAAAAAACGTGTCGGGGCGAAAAAATCACGTCCGGGCAAAAAAATCACGTCCGGGCAAAAAAATCGAGCCCGGGCGAAAAACCGAGCCCGGGCGAAAAAATCGCGCCCTGGCGAAAAAATCGCGCCCGGACGAAAAAATCTCTCAAGGGCGAAAAAATCACGCTAGGGCGAAAAAATCGCATCCAGGCGGTGAAAAAAAACTTGTCCGTGCAAAAAAATCGCGCGGGGCGAAAAAATCGTGTCCGGGCGGAAAAATCGTGTCTCGGCAAAGAAAATGCCCACGAGCGAAGAAAACACCTCGAGCGAAAAAATCTCGTCTGATCCAAAAAATCTCGCCCGGCCGAAAAAATCGCGCCCGATTGAAAAAATTGCGTCCTGACGAAAAAAATGCGTTCGGGCGAAAAAACGCGTCAGGGCGAAAAAAGGGCGTCCGGGCGAAAAGATAGCGTCCTGGAAAAAAAATATCGTCCTAGCCAGAAAATCACGTCCGTGCAAAAGAGTCGTGTTCGGGCGAAAAAATCATGTCTTGTCCAAAAAAATCGCATTCATGCAGAAAAAATTACTCTTCTTTTGAAAAGCCGATGTTGGCAATCTCAATATCCGCACCTGAAGATTGACATTGAACAAATGAGTTTTTAGTTTTGTGTGAATATCTACGGCTTTCCACCAGAAAGCCAATTCCACTTTACAATTGTTGATACGAACAGCAGAAATGACTTTCATTTTCTTAAAGTCAATAATTTAATATCAATGTCGTTGAAACGAACTAGGTTTGTTTGTATTTATTTTATGTTATACCGTTTTATTTTAAATAGCCTTCACAATTGTATATGATTTAAGGATTATTGTGGTATTATCAGTGTTGCGGGTCATTAGGTTTTCCTTCGGTCCAAAGAGTCAGACTGCCTCTGTTTGAGACTGAGCCGAGCATGCAAATAGTCAAATGAAAGTCAAGCAACAATGACACGAGACGTTTTAGCGTGGAAAATCCGAAAAGACGAAAAAAACTAAGTGGTCAGATCTGTTGGAGCATGCGTTCCGCACTTCTTGGTTTGAAAATAACAAATCCCGGGTGTATTTGATCTTGATATGCGTGGTATAATCTGTAGGGATAAAAGGTTTACAAGTACTAAGGATGGGTTGAGCAGAACATTGAAGAAAAGGAAAATCTCGCTATCACTGGTGATAACGCTATCACGGGCGATAGCGTAGACAGTACTGCTGACGTCGGCCATGATCCGGATGATGTCGCGCATGAAGTCACGTCTCAGCGCTATCATGGAGCGATATCGCTGCCGCCGCGCGATAGCCCACGATTGTCACGTTCTCCACTCAGATCTTAAAAAATGCGCGACGTGTGCCGCGTGTCAAGCCACAGAGTTTTTAGCTATCGCGGGGCGTTATCTCTACCGCAGGCGATATCATGAAATGATATATACGGCCAAGAATTTCAGGGAAGAGGTTGATCGTGGAGAGCTTTTTTTCCCAGAGAATTTTGAGAGCCTTCCATCTCCGTTTCCAGACGAACTCCCTTGGTCCGTTGCAATCTCAAGAGCGAAGGAGATACGACCGTTTGTTCAAGATTGGAGATCTTCTCATCGGTCCACCATCATCTTTAGAGCTCGTGTTTTTGAGGGAGTTTTTAAGTTTTACTATTGTACTTTCATTTTCACTTTTTATTTTATAATTGGGAAGGGAAAATCATGGCCTTGTGTGTGGTGTCTAAGTCCGTGTGTGGCTTAGGGGTAAATCATCGCCTTGTGTGCGGTGTCTAGGTCCGTGTGTGGCTTTGAAGAAATCGCCACCTTGTGTGCGGCGTCTAGATCAAGGTTTGATGTAGGGGGAGGCTAGTAACCATATCTAGGGAGATATTGACTATAGCCAACCGGTCCTTGGGAGAAGGACTGGTGAAAAAGCTAAAAACTATTATCATTGTAAGCCTTGATTTCAAGCTTTATTGGAATCATTTTACATATATATTTTTGAAGAAATAAAATCTTTATTTTCATTTCATTGATGTGTCTCAAACTTTGCTTCTAATTTCATATTATATAAAAAGTTTGTAAAACTTTAAAGATCCCTTATTCACCCCCCCTCTAAGTGCGCCACAAGATCCTACAAGTAGTATCAGAGGAGGTTATTCCTAATACGGTTTCACCACCAGGAATTATGGCGCATCATGACCATGCTTTCTCTGAGGGGCAAGGAATTAGTAGACCTCCATTATTCACTAGATTTGATTATAATTACTGGAAAACTAGGATGAGGTGTTTTCTTATTTCTCTTGACATTGAAGTTTGGAATATGGTAGAGACTAATTATGCTCATCCCACTTATACAGTAGGAGATGTAGTAATGGAAAAACCAAAAGATAAATGAGATGATTAGGATAAGCTAAGGTGCAAAAATAATGCAAAAGCCATGAATGCATTATTTTGTGCATTAGATAGGACTGAATTTAATAGAACTTGTGCTTGCAATAATGCTTATGAGATTTGGAATTTACTTGAAGTAACTCATGAAGGTACCTCACAGGTGAAGGACTCGAAGCTGTTTCAACTGGAGTCAGAATTTGAAAAGTTTAGGATGGAAGTGGATGAGGACGTATACTCAATGTACACCAGATTCACCAAGATAGTGAATGACTCAAAAGTGCTAGGTAAATTTTTTTCAAATGGTGATTTAGTGAGAAAACTTCTTAGATCTCTCCCCCCTAAATTTAATCCCAAAGTGACGGCTATTTCTGAATCTCATGATATTAAATCTCTTAATATTGAAAGCCTGATTGGGAACTTGAAAACTTATGAAGTTGAATTGAAAATTCAACAATAAGAGTATATGGAGCCAAAGAAGAATGAGTTGGCTCTAAGATCTAAGAAAGAGGAAGATAGTGATTCTGAGAAGGAAGAAAAAGATGAGGAAAGTCTTTTTGTTAGAAAATTTAAAAAATTTATGAGAAATCCGGAGAGAAGAAATACTTTTAAGAAATATTTTAAGAAGGAGACGTTTAGAAAGAAAAAAGGAAAGGATGACGATGAGGAGGAAGAGAGACCCCCACCGGAGTGCTATCACTGCAAGAAGTTAGGACACATCCGAAGCAAGTGTCCAAAGTACTTGAAAGAACTTAAAGAAAAGAAGCATAAAGGGAAGAAGGTCCTGAAAGCTGAAACATGGGATGATATTACTTCTGAGGATGCAAGCAGTTCAAGCACAAGCGAGGAGGAGGAGGACAATATATGCCTAATGGGAAAGAGCATCATATCTGATGACGAGTGCAGTGTCCAAAGCGACACTGAGGTAACTCCTCCAACTTATGATGAATTATTTTCTGAATTTTTAAAGACTTGCAAATGTTTTGAAAAAAGTTTAAAAGATAATGATCTTCTTGAATCTGAAAATAAAGTTTTAATTAAACAAAATAAAAAGTTGTTAAATGAAATTAAGACTTTTGGAAAAGAAAAAATTTCTTGCCAAGAGTGTGATCACTCTTTGGGAAGAATAAAAGAACTTGAAGAATCTCTCTCTAAATCTCATTCTACAATAAAAACTCTTACTAAAAAGAATGAGATTTTAGAGAGGAATCTAAAATCTTCTAGTTCAAAACTCCAAGAGGGTAAGAAATCTTTTGAACGAAGATGTGTCAATCTTGTATCCGAGAATATGGAAATGAGAAACAAGATTCATGACTTAACACTAGCCATGAAAAAATTTGGAATGGGCAAAAGATCATTGGATATGATCTAGGATACCAATGCCATGGATCTGGAAGGTTTGGACTCGGATACACAACTGGAAGCTATCGCCCGACGATAACCACTACCGTCGGCGATAGCGAGAACTCCAGAAAATCTAATTTTATAAATTCTGAAAATAATAAATTATCTGATACTGCATTTCCTTACAGTAAAAGTCCAGAGAAGTTATATTCTTCTCATTACATTACATGTGCCAAATGTAATAGATTTGGTCACACCACAGACTCGTGCTGGAAGAAAGGAAAAAGTAAAATTAAGCAAATCTGGATGCCTAAGGCTTCTACCTATACTATGGGTGGAACCACTTGGGTAGCCAGATCTTTACTCACATCCTCTTTCTAGGTGTGTTGGCAGGCTAAGGACAAAGAAGACGTGTGGTACTTGGACTCGGGTTGTTCAAAGCACATGACGGGCAATAAAGAGAAGTTCCTTAGCCTGGAGATGAAGAAAGGAGGAGTTGTTACATTTGGAGATAATGGAAAAGGAAAAATCATCGACATCGGTGTTGTGGGTAACAAAAGTTTTTCAATTTCAAATGTTTTGTTTGTAGAAGGTTTAAAACATAATTTGATTTCAATTAGCCAATTATGTGATAAGGGTTTAAATGTTTTGTTTGAATCTTCTACAAATTTGTGCAAAATTATTGATTCTAAAACAAATGAAATTGTTTTTACCGCACCTAGATGTCATAACGTATATATGATTAAATTTCATAATTTTTCAAATTCTACTTTAAAATGTTTTCTATCAAAAAATGATTAGTTAGAATTATGGCATAGGCGACTTGGACATACTAGTGCTAAGTTAATTAAAAAACTTTCAAAAGATAAATTAATTAAAGGTTTACCATTGCTAAATTGGAATTTATCTTCATTATGTGAGCCTTGCAAAAAAGAAAAATTTTCAAAATCGCCTTTCAAAAATAAAAATATTATTTCTACCACTAGGCCACTCCAATTAATTCATATGGATTTATTTGGGCCAATTTATATTTCTAGCTTAGGAGGTAGAAAATATACATTTGTATTGATTGATGATTATTCACGTTTTTGTTGGACTTTATTTCTAACCTCCAAATCTGATGTGTTTTCAGAATTTTCTAAATTATGTTTGCGTATTCAAAAAGAATTTGAGTTAAAAATTAAACGCATACGTTCGGATCATGGAGGGGAATTTGAAAATGAAAAGTTTATTTCTTTTTGTACGGAGTTTGGAATTAAACATGAATTTTCCGCTCCACGCACACCACATCAAAATGGTGTAGTGGAGAGGAAAAATAGGAATCTTCAAGAGCTAGCCCGTACGATGTTATCTGAATTTAAATTACCAAAATCTTTTTGGGCTGAAGCGGTGAGTACTGCATGTTATGTAATTAATAGAATAATGCTTTGCCTTATTTTAAAATTAACTCCTTATGAATTAATTTTTAATAAAAAATCAAATGTTTCTTATTTCGAAGTTTTTGGTTGTAAATGTTTTATTTTAAATTCTAAAGATTCCTTAGGAAAATTTGATGAAAAATGTGATGAAGGAGTTTTTTTTGGTATTCTTCAACTAGTAGAACTTATAGAATTTTTAATAAACGAACGAAAGTAGTTGAAAAATCTATTCATGTTAGGTTTGATGAGTTTGTTCCATGTGTAGATAAGAAAACTACAGGAAAAGAAGATGAACCCCTTCTTTTGATGGAAAATGATGATGAAGAACATGGAGGGAATGAAGAAGGAAAAGAAGAAGAAAGAGAAGAAGAAAGAGAAGAAGAAGAAAGAGAAGAATATGTGCCTTAAAGTGAATTGATATTTTCAAAGGATCATCCGAAGGAGCTTATTATTTGAGATCCACAAAAAGGGGTCAGTACTTGTTCCTCTTTACATGTTTTGTTTTCAAACCTTTGCTTTGTCTCTGAAATAGAACCAAAAGATGTTTCCACCGCTTTAAATGATGAATTTTTGTTTTTAGCTATGAATGAAGAACTTAATCAATTTGAACGTAATAAGGTTTGGAATCTTGTAGAACGACCCAAAAATCATCCTGTAGTTGGAGTAAAGTGGATTTTTAAAAATAAATTGGATAGTGAATCTAGAATTGTTAGAAATAAAGCCAGATTAGTTGCAAAAGGTTACGCACAAATTGAAGGGATAGACTTTGATGAAACTTTTGCACCCATAGCAAGATTAGAAGCAGTTAGGATATTTCTTGCATTTGCTTGCTTTAAAAGATTTAAATTATATCAAATGGATGTCAAAACCGCATTTTTAAACGGGTATATAAAAGAAGAGGTTTATGTAGAACAACCCCCTGACATTATAAATGAAAAATATCCAAATTATGTTTATAAATTAGATAAAGCACTTTATGGGTTAAAACAAGCGCCTCGTGCTTGGTATGATCGTTTAACTCAATACTTATTAAAGCACGATTATAAAATGGGAAGTGCCGATTCTACACTCTTCATTAAGCAAATTGATCATGATTTAGTTATTTTGCAAATTTATGTTGATGATATTATTTTTGGATCCACTAATGAAGAGTTGTGTAGTGAAGTAGTTCAAATTATGAAAAATGAATTTGAAATGAGCATGGTAGGAGAACTTTCATATTTTCTAGGTTTTCAAATTACGCAAAAACATGATGTTATTTTTATTTGTCAATCCAAGTATATTCATGATATGTTAAAAAGATTTGGATTTGAAAACTTTAAACATGCAAATACTCCTATGAGTGCTTCATTGAAATTGGGAAAAGATGAAAGTGGTATTTCAATTGACCAAACCCTTTATAGAAGTATGATTGGGTCTTTATTATATTTAACTTCCTCTAGGCCCGATATTATGCTCGTCGTTTGTTTATGTGCTAGATTTCAAGCTAATCCAAAAGAATCACATTTAAAAGCGGTGAAACGTATTTTTAGATATCTTATCAGATCTTCAAAATTAGGATTATGGTATCCCCAAAATGTTTCTTTTATTATGCATGGCTATTCTTATTCTGATTATGCGGGATTTTCATTAGATCGAAAGAGCACTAGTGGCACTTGTCACTTTATCAGCCCATCACTTATTTCTTGGTCGAGTAGGAAACAGAATTCTGTTGCCCTCTCTACTACTGAGGCCAAATATATTGCACTAGGTAGTTGTTGTGCTCAAGCACTTTGGATGACACAAACACTAGAAGATTTTGGCATACGTCAAAATAGTGTTGAATTAAAATGTGATAGTAAAAGTGTTATCGATTTAACAAATAATCCCGTATTACATTCTAGATCCAAACATATAGATGTTCGTCATCATTTTATTAGGGATCATATAAAGAAAATACATATTAAAATAAATTTTATTGGAACAAATTCTCAAGTAGCGGATATTTTCACTAAACCACTTAATGATTCACGCTTTTCAAGGTTAAGATTAGAACTTGGAGTCTTAGAATTATAAATCAAAAATAGTTATTTGTTTAAAATTCCTCTTAATGATTCACGCCGTTATTTGTTTAAAAATAGTTATATATATATATATCAATTAGTTAATTACAATTATTAAGAATTCTTTCGCAATAAACCACCAAAACGTAACATGAAACTGGACAATACATAGGATAACACTGAAAAAGTCAATACAAACAATGAAACCACAAATTTATAGAGTTTTCACTATCGCCAGGTGACAGTACTGTCGCCTGCGATATCACAGATTGTGTCACAACAAAATATTACATCACTGCAAATAAAAAGTCATTCATCCATGTTCTCTTTAGTAGAAGCATTCACATCTTCACTAGAAGTCGGAGTTGGTTCTCTAGGTCTTCGAGCACGTCTTATCGAATGTCGTGGAGGATCCTCGAATGGACTTCCCCATTCTCGTTCTTCTTCTAGAGTTGGCTTCAGTTTCAGCCCCTTTACCAGAAAATTCATAAATTTGCGAAATCCTGAATGACTTCTCCTTTGTTCCTCTTTCATCTCTTCCACAGTCTCTCGTAGGTCATCAATAGATTCATGCAAAGAACCTCCCCTTCGGAGTGATTGTCTTGATGAAGAGGCATCCCTTGGAGATGGACCTCTAGCTGGTTCTACGGTATGTGTCGTCGGGATACAGTCATCGATGCAAAATCCTTGATATATCCAATCATATTTGTGATATACGATTTTTTGAATAACACTTCCTAATGGAAGTGTATTCAGTTTCCTCCTAAGAGGATGCTTCATTTTATACGTATATCTTATGATGGAAAACACAAAGTCAGCAACATCAAACTTGACTCGTTCTAGTACATAGTACGTCACTAAGCTCAATTGAGCCGTGATCTTCCTTGTATCACCGGATTTCAACATAACTGTGTTTCTTAATATATCTTGCACTACAAATGCATCGCGAGTCAGTGATGAGATATCTTGAATCAAGCTCCTATTTTCCTTCCCATGAAGGACTTGATTCAATATTCTCCAATCACGATCTTTTTGGTAATTCTCTACAATGTCCATAACATTGTCTTCACAAGTGGCAAGGTTATACTCTCGTCTTAAATCAGTGTGTGTAATGTCTATTTCAACTCCTTTGATTTTTGACCTTACTCCTCCATTCAAACCAGTATATTTATGGTCCTCCAAGTTGTTATAAAAATCCCTTACAAACATAGATGAAAAAAGATTCGGTATAATGAGAGACATTATACCTGCCTCCACAAGTAATTCATAGATATGCGGTGGCAATGATTCATCCAAAAGTTTAGCAACCCCAACAGACGCATTCTCAATTCCCGGATATGTTTGATATGATGCGTGTGGGTTTCGGCTGGTGCTTTTTCTTGCACGGGATGATGATGCCATTTCCTGGAACAAATATTCTATAATCATATTAAGTCAAGAAATTGATTTATACATTTTTTTACTATCGCCGGCGACAATATTGTCGCCGAGCGATAATGCAAAATTATCCTCTTTGCATGATTCTCACAATAAATTGTAATTCCCATGATTACACTATGTTCTAACTATAAAAATCTGAAAATTAAAAACCTCTCAAAATTTCACTAACCCCTCGGCTATGTGATGTAGGCCACTATGTTTGTCACTATAACGGCTAAGGGGATTACACGTACGCCTCTCTATTTCCACTATTACGCTCACACAATAATTAAACGCAGCACACTCACGAATAACGTTATCAACTATTACTAACGTACGGTAGCCACGCCATTTTAAGATCGAACAAACGACTATAGGTCGTCGTTCTCTCAAGCTAAAAGGACCCACCCGGTCCGAACGAGCGATGGTTGTACCAAAAGAGATCTACCGAAAAGTTCGGTTCGGAAATGGTAGATCTCTCCCAACAAAACGAAAGCGAGGCTCGCCAAACCTCTCGGAAAATTAAACAACTAGAAAGAACAACACATGCAATCGGAAAGATAAACCACGAACGAAAAAACGATTCCAAAGTAACATAAAGGTATTCCACCAAATGAAAATCTAAAAAAATAAGAATCACACAAGAGGTAGAAGATCTCGTTACCCAACCAGAATAGATGATTCCGGTTCACTTTCAAGGATCGTTCTTCCACGACTCCGCCGGAGTTTCGTCGACCGGAGAAAAACTTGTCCGCTTCCTTTGCTTCACGCCGGGATGGAGGAAAACCACAAAGGGAGAAAACACCTTGATCTTGTTCGATTTCACTATGGAAAAGGGCTGATTTGGGGGCTCTTGATGGAGGGGGTTGATCGGTTTTTTTGGGTGAGGGGGAAGACTTTGGACGAATATTGGAAAGGAGGAGGAGGAGGTAGAGAGGAGGGAAAGAAAGGGGGAGGCCAAAATTTTGGAGAGGAGGAGAGGAGAGGAGGAGGAGGAAACGAAGTTTCCAAGAGGGGAAGAGAGAGGAGGGGGAAAATTCAAATTTTGAATTTTGGTTTTCAATTTTTCATTCTCTAAATAAAACCATGAAAGTCCATGCCTATATATAGGCTTTACAACATACCTTGGCTATATGCAGCCCACATAAAGAAAATAAAAATAATACTAAATGTTTTAAACATTACATGATGAAAATAAAAATGAGAATAGAAATAAACTAAATAATGTTTAAAAGCCTTCATCTCATATAGCTCCACATCATGTAGTCGTCATCTTCATCATGTAGGAGAACGTCGTCGCCGTCGCCGTCATCATCTTTAACATGTAGGAGAACGCCATCGTCGTCGCCGTCGCCATCATCATCTTCAACATGTAGAATAACATCGTCGCCGTCACCGTCATCATCTTCAACTTTAATACGTTGGAGGTTGCCGCCATCAATCCTCCCCCGCTCAAAATAACTCATCACCGATGAGTTGGCATGGAGGTGCTGGCGCCGAAGAACATCATCCAAAAGAACCATCGCCGAGTCCGAAATCCAAGGGTCACCGGAGACCGGGCGAGCACACCATCGTATCACATAACGCTGAATACCACCGCTTGGAGAGGAGAGCAAAAAATCAAATATGAACCTGTCTAGCAAAAAGATTGTCTTGGGGAAACTGGGAAAAGCATTAGGCAAATAAAGAGGAAAAATTTCTTCATCAACAGTCAACGTACCTCCGTTGGAGACCGATGGAGAGGACGATCCAAGAACAAGCTCACCCCCCAACCCAAATGAAAATATAGTGGCACCAAACGTAGAGTTAGATATTTCAAAAGGTGGAAAAACACAATGCGTGAAATTGGAAACATTTGAACTAGGGGAATTACCCCATTCAGTGGTTAACTTCAACAGATATGTTGTTTCTCCTAATTGATTAAAAATCCGAAAAGTTCTAACTCGCCAAATCTCCAACGTTTCTATAGTTCCCGAAGGCATCCGTTCTGGGATGAGACGCACCAAGAGTAAACCGAAAACCTTATAAGGAGACACCCTCTTATGTAAGTTAGCGATATATTGATAAGAAGACATGTGTGTGACTAACGCTTCCTTACCGTGCTTATGTAAATTAAGAACAAAAGAGGCAATTACTAGTGCATGTTGACTTGTCATAGAAAATGGCGGTAACGGAACTACATAAGGTGGCACAAACGGAAATAAATATGGTAGTGCAAACGGAAAGTAATAGGGTGGCACTAGCGGAACTACATCAGGAGGCACTAGTAGAATGAAATCAGGTGGTACTAACTGCATGCAGTCCGATGGCACAAAAGATGGCCACGTCATTAACGTGCTCTCAGAGATTTGGTGAATCTTAGAAAATTGAGAGGGTATAGAATTAACGAGACTGCCATCATGACCCAACACAACATCTAATAACACACGATGCGACATGTCCCAAGGAGGGTCCAGCATGGATGGTAAAACTAATTGACTCAAATCAGGCAAATTAAACGCACAACCCAAAGGATCCGCTGGCCGGGTCAACATATCAGGAGGGATTATCGGTAGCACTAACAACGAGAAAGAGCTAAGATTGTATTTAAATTCACGCCATGGAGTTAGCATAAGGGGACGCTTATCCGGGTCTACCTCAATAACGACCTCCAAAAGTATAACTCTCTCACTTGGAAATTCTTCCAACTCATAAATTGTGACATCAGTAGTAGTAGAAATCTCAGGAATGGGCGTATCGATAGATTCCGGAGGAGGGGCTACGTCATACCCAGTGTCAAAATATGGATTTATCGTCCAAGTAAAATCCTCCGGGTGCAAGCCATCAAACTCTACCGAAAAATCAAACAAAAGATTTTCCCTCACGATAAACTCATCTGGCTCATCATCACCCAACTCACTCTCCGAATAACACTCCTCACAGGAGGACTCTACCAACTCATCCGAAAGTTCTTCCAACAATAAATGTTGATCATATAGTAAGTCTTCCAAATCAGTTGGGGCATCCATTAATTCGTGATTAGAGAAATCAACTAGAACATCCTCACTTACAAGATCCTCAGGAAAATCAGAGATATTCTCATTAGGTGTAATTGTAGCCTCTAACACGTCGAGGCTTGTATTTTGGAGAGGGCTCTCAACACTAGGGTGATCAGTCACAATGCTAGTGTGGCTAGTAATGGACAAAGTAATACTCTCACAGGTCAAACTATCATCATCCCAAACATCATCTAACTCACGACTGGGTATGCTCTTAGCGTAAGATAACTCTTCCGATTCAGCCAGATTGTCAATCGAATTAGGGTCATCAAAAGACTCCACTACGATCAAGATGGATGGCTCCGAAATGTCGTCGAAGGGGAGTGGAGATGATTCCTCATAAGAGAAATCCTCATCAAGGTCACTAGGGTAACCAATCTCCTCAACGTCGCTACACTCGTCAGTGATAATAACCTCATCCTCGGTGATGGGCACAATCGTAGAATCAGCCTCAGACTCATTAGGGGAGTCAATAACTAGATTTGACAGCTCAGGGGGCGACTCTAAGGAGACTACGGGCATAGTCAGAATAGAATGATCGATAGTGCCAAACCCAGTCGTTTCACTAGTCTCACGTGTCTTGATCGCCTGACTACCCACGAGGATAGGAACACTCTTATAATCAAGTTGGGGTCTAGTGCCCTGGCGGGGAGAAGTAAACTTATGTGACGTCCTAGCACGGGAGTACGGGGTGTCATACTGGTACGGTGTAGGCATAATCATAAGTGGCGTTTCACTTACATTTTTAGATGACTGAGAACGACAGTGGGGAGGGTAATACTCATCCGTTAATAAATTCTTCATAATATTCCAACCTACAGGTGACTCTTCGAGGGATGTCCCAAAACGTCTCTCCTCATTGAGCCAGAAGGTCTGGGCTCGACTAAATAATTGAAGTCTCGCGACGGGGATCCTCTGGGGGTCCACTATCTGATATCTCTCAAAATAGCGCTCCATAGACTTTACACCGCTTAAAAACTCTTGAGTTCCACCTAGCCCATCATAGGTCGGAGCTGGAACTCTAACATGCCTAGATGAGTGCGGTACAACCTGATTAGCTTTTAGGTGGCCAATCAACCCATTAATCTCTTCCACTACCGGACAATGGAAAGACTTTCTAACGTTCATGATAGAACCTAAAGATTTCATTCGGGAAACGTGAACATCGTAGGCCATTTTTGTTTTAATTTTCAGCGGGAAAATGAGGATAGACTATGCGGAGTAAGTGCACAAATACAAAGAAATATAGTCTGATCCTGATTAATTTTCAAAGATAGATTTGTTCCCGCTAAAATTTCAAAATAATATATATATATTTTTTGATATTCTTGCTGGCAAAAATATGGAGATTATTAATTAATTTTTTTTCTTAATTTTTGCTAAAAAATAAAAATTTAGGCTGCTATTGGCAGACCACAAAAAAATATTTTTTTGCTTTTTTATTGTTTGAAAAATTTTGTGCACGTGCATGTCGGCCTACTAAAATTAAATAGGATGGTGTCAATTAAGAAATTGACACAACCTCCCTCTGATACCAAATTGATGTAGGCCACTATGTTTGTCACTATAACGGCTAAGGGGATTACACGTACGCCTCTCTATTTCCACTATTACGCTCACACAATAATTAAACGCAGCACACTCACGAACAATGTTATCAACTATTACTAACGTACGGTAGCCACGCCGTTTTAAGATCGAACAAACGACTATAGGTCGTCGTTCTCTCAAGCTAAAAGGACCCACCCGGTCCGAACGAGCGATGGTTGTACCAAAAGAGATCTACCGAAAAGTTCGGTTCGGAAATGGTAGATCTCTCCCAACAAAACGAAATTGAGGCTCGCCAAACCTCTCGGAAAATTAAACAACTAGAAAGAACAACACATGCAATCGGAAAGATAAACCACGAACGAAAAAACGATTCCAAAGTAACACAAAGGTATTCCACCAAATGAAAATCTAAAAAAATAAGAATCACACAAGAGGTAGAAGATCTCGTTACCCAACCGGAATAGATGATTCCGGTTCACTTTCAAGGATCATTCTTCCACGACTCCGCCGGAGTTTCGTCGACCGGAGAAAAACTTGTCCGCTTCCTTTGCTTCACGCCGGGATGGAGGAAAACCACAAAGGGAGAAAACACCTTGATCTTGTTCGATTTCACTATAGAAAAGGGCTGATTTGGGGGCTCTTGATGGAGGGGGTTGATCGGTTTTTTTGGGTGAGGGGGAAGACTTTGGACGAATATTGGAAAGGAGGAGGAGGAGGTAGAGAGGAGGGAAAGAAAGGGGGAGGCCAAAATTTTGGAGAGGAGGAGAGGAGAGGAGGAGGAGGAAACGAAGTTTCCAAGAGGGGAAGAGAGAGGAGGGGGAAAATTCAAATTTTGAATTTTGGTTTTCAATTTTTCATTCTCTAAATAAAACCATGAAAGTCCATGCCTATATATAGGCTTTACAACATACCTTGGCTATATGCAGCCCACATAAAGAAAATAAAAATAATACTAAATGTTTTAAACATTACATGATGAAAATAAAAATGAGAATAGAAATGAACTAAATAATGTTTAAAAGCCTTCATCTCATATAGCTCCACATCATGTAGTCGTCATCTTCATCATGTAGGAGAACGTCGTCGCCGTCGCCGTCGCCGTCATCATCTTTAACATGTAGGAGAACGCCATCGTCGTCGCCGTCGCCGTCATCATCTTCAACATGTAGAATAACGTCGTCGCCGTCACCGTCATCATCTTTAACTTTAACACGTTGGAGGTTGCCACCATCACTATGGGGCCCGCCCTTCCCGTAGTCCTGTCCTTTCCTCCTACAACTACTTGTGAGTTCACGACTTTTTTCCCGCTTTCTTGTTTGCTCATACCTTACCTGATCCCTTGTAGCTGCTGCTTTTACACTAGGGTATGCAAGCCGGCCTCCTCTAGTTCCGCGATCGCCGACCTGCCCTAGGTTGGGCAAATCCTTCGCGACTCTGGAAGGCGAGCTCTTCCAGGGTCAGCCTGGTACTTCCTGACCGAATACCAGCACGGGGGACGTGTCGACCCCGGGTGAATTTATGTGTTCGCTCGCTTATGACCACCCACCTTTCTTTTCTGATCTTTCCTGTTTCTGCAGGCTTCAATGTGATCTCATCCTTTCATGTTGACATTAGTGAGGGGTACTTGCCTCCCCCTTCCACAGATCGCATCTCCGAATACCTTGGCGACCCTATGGATGCCGAGGATATGAAGAGGCAGATAACCCTACTGTTCTAGAATCCCTCCCTGATGTTGCGGGAGGTTTGCGACAGGGTGGATGGGAATAAGGCGGAGATAGAGGAGTGGTTTGCGGTCTTAAAGGGCATGAGGCTCCCAGAAGATGACGATGGAACCACTTCACCAAGGGAACACCTCACATGGGCAGAGGAGCGACTCAGACACGCCACGGAATAGGTCAACATGGCCCAGCGGGAACTGTTGGCGGTTCACAAGTATTTTTTGTAACGGCCTCCCCAACACCACGCTCGCAAGGACGGCCGTCGGCACCCCCAACATCCAGCTCGAAGGGTTCAACCTAACAAGGTCTACAGACCATGCACTCAAACCCCTCTCCGCTCCTGTTTTTCAGCAGCGGTAGGTTGTTGCCACTAGGGATCGAACCCAGGACCTTGATAAGAGACTCTTTACCACAACTCTCATCACTAACTAAGCTCCCTGTGGCAACAACCTACCGCTGCTGAAAAACAGGCGCGAAGAGGGGTTGGAGTGTATGGTCTGCAGACCTGGTTAGGTTAAACCCTTCGAGCTGGATGCTGGGGGTGCCGATGGACGTCCTTACGAGCGTGGTGCTGGGGAGGCCGTTACAAAAAGTTCATTTTTTTATTGTAACGACCCTAGCCGATACAACGTGACAGTGTCACGGCTCCGCTCTAGGCGATGCTACCGGGCTACAGCCCAAGCACCCCAACCCCTCTCCAGCCCACTAGCGGGTTTTTGGTGGCCACAGCCTCCCTTTGATGAGTCAAACTCGATAGTCAAGCGCGCACCACTGGGACTTCCCAGGAGGTCACCCATCCCAGTACTACTCCAGCCCAAGCACGCTTAACTATAGAGTTATTTCAACTCTCATCACCAATTGATCTCTAGCCCGAGCATGACTAACATGCCCTCTAAGACCACCCACCCAAATTTGGGTGGATTTTGAGGTGTTTATGACACCTAAATAATTTATACATAGATTATTAAATTTTTCTAAACACTATAGAAAAATGTTTTCCAAAAATTCTGATTTTTGGATATGTCCTAGATATAATTAAGAATAGCCTATTCCCCAAATTTCAGATCATTTGGATGTCTTGTTTGGAGTGGGCATTTAATTTAAGCTCTGGACAGCCCTATAGATAGACCTCACCAAAATGAGTGCTGAGGTCTATCCAGGGCTCCAAGTTACATGAAACAAATTTTAAAATGAAGTAGACTCATAGAGCTACATCTTTGATGTTGGACATTTTTCTGGGAGGAGCCTCTAAGTATTTTTAAAAATTTCCTAAGGTGACCCTAATTCCAGGATAGAAAATAGCATAAAAATAAATTAATACTTAAGATCTTCATAGATCTTAAAGCCTGATTTGTGGCTCTGGGCCATCTTCAATCTTGAGCCTACGACTCAGATAAGCCGATCCTGGGAGGCTTTCCACCTCCATTTGCCGGCCACCCGGCCATCTCCTCGGCCGGCCACCGCCACCAACATCTCCGTCAAGGTGGTGGCTATCGCCTGGCGGAGGCACGACCGCCGGAGAGGTCTATTTCCGGCGACCCGATAGGGTGATTTTAATAGAGTTTTGGTGAGAAATTTCTCACCAATCGAGCATTAAACGAGCTCAATTCCTTCAACTAAAACGTCCTAGATCTAGTACAGGTAGAGAAGGAGAGGATTGGACCTCATTTGGGGCATTCCCTTGCTCCGATCGCCGGACGTCATTGCTCCTCCTCAAGGTTCTCGACGCCATTGATTCTCTACACAACTAGCCCTAATCTCACTGGAAACAGGGGGTTTCGAAAGCTTTGCCCCTTTGGAAGCTAATGAGGGGATTTAATTGAGTGGGGGATGGCTCCATTAAGTGATCCTAAGGTGACCTTCCACCTCCTCCATAGCCGGCCACCCCATGCACCCCCCTTCCCTCAATTCCTTCTGAAAACTATTGGAATTCCCTTTAATTCATCAGGGAAGATGAATGGGAGCATTATTGGGTGATACCAAAGGGTGAATCACCTTAATTGCCATGAATGACCACTTTCTCTCACCTCAAAATTGGGGAAAATCCCCATTTCTCTCTCCTAATCACCATGGCCGAATTTCCACTCTCTCCCATGTTAATTATCAGTCAATTATGCTGGTTGACCACTCAATTTGGGCCTAGCCCAAAGGGATTGGGCTAGGTCCAAGTAATTTGACCTAATTTGGCCTAGTTTGAGTTTTGGTCAAACTTGGCCCTAGGGTTGACCAAACCATGAAATTTTTGTGCCATTGGGTCCCCTATGAGGTTATGACCCTAGGGGTGTGATCAATTTGAAGTTGTGGTGGTCAATAGGGATGTTTAATGGAAAATCACCATTTTGACCTAATATGGGTATTTTGGTCATTTTGCCCTGTGGTGACCCTAGGATGGGGATTTTTGGTCTACTAGGTCTCTTTTTTTTGACCTAGAAGTGAAGTCAATTCCATATGGTGATGGTCAGTTAGGTCAATTGATGGGGAATTGACCATTTTGCCCTAATTAGGATTAGAGTTGACTTTAGTCAACTTGGCCTGTTTGACTGGTCCCAATGGGTCCTTAATGTCCCCCTGGGCTCTTAGATGGCCTAGGGATGTTGTGGTGGGGTCACTGATCCAAGTTAAAGTCCTTAAGTCAAACCCTATGCTGAATATTTGGAAATTACTATTTGGAGACCAAGGTGTGCAATCCCTATTTTTGGTCTGAGTCAAGGAGGTTCCTAAGCTACCAAGGCCTTGTCATGACCTAGTCATAACAAATTCACCTGGTGAGTCTAGTTGCTTGGGGGATGTTACATTTTTACCCTTGCATACCGCCCTATTCCGGGGTGTGAGGACGGGGTAGGTGGAAGTGGATTCAATACTGAACCACCCACCCCTTGCTTGCTCTCGACTTGCAGGCTTGGGTCGCACCTATTTCTGGATTAGGTTGCATGGACCCATCAAAAACTGTTATTTATCTTTTCTGTCATCATTTGGAACTGCTCGCCCATTCACGGGCCTATACTTATATATTAATTCTTTTTCGTCTGTTGCTTGTTACTGCTTAGCTTTTCTTAGGTGAATGCGGGCGAGCTGCCTTGCCCGCCTATCCTCTTCTTAGGCCGGTGCGAGCCAACTTGGCTCGCTCGCCTCCTTGGCGGATGCGAGCCAACTTGGCTCGCTCGCCTCCTTGGCGGATGCGAGCCAGCATGGCTCACTCACCCGTTGGGCGGACGTGGGCTAGCCTAGCTCGCTCGCCACTTCTGTCGCTGCCACATAGTTTTCGTAGAGCTGCGACGAGTAGGCAGGAACTAATGGCTAGCTCGAATGTTGAAGCGTCATGGCACATTTTGTTATCCACACATTTCCCGCCAGTGGGACATTTTCCCACCCTTTTCTTTTTCTATAAATAGCCCACGACCCTTCATCCCACCTGCCGCATTTAAACCCTTTTGCGTCTTTTTCATTCCTGCATCGAATTCTCAGCTCGCCCCTTTCCGCGAGAACTCCAGCGTCCTGCTCGCCCTAACAGATTGCGAGATTGGAGGAAGTGGTGGTGATACCAAAGGGAGAAGCAAATGCGCGTTGACCTTCACCGACTATCCCTTCTTCTCCGCCACCCTAATCGAGAGCGAGCTCATCTCGCTGGTCGCCAAATTTATCCCTCCCGGGTTTGAGGCGAGGCAACCAAGGGAGGAGGAGAAGATCAACGATCTCTCTGACATGGAGCTCACCATCCCCATTGCCCACTTCAATGCGGGCCTCCGGCTTCCCTTATGGCCCGAGGTCCAACAGATACTGTAGTACTTTGGGGTCAAACTCGGCCAGCTGACCCCCAACTCGGAAGCCGTCGTGGTCACGTTCGCCATCTTCCCGCAGGAAGATTGTATCGAGTTAAGCCTTGCGGTCTTCCGCAAGCTGTTATCCTTCAGGGAAAACAAGTATGACACCACCTACTTCTCCAACAATCACGTGAAGGTGCAGAAGACAATAAACAAGAGCCACAACTCTGTGGGGGCGACTTCGATAATGTATCATTCTCGCCCGTCCAGCTCAGTGAAGCAAAATACCGCCCTCCTAGCCTGGGGGGCTACGACGCCGAACTCTGTGGGTTCTTAAAGGGGAAGAACTTCGAGGTTGCATTCCTCCGAAGGAACGTCGATTCCCCCATCCCCGTCCCACCTGGGGGAGGTAGGCTACTCACACTCGATCCCTTCTTTGCTCTTTTTTTGTGTTGTTCTAACTCTATCGCGGCATGTGAGCGAGATCTCCCCTACACCCCCTTATGAGAGCATGCGAGTCTCCCACGATGAGCTCGCTCATGCCGAGGTGGCAGCTGCCGCGCATCGCGAGGTTTTGACCCCACCTCCCATAAGTGGGTTACCTGCCACCTCCATCCAAGAAGCCAAGGACCACCGACGATGATCCCCCCACATCCCGGGAGAAGGGCAAGGCTCCCGCGGGTCAAAAACATGAGAAGGCCGCCACCTTGGGCGCTTCCACCGGCAGACCTCCTAGCAAGGCGGTCAGCACCTCCAAGGCATGAGAGCAGGTGTCCGTCGACAAGCTAGTGCCGAGGGGACACCACAACTTTGGCTATGACGAGTGGCACCTGGATGTGCTCGGCAAGACCCTCCTACAGTGGGGCAAAGAGGAGAACTGTGCCTCCATCTTGACCCTGCTGCCAAGCTGGTTGGAGTAGGATTCCATCAGCGAGGAGGCCTTTACCTTCTCCTTCATCCTCTATGCGCGGGAGGACGCCGCGGTCTTCGACGAGGAGGACACACGAGCCCTTATGCACGAGAGCGCGCGGGCCCAACTTTATGGTATGGAGATGGCTCATATGGTGGGTCGTCGATGCACACAGATGGAGCGAAACTCTGCCTCGCTCTAAAAGCCACCGAAGATAAGGAAGAGGCCCACTACCTCGCGCTTGAGGAGGTGGAGCTGCACAAGAAGCGAGCGAACGCATATGATGCCACTCTCGCTAGGTACCTGGGGGGTGGTAAGTCCTGAAACTTGAAAACAATATTCCTCTTTTTTAGATTTACCTTGCCATAACACCTTTCTTCTCGCAGGATACAGCGATGGCAGAGTGCCTCGGCTTCCGAATCGCCACTCTGGAAAAAGAGAATGAGGAGATGAGGAAGCGGATGAGCGAGCTGGAGTCCGCGACTCTCTCACTGTCCCCTAGCAGCAGCGGTAAGCTCGTACAACACTCTGAGAACGAGCTAGTGGAGATGATGTAAAAGAATGCTGCCAAGGCCGCGAAGTTCACGCTCCATACTATGCTGCGGGCTGACCTAGTAACGAGCGAAGGCGCGGGACTCTCCGCGAGCGACATGGTCTCGAATCTGTTCCTTCCAGTCCCGAATCTGGGCGACTAGTCCTTCCAACCCCTTTGGGAGAGCTCGACACCCGAGAGCTCGCCATGAAGGACTCGCGTGCTGCGTTCTTTATTTCTTCCCTTTTTACAATGTATTTGTTGGGTACATTGAAAAATATGTACCAGATTTGGAGAAGCCTCATCTTAGTCAATGATATGCATCAATTTGTATTTGATAGATGTTTGAGTTACATTGTGCAGGTTCAAGAATTTGAAGAAAATTTTCTAAGTACAAGTGTCGACACTTGTGAAGAAATTGTGTCGACACTTGTGAAGAAGTTGTGTCGACACTTATGAAAAAGTTGTGATGACACCCAAGCTTGGTCGACACTTTTGAAGAAGTTGTGTTGACACTCAAACTGAGTCGACACCTAAAGAAGCAGCTGTGTCGACACCCAGAATTGTGTCGACACCTGAGGCAGAATTTGTGTCGACACCTAATACAGGAGCAGTGTCGACACCAAGGAGCTATGTCGACACTGGAAGCAGTTATGTCGACACACTGGACTTGTGTCGACACATCAACTCTCAAAGTGCTGTGTCAAGATCAGAAGCAATTGTGTCGACACACTGGACTTGTGTTGACACACACTCAATGCCATCTAGACACACTCAACGCTATCGACACACACTCAACGTCGTCTGTCGACAACAGCTATGTCGAGACCAGAAGGACTTGTGTCGACACATAAGACTTGTGTCGACACACACTCAACACCGCCTGACATACACTCAACGCCGCCTGACATACACTCAACGACATCTGTCTGCAACAGTTATGTCGAGAACATGAAGACTTGTGTCGACACACTGGACTTGTGTCGACACATACAATAGAAGAAGTGTCAAGTAGCAGAAGATTGACTGAGTCGACACATTGTATGCTGTGTTGACATCATGAAGACTTGTGTCGACACTTAGCCTATATGTGTCGACACATGTGAAGCAGTTTGCAGAATGGAATGTGCTGAGTTGGAAAGTCTTTGACGAATCAACTGACTTGATTGATGACTCGACAGCTGTCATAACAAACCGATCTGACACCTCCGTCAGAACTGTCAGAAGGTTGTTACAAACCGGATCAGCCGGTAACCTTTGGGAAACTCTATATAAGAGTCAGATCTGTAACAACAAGAGACAACACAATATAAGAAGAAGAAGAACAATACTAGAGAATTCTTGAACAAGAACAGGGAAAACCCTTACGAAGGCAGATCCAGAGCTGTCTGCAAGAAAGATTCAGAATTCATTCTGAATTTAAGGAAGAAGCTGACTGAAGATCATCTTCTACATCAAGTGAAGATCCAACTTATTTTTTTCTATCAAGAAGCTTTGAAAAGCTAAGTCAGGTTGGATCAGAAGGGTCAGTTCATTCAAGAACTGATAAAGAAGGCTACACCAATAGAGAAATCTAGTTGGTGAATTTTTAGTACCTTTATATCATTCAATTTCTTGTAGGATCTATTGTTAGATCTCAGTTGTAAACCTGAAATTATAAAGGCTGAGGTAGGGCTGAGAGCCTGAGGTGTAGGACTTGTGAAAAGTCTGAGTTTTAAGCCTAGTGATAAAGGCTGAGGTAGGGCTGAGACCTGAGGTAGGATTCTTGGGAGGAATCTGAGGTAGGACTTGTTTAAGTCTGAGCTGTAGGAACCATTCAAGTTCTGAGTTGTAAGATCCGCGGATCGAGCCAATGGAAGGAAGTTAGGCTGAATCCAGTTATCTACTGGATAAGTAAAGGGGGAAAGTGGATGTACCCATACCTTGGAGAACCACTATAAATCTGGTGTATGCTGTGCTGTGAATTGTGGTCTGTGCTTTGAATTATCTGTGCAGAATTTAATCTAGTTTTTTGCCTATAAAAATTGTATAAAAAGTTTAGAACCTATTCACCCCCCTCTAGGTGTTTAGGCTCTTGAAATCAGGTCTTTCAAGTGGTATCAGAGGGAGGTTGCTCAAAGATTGACCTAACAGTCTGAGTGAATCTCCAAGGTAAATAATAGATATCAAGAATGGGTTCAAATGAGAATCAAAAAGAGTTTGGATCTATGAAACTGCCAATCTGCAGGATAGAATCCTTTGGCATATGGAAGGAAAGGGTCAGGTTATTTATGGAAGCATCTGATCCAAGAATCTATATCACAGTGCAGGAAGACCCCTTCATTCCAATGAAGGTATCAGTCCTGGATGCAAATGTTAAAACTCCTAAGAGTTATTCTGAAATGACCAAGGATGAGATCATCTTGGCAACACTAGATACAAGAGCATAGAACATTATTGTAAGTGCTATAGATGATGCCATATTTCAGAATCTGGTGCACTGTAAATCCTCCAAGGAAATGTGGGACACATTGATTGTCTACATGGAGGGCACATAAGAAGTCAGAGAGGATAGGAAGTCTATGCTAAATTAGGAGTATGAGAGCTTTAGACAAGCCAAGAATGACAGCATAACTGAATGCTACAAGAAATTCTTCAAGATTGTAAATGAGCTGATGACTTATGGAAGAGTCTTCAACACTTATGAACTGAATAACAAGTTTCTGAGATCTCTGACAAAGGATTGGGACACCAAGATTTATGCCATCAAAGAGGTGGCAAGGCTGGCAGATACACCTCCTCCCACACTATTTGGAAAGCTGCTTTCATATGAAATGCAGCTTACAGCTAGGAAGGAGGAAGAGAAGAGCAGTAGATCTGAACACAAGGAAAAGTCGGTTGCTTTCAAGGCTGAAGGAACAAGAAAGGGTAGGAGAAAATCTCCTTCTCCTCCCTGAAGGAGTGCTGAGGCCGAAGAAGATATTCCTGATAAAACCTCATTAGACAGCCACACCTCTGATGAGGATTTTGCAGCCTTTACAAGGCAGTTCCAAAGATTCATGAAGAAGAATTGGAGAACCAGACCTTCTACATCCTTTTCCAAGGATGAGTACTACAAGAAAAAGAAGACTCCCAAGGAGGACAGGTATGCTTCTAAACCTAGTAACAATCTAATTCTAAGATTGTGTGTTATTGTTGCAACAGATAAGGACATATCATAGCTGACTGTCCTGACAAAAGGAAGGAGTCAAAAGACAAGAAGAAACAACAAGTAAAAGACAAGAAGGAAAAATCCCTTGTTGCCCAGAAGAAGAAGAGCTGGACAGATTCTTCATCATCTGAATCAGGAGAAGAAGAAGATGCTGAAGCATATGTTGGGCTATTCTCAACTAAAGATGATTCTAAGGAGTTAGAATTCCTACAAATGCTGGACTCCATAAATGGAGTGGAAGAATATTACTGCAGAGGGCTGATGGCCCTATCAAGAAATGATCAATGCCAAGATCAGGATGGTCCTAGTAAGGTATACATTTCTCCCTTAGATTCTGTTTATTTTACTGGATCAGAATCAGAAGCATCAATTTCAAGAGAAAGGGATGGTTCTGATTCCGAGGGGGATGTACATCAACTCATTAATGAGTATGGTGGGTTGTTGCATGCTCTGAAGAAGAGCAAGTTTCTTGTCAAAGAGCAGTCCAAGGAGATTGAGTCTCTTAAGCTGGCTGCAGCAGATTCAGCAAAACTGTTGGATCTAAAATTGAATGAGGTTGCCAAACTGAAAAACATTACTATTATTCAGATGGGCACAATCTCTTTCAAGGAGAATCATATCAAGAAACTGTTGGAGTTACCATGGTGATCTAGAAGTGGTCAAACATGTAATCTCACTGCCAACGCGATATGAGCCTGCAGGGTCGCACATAAGAGCATGGAGAAGTTGGAGGATTGACTGTGTTGGTAAGGGTTACCAATCACCACACAGAAGGGGGTAGGGCAAACGTTGCCTAAGGCAAAGTCGTCGAGAATCGATGGGAGTCATCGAGTATGTCTCGGCGACTAAGGCAAAGTCGTCGAGAATCGACAGGAGTATTCGAGTATGTCTCACCGACTAAGGAAAAGTCATCGAAAATCAATCTGCTGATTCGTCGAGAATCGAGGACAGTGTCGTCGAGACTGTCTGCTGATTCTCGCCGAATCCGACTGCTAATTCTCGCCGATTCTGTCTATTGATTCTCGCTGATTCTGTCTATTGATTCTCACCGATTCTGTCTATTGATTCTCACCGAACCTGGAGGTGATTCTCGCTGAACGATCCAGAAACCCTATGCTGTGTGGTCTGCGGATAGCGATTATTTTAGGTCTGTTTATACCTTTGGTATAAATAGGGACTTAGGGTTTTGGGAGGGGGAGAGAGATCGTGCTTTTCTCCTGCGGCCGGATAGAACCCGACGGAAGTGTTCCGCCATGCCGATCCGCCGCATCCCGTACCCCGCCCGACGGAAGTGTTCCGCCTCCGCTGATCGCTCGCTCCGCCGACCTTCTCTCCGGCGATAGTCGCCGGTGTTGCTCTTCCTGTAGCGGACCTAGCAGTCCGTGGAAGTGCAAGGTGCGGTTGATCTCCTTCACGACCCTTCGTGCGACGAAGCTCGGTGTTCTCCTGCTCGTGTAGATTTCTGTAGAGACGTAGACGTTATTCTACGTAGAACTCGCCACCGACAAGGACTCAAAGCTTGGAGCATCTCCGTTGAGTTGTGACTCAATGCCACTAAGGTAATTTCTGCCTAGTTGTTTGTTAACTTCTTGATTCAATATTCATGGCCCGATCCCATCTCTTTTGGGTTGTTTTTGATGTTTTATTCCTTCCGCTGCGTGCACAAGCGTTGTGCCATACTCATAGAGAAACCCAATAGTGGTATCATAGGGAGGTTTTGATCATGATTGTTGTTTTGGAAGTTAGGTTATTCCAGTACGTGTAAACCTAGGGATTTAGAAGCGTTCTAAATATCTAGATTTAATCATGGAGCATCAATTGTTGATGGTTTTTCTAAGGGAAATCGGTGGGCCCATAACCCACAGGTTAGGGGCTCTGCCCCTTGGAACCCGGCCAGGAACGTCTGGGATTTCGTGGTAATTTCTAATTGTTAGAAATTATTGTCTCCTTAGCAGTAACCGTCCCTCGAGTGGTTAATGAACCAGTGCATTGTTTTTGATTTTGAATCCAACAATGAGAGACGAGCTTGTCTACTGCTTTAAGTTGAGTTGCCTTTGTCTTTGTCAAATGCATGTAAATCTGAAGATTTAGAAGAGTCCGGATGTTCAGACTTAGCCATTTCTTCTATCAAATGATGATAGTGCCATGTTGTGCACATAAGGGATGCATGTTGGTTTTCGAAAAAAGTTTTTCTGTGGATGTGCACATTGATCAAATGTTGATCATGGTTAATTGTTAACCAATAATCAAAAATCCCTTCCTCTAATATTAAGCGTTCGGATTACTTCCGATGGATGACACTCTTCCTGCCTCGATCGATGAAGTGTGGGCTTGCTAAAGTAAGGTGCATTAATCTATCTTGGTAAGGGTGCGAGCGGATAATTGTGATATCCCACTGTCGACATCGGGTCTAACTTAACTAGGTGACCTCAAAGGTTGAGTGCCTAGAGGCATAGGGTTGGCATGCACCATATGATGGATGCGAATAAGGAGTTATTTACCAACCATATAAGAATTGCATGAGGATGCAATTGGCAAGCGTTGCCTACCTAAATAACCACATCGTGAGAGAAAAGCCAAAGCTGACTCATTGTGTTGGTGAAATACGGATCTTGTCCACTAAGAGAGTAGCTCACATGAACTCTTCAAATTGATAGTGAGGGCTATTATTTCGAATAAAAATAGTGGGAGTTTTAATTGAAGTCCAAATTAAAAAATAAATTGTATTTTGAAATTTTGGTGCTGATATTATTCTGCATGAATTCTTATAGAATTCCATGGCAAGTGGTTCACACTCCACTCTGTCTCTGAGACTCATCCTTGAGAAGGATAAGCTCAGTGGGACTAACTACATGGACTGGTACAAGAACCTGAGAATTGTTCTCAGGCAAGAGCGAAAGCTCTATGTCTTGGAAGAAGAATTCCCCGAGGTGCCGACCGGGAATTCTTCCCATGCTGATAAAGATATTTATAAGAAGTATACTGATGACGCCTTAGACGTCGAGTGCCTTATGCTTGCCACCATTAACTCTGAGCTTCAGAAGCAACATGAGAACATGGGGTGCAAGGAGATTGACGAGCATCTCAAGAAAATGTTTCAAGGGCAAGCTCGTCAAGAGAGGTTTGACGTCACAAAAGCGTAGTTTCAGTGCAAGATGGGAGTTCGAGACTCAGTAGGGACTCATGTACTCAAGATGATTGGGTATATACAGAGCCTTGAAAGGCTGGGTTTTCCTCTGGGTCAAGAGTTGGCCACAGATCTGATCCTGCAATCTTTGCCGGACAGTTATGAGCAGTTTGTCTTGAACTACAACATGAATGAAATAGACAAGACACTGCCCGAGCTACTCGGCATGTTAAGAACTGCTGAGATCAATATGAAGAAGGCCAAGCCTGCCAGCCCCATACTGATGGTGCATAAGGGAAAGGGCAAGGCCAAGGGCTCTAAGAAGACGAAGGTGGGACCTAAGTCACATCTTGCGCCCAAGTCTTCTGCACTGAAGAAAAAGAAGAGCACGATGAAGGAAGGGAAATGCCACCACTGTGGCAAGGCTGGTCATTGGAGGAGGAACTGTCCTTCTTACATTGAGGGTCTGCAGAAAATGAAGGGAGGTATGACTTCCGCTTCAAATATTTATGTTATAGAAATAAACCACTCTGCTCCTTCATCTTGGGTATTGGATACCGGATGTGGTTTACACATTTGTACAAATGTGCAGGAACTGGAAAGGAGAAGATTGCTGAGTAAAGGGGAGGTGGACCTGCGCGTCGGCAATGGAGCAAGAGTTGCTGCTGTAGCCGTACGGGTTTACCGTCTTTCTTTGCCTAGTGGGCTTGTAATAGAACTAGATAATTGTTATTTTGTTCCGGCCATAACTAGAAACATTATATCCATTTCATGCATGGACATGATTGGTTTTTCTTTTATAATTAAGAACAACTATTGTTCTATATTTAAGAATGATGTTTGTTATGCTGTAGCCCAATTGTTTAATGGTCTTTATGTTTTGAACTTGGACCAACTGATCTATAATGTAGAAAATAATAAAAGACTAAGAACAAATGTCTTAAACCCTATATATCTCTAGCATTGTCGTTTGGGCTATATAAACGAGAAGCGCATATCCAAGCTCTATAAAGATGGACTTTTGGACTCATTTGATTATGAATCATTTGAGCGATGCGAATCTTGTTTGTTAGGCAAGATGACTAAAGCCCCTTTCACTGGTTATACTGAGAGGGCTGACGATCTCTTGGGTGTTGTACATAGTGATGTATGCAGACCCATGAGCTCCATGGCTAGAGGTGGGTATTTCTACTTCGTTATATTTATTGATGATTTCAGTAGATACAGATATGTGTATCTTATGAAGTACAAATCCGAGACCTTTGAAAAGTTCAAAGAGTTCAAAAATGAAGTAGAAAACCAGTTGGGTAAAAGGTGAAAGCACTACGATCTGATCGAGGTGGCGAATACCTGAGTCATGAGTTCTATGATCATCTGAAAGATTGTGGTATTGTATCACAGCTCACTCCACCTAGAACACCACAACATAATGGTGTGTCTGAGAGGAGAAATCGTACTCTGTTAGACATGGTACGTTCGATGATGAGTCATGCAGACTTGCCTGTTTCCTTTTGGGGTTTTGCTTTAGAGACTGCTGCTATGACACTGAATCGCGCTCCAACAAAATCGGTTCTGAAGACACCATATGAGATATGGACTGGGAAGCGTCCTAGTATGTCATTCATTAAAATTTGGGGTTGTGAGGCATACGTGCGACGTCAAATGCCTGACAAGCTGGAACCCAAATCAGATAAATATTATCTGGTGGGATATCCTAAGGAAACGAAAGGGTATTACTTATACCTACCGTCCGAGGGCAAAGTGTTTGTCGCAAGGACTGGCGTCTTCTTGGAAAGAGAATTCTTATCAAGAAAGACTGAAAAGGTAGAACTTGAAGAAGTTCAATAACCACCGGTAGTGAATGAACCGGAATTGGATTCTAAGACAGGACTACAAGATGTTGTAGCTAGAGAACCTGTTCAAGAAACACAAGTCCTACGTAGATCTGGTAGACTGAGATTTGAGCCTGAGAGATATGGATTTCTCATGTCTCAAATAGGTAATGTGTTGCTTATGGATCATGATGATGAACCAGCGACCTACCAAGAGGCTATGAATGGACCAGACTCTGACAAATGGCTTGAGGCTATGAAATCCGAAATGGACTCCATGTATGCAAAATAAGTTTGGAACTTGGTGGAACCACCTGAAGGGGTACGACCCATAGGGTGCAAATGGGTCTTCAAGAAGAAGACCGACATGGATGGGAATGTACAGACATTCAAAGGGCGACTGGTGGCTAAGGGTTTCAAGCAAATTCGTGGTATTGACTATGATGAGACCTTTTCCCCTGTTGCCATGGTAAAGTCCATAAGGATATTGCTTGCTATTGCTGCGTATTATGACTACGAGATCTGGCAGATGGATGTCAAAACGACTTTCCTTAATGGAAACCTCCTTGAGGAAGTGTACATGACACAACCCGAGGGTTTTGTATCCCCAAATGAAGCCACTAAAGTATGCAAGCTGAATTGGTCCATTTATGGACTGAAGCAGGCCTCTCGAAGTTGGAATCTTCGTTTTGATGAGAAAATCAAAGAGTTTGGTTTCATCAAGAATGAAGATGAGCCTTGTGTTTACAAGCGAATCAGTGGGAGCGTTGTTGTCTTCCTAATATTGTATGTAGATGACATACTGTTGATTGGGAATGACATTCCTGCCCTGAAAGTTGTTAAGAACAACCTAGGGAACTGCTTTTCTATGAAGGACTTGGGTGAAGCGACTTATATACTCGGTATTAAGATCTATAGAGATAGATCGAAGAAGTTGTTGGGTTTGACCCAGAGTACATACATCGAGAAGGTGTTGAAGCGGTTCAACATGCTTGAGTCCAAGAAAGGATTTTTACCCATGTCTCATGGTGTGAATCTCTCTAAGGACCAGTGTCCAAAATCTTGTGAAGATAAGGACCGCATGAAGTTGATTCCATATGCTTCGACAATTAGATCAATCATGTATGCAATGTTATGTACTCGACCCGATGTCTCCTTTGCTTTGAGCATGACTAGCAGGTATCTGTCAGACCCCGGTGAGTGCACTAGATTGCAGTCAAGAATATCCTGAAGTACTTGAGAAGGACAAAGGATGTGTTTTTGGTGTATGGTGGAGAGGAAGTGCTCGTTGTAAATGGTTACACGGATGCTAGCTTCCAAACTGAAAGGGACGATTCAAAGTCTCATTCAGGTTTTGTTTTTTTCCTTAATGGAGGAGCTGTGAGATGGAAGAGTTCCAAGCAAGAGACAGTTGCTGATTCTACAACAGAGGCCGAGTATATCGTTGCAGCTAACGCAGCGAAGGAGGCTGTATGGATTAGGAAATTCATCGGCGAGCTTGATGTAGTTCCTAGCATTGTTTGTCCCGTAGTTCTCTACTGTGATAACAATGGTGCAATTGCATAATCTAAGGAACCTAGATCTCATCAGCGCTCCAAGCACATACTTCGGCGGTTCCATCTTATTCGTGAGATTGTCGAACGAGGAGATGTGAACATTTGCAGAGTGCCGACTGAGGAGAATATTGCGGATCCACTAACAAAGCCTCTCGCGCAGAGAAAGCATGATGGTCATACTAGATCAATGGGTATACGATACCTAAACGATCAACTCTAGTGAGAGTCTTGTGGGTTGCATGTAAACATATATTCTGTTGGCTGTTTATTGTTTATTCATATAATGAATCATGTACCTAGATCTTTCTTTTTATAATTAATGGCAAGTTCTTTTATTATGGTTTCCCTATACGATAGTTAAATGTTAACATAATAAATACCCTTAGAATGTTTGCTTCCATAGGACATCAAGTACGTGAATTGAATGTGAGAGCCTGTGATTTATTTGAAGCTTCATTCTTAAAAGGTCCCTAGTCGTAGTATCATCATAGAAACTAAGGGTGATGATGATACATTAAGACTAGCACATGTGTTGATTGATGACCAGTTCTCATAGGTCATGATATTGTGATATCAAGTCATCACGTGGGTACTTGATAATGAACAAGTTGTACTGGACAGACCCAACCTGAGACTACTCTGTGGATTGTTATCTTAACGTGTCACGAGTAGGTCTCAATTGACAATGGTGTTGTGGTCCTTTGACCTAAAGTCACAACATTCATTAAGTGAGGAAGAGCGTGCTTTGATGCCATCTAAAGTCTTCCTTGAGAAAGGTTGATGATAAGGGTGGTTGTTGGGCACGTTACAAATCATTTGGGTGTTTGTGTGTGAGCAGATATGGGATTTATACTCCTATATGACAGGAGTTGCATCCATGGCCCCCTTGATGGAACTGGACTGAGAAATGCATGACCATGCTTGGTTGAGTCAATATGTGATATTGGACTCACCATTCTCTGGAAGTCCGTTCTAGATAAAGAAACTTGGATTGAGCTATTATGAGGGTGACACGGTCCATGCCTATAGTTATTTCCGGATGTAAGGGACAAAGGGACAAAGACAATGCTGGGACATTGTTCATAAAGTCTTATGAGTTATGAACTCTTTTTGCTTGGGGAGCAATGATGCATTGCTAGATGACGCTCATTGTTTGTGAGGTTTTTGGTTTGATACTTTCAAGATCAAGTGGGAGACTGTTGGAGTTACCATGGTGATCTAGAAGTGGTCAAACGTGTAATCTCACTGCCAACGCGATATGAGCCTGCAAGGTCGCACATAAGAGCATGGAGAAGTTGGAGGATTGACTGTGTTGGTAAGGGTTACCAATCACCACACAGAATGGGGTAGGGCAAACGTTGCCTAAGGCAAAGTCATCGAGAATCGACGAGAGTCATCGAGTATGTCTCGCCGACTAAGGCAAAGTCGTCGAGAATCGACGGGAGTCTTCGAGTATGTCTCGCTGACTAAGGCAAAGTCATCGAGAATCAATCTACTGATTCGTCGAGAATAGAGGACAGTGTCGTCGAGACTGTCTGCTAATTCTCGCCAAATCTGGCTGCTGATTCTCGCCGATTATGTCTATTGATTCTCGCCGATTCTGTCTATTGATTCTCCCCAATTCTATCTATTGATTCTCGCCGAACCTGGAGGTGATTCTTGCCGAACGATCCAGAAACCCTATGTTGTGTGGTCTGCGGATAGCGATTCTTTTAGGTCTGTTTATACCTTTGGTATAAATAGGGACTTAGGGTTTTGGGAGGGGGAGAGAGATCGTGCTTTTCTCCTGCGGCCGGATAGAACTCGATGGAAGGTTATTGACTTGGGTATACCAAAGTTGATATGCCTCCTAACTCTGTGTGGAAAACTCCTTCCAAACCCTCTATAGATTCATGTATTAAGAAACATATATATTCCGAAGATTAAGAAATACATATATTTAGAAGATTTCTCAAACCCTTTGATAACAGAAGATTTCGAGAATCCGGTATGCCTCCAATCCCGTCGATTTCTATTTAGAAAAACTCCCGCCGACTCTTCATCTTCCGCATTTCGCAGAGAAACCCGTCGATATTCCTCAGGAATCCCGCCAACCCTTCCTTCCCTCCTCCCGGCGACTTCCCGCATCTTAGGTTCCAAATCTCGTCGACCTTGTTCCGGATTCCGTAGACCTCTCTTCTCGCGTCCAGGGCGCTCGTCCAAGTTTTCATTCTCCGCGGTTTCGATCAAACAAGGGCACGAGCTCCTCCAAGCTTTCCGTCGTCTCCGTCGACTCTCGCTTCCTCCGTATTTGGGTAACCATTTACTCTCCCTTATAGTGACTCACTGTTAGTATAGCTTCCCTTTTGATTTCTGATTAGGCGTAAACTTGGGATTCCCTCCCTAGGTTTGCTATGGCTCCAAGGACCCCACCGGCCTGGTCACTGGATGTGAGTTGGTTCGAACCGGGTTCTCACATGCCTCGGATGAGTTCAGAAACATCATCATCATGCTGGAGGAGGCTGGACTCACATTTGTACTGGAGCACCCCTGCAAAATTCTGGATAAGGAAGTGATGGAGTTCTTCGCAACCGCCAAACTTCGGAATGAAGACTCTATCATCAAGAGTAAGGTTGCAGGTGCAAGGATCAAGATGTCTGCAAGGAAACTGACTCAATGCTTGCAGCTCTCCAGTTCTGAGCACGAGGATTATCTGGAGGAACATGATAGAGCCAGGACCCTATTATTCTGTGGGCTAGCTAGGGGAACCATATCGATAAAGCGAAAAGAAATGAATGAGGAGGGGAAACTCTTGTCCGACATCATTGGGAAAGTACTGATATGCAAACCCGGCTCACACGACCACATCTCAGCTGACATGTTCAAGATTATTGTGGTGATAGTCTGCCGAAAGAGATTCAACTGGGGGGCCATGCTTTTTGAGAAGATTAAGGACACTCTCAGATCTCCAAGTTTTGGAAGAATCATCAGCCTATTTCTCAATCAATTGAACGGAGATAGGTTCGACATGAGCAAAGGAGTTCCTTTGCATTATTTGAAGAAAATGGACTCCAGCATATTTGATAGATGGGCGACTCATAGGGCAAGCTGCAGTGGTAGTAGAACAAGAAGAATCTCCTGCCGAGGACAACAGATCTTCAGCAGATTTCGTGGCAACACCCAGTGAAGTTCCCAACGCCCTGATTGCAAGAACTGAGGGGGAGCCTGTAACCGGTACTGCAAACATCTTATCTGACATTTCTCTGATAGCTAAAGATGCTGTGGAGATGGTGGCAGATGAAGTAGCAGATGATGAGGAGGTTGAGAACGTTGAGGCAGCTCTTATCGACGATGATCTGGGAGATGAGTTGGCTGATGAGGAGGAGGAGGAAGAAGTAGAAGAAGATGTGCACAACTCTGCCGATAAGCATGATCACTTGGAGACTGAGATAGAGGAAGAAGTACCAGAGAATGAGAAAGCAGCAGATTCTCAGGAGGATGCTGAGGTTCCATCTGAGGAACAAGCTCCTAAGCGGTCAGATGCAAGGATGGAGGGGGAGCAATCCTTTGTTCCCCCTATGGACTCCATACTACTATCCAGCTCTCCCAGTGCTTCTGCGGGGGAGCCTGACCAGGGTCTGCCTGCAGCTCCTCCACTTCAAGCAAACCTAGCAAACCACACTGTTAATTTTGTACAAGGAATGCTTGATGAGCTCAAGGATACATTTGAGAAATCGCACAACAAAGTGCTAAAGAGACTGCGGGAGTCTGAGGATCTCATGCTTAAGAATGTGGTTCAGATCAACCACAAACTAGATGTGATGGAAAAGAAATTTAATGAAAAATATACAGAGGCAGGCACAGCCGTATCTCTTCTCATGCAAGGACTGAAGAAGAATACTGACGATCTGGCTGTAGTCAATAAAAATGCACATATTGTGGCAGACAGCATACAAAAATTCGATGCCAACATGGTAACGCTGAATGCAAATCAGAAATCTCTGCTGGACGACTTCAGTAAAACCGTGAAGCACATTGATGCCTCTTTGCATTCCTATACAAACTCTATAGCCGCCGAAGCCAAAAAGGGGGAGGAAGCGTATAACGCTAAGATGGCAGGGCTTCAAGAGTTAGTACTTCTAAACATCGATCAGACCAATAGGTATGCCTTTCAAAACTACCACATCATAACTGCACCTTTAATCAACTTAATAAATAATAATTGACAAATACAAATTCGATAATTCGAATAGGTACGTGTTTGAAACGACCCACTGGCTGGTAACAGAAGCATCGGGAATACATGTCCCTGTTGCTCCACCTGAGGATGAAGGCCGTGCTGGTACTACTGAGGGTGATATACGGACTGAAGAAGTACAACTGGGCGAAGTCGAGTTGAAGAAAGCTGCGGAGAGTGCTGAAAGAAGAAGCTGGTTTGACCAAGATGCCTTAGCAAAAGCCAAAGGAAAAAGGCAAATCAAAGAAGGAACTTCAAAGGAAACACCAGCTGAAAAGAAGATCAGATTATCGGAGGAGGATGTGAGAAACGAAATATGGAGTCCTGTATCAAAAAGTATCATCTTGGACACCTTTGCATTACTACAAGGAGGGCAAGTCAAAAGGAATGACGTATATAGCCAATACGAGTGGGAGCAGCACAAAATGTATGAAGCCAAAAGAAACTTGTTCTTCCGAAGCAACACTGTGGCAAACAAAGCTCCCCCTCCGAGATAGTATCCTAAGCCCAAGGAGTATTTTGAGCGACAAAGCAAAAAATTCTTAGCTCAGCAACTCAAAGAAGGCATAGCTAAGGACAAAGATCTGTAGGATGTTAGCTCTTGTGGTTATCTCATTTAAACTTTTGATTAATTAAACTGTAAACATTTATGTGTGGATATTCACATTTATATATTCATGTGTGTGGTTTATTAATTGACTCTCACATTGGTATGATTACGTTTGTTGTTCACTCTTCTAGTTTATGCATATTTTATCTAGAATGTTGAAATTCATCTTAGCTTAGTAGGATTTTGGCTTCGTCAAATAGGGGGAGATTGTTGGGTATTGTATCCACAATTACCTGGATTTGAGGAAGCCTCCTATCAAAGCTAAGATGAATTCACTATGTATTTGATGAATTTCTTCTAGTTGTGCTTGCAGTTATTCCATGCTAAGTACACACCAATGTCAGCGTGCAGTGGGTCAATATACACGGGTCTGTGCAACGTAATCCCTCGTTGAGCAGATCAGTGTGTTGGCCTACGTGTACTCTCTCTATTGGGGTGTACTTAATTTCAAGTACAGGGCTATGATAAATCTAGAGCAGACATGGAGCAAGGATGGGCCAAAGACCATCTCACGGTTTGAAAGATGAGAATCGTCTAAGTGTAAATCGTCGAGAATCACTAAGTGATTCTCACCGATTCGTCGAGAATCACCAGTGATTCTCGACGAGTCGTCGAGAATCACTAGTTGATTCTTGCCGGGTTGGGCCGGCTGTCTCGACGTAGTCAGAAAAATCATCTAAGGCAGAATCGTCGAGAATCACCAAGTGATTCTCGCCGATTCGTCGAGAATGACTTTGCATTCTCGACGAGTCGGCGAGAATCCAAGGTGATTCCCACCGATTCTCCTCGGCCTCTATAACCTGTGCAGCAAGAATTCTCTAAGTAGAATTCGACGAGAATCGTAAGTGATTCTCGCCGATTCGTCGAGAATCACTCACGATTCTCGCCGAATTTGACTTGGGTGTTTTTCCGACTCTGTCTGGACCGGTCCACGACATCTGCGGGATTTTGAACCGGACTTTTGTCTTACTGCTGGTGGGGCCCACAACGGTCATCTCTTGACCTAGTGTATAAATACTCTGTATTTGTGAACAGTAAAAAGACGGATTACAGATCGAAGAAAAAGAAGCCGCCGTCAACCCCTAGATCGGAAGCGAGCTCGGCCGACCTTCTCCGCCTCTCGCTAGTTGCTCGCCACCGTTGATCGGGGTTTTCATTACCTCTCCCGGTGACAGAAGCCTAGTCGGGCACAGCGTCTCACGCGTCTATCCAGAGATCTTTTGTCTCTTGATTTGTGATCGGGAAACCTTCCCCATCCGAATCGATCGAGACGATCGATCCTAGTGTGATCGTTGGAATACCTTGCCGACTTTGCTAAGAAGATTGGATCAACATAGCATCACCGCCTCTCTTGTTGAAGCCGTCGATCTAGAGAAGATTCTCTCCAAGAAAGATCTAGGGTTGTGAACTTTTCGTTGCCTACAAGAACAAGTAGTCTAACTAAAAGGGACACCTGGATCTTCACGTTGTTTGTATTTCTTACAAGCTATTTTCATTTTCTCTTTCATTGTAAAGGACCGATTGGTCTATAGTTGTAGGGTTAGGTGCAACCCGTGTTGTGGGAGTGTTGACTCCTACGTGTGGAAGGGTTCCTTCCGTTAGTGCAAGGATTGGATTTCAATCCTGTGGGTGAAGTGACCGAGTCGTCCCTGGTTGGGAGATAGGTCAAAGGGGGAAAGTGGACGTACCCAAATCGGGGAACCACTATAAATTGCTGGTGTACTTTCTGTGCTGTGTGGTTTTGTTTTCTTGTGCAGGTAAAACTTTAATTCCGCACATACGCTGCAAAGACACCTATCCCCCCCATAGGTGTAAGTAGTTGACACTAGGTGGACTTTCACTTGAGTATACTGTATATGTGGATGCATCACACATTGGACTTGGTTGTGTTCTGATGCAAGAAGGAAAGGTGATTGCATATGGATCAAGGCAATTAAAAGTTCATGAAAGAAACTATCCTACGCATGATATAGAGTTTGTTGCGATAATTTATGCGTTGAAGCTTTGGAGACATTTATTGTATGGCGCGCCGTGCAAGATCTACACAGATAATAAGAGTTTGAAGTACATCTTCACTCAAAAGGAGTTAAATCTGCGCCAACGTAGGTGGTTGGAGTATGTAGCCGATTATGAAGTAGATGTTGGAGTTACCATGGTGATCTAGAAGTGGTCAAACATGTAATCTCACTGCCAACGCAATATGAGCCTGCAGGGTCGCACATAAGAGCATGTGGAGAAATTGGAAGATTAACTGTGTTGGTAAGGGTTACCAATCACCCTACTGTATGGGGAGTCAGGCAAATGTTGCCAAGGGAAAATTGTCGAGAGTCGACGGGAGTCGTCGAGTATGACTCGTCGACTATGGCAAAATCGACGAGAATCGACGGGAGTCGTCGTGTATGTCTCGCCGACTAAGGCATAATCGTCGAGAATCGAACTGTTCGATTCTCGCCGATTCTGCGTTTGATTCTTGCCGATTCTGCGATTGATTCTCGCCGATTGATTCTCGCCGACTGATTTTCGCCGACTGATTCTCGCCGAATCTGGAGGTGATTCTCGCCGACTGATTCTCGTCGAATCTGGAGGTGATTCTCGCCGAACGGTCCAGAAACCCTAACTTGGGTGGTCTGCGGATAGCGATTCCTATGAACTGTTTATGCCTTTGGTATAAATAGGACACTTAGGGTCTCTGGGAAATTATCGACCAACATCGGGATTTCTGTAGCCGAACGGAAGCCGACGGAAAGAGTTCCGCCGATCTCCCGATCCGCCGAATCCCGATTCTGCCGGACAGAAACGTTCCACCGCCGCCTGTTTGCTCCGCCGACAACCTCATCTCCGGTGACTATCGCTGGTCTTGCTTTCCCTAGCACGGACCTAGCAGTCCGTGGGAAGTGCAAAGGTGCGGCTGATCTTCTTCCCGACCCTTCGTGCGACGAAGCTTGGGGTTCTCCCGCTCGTGTGGATTTCTGCAGAGACGTAGACGTTATTCCACGTAGAACTCGCCACCGATAAGGACACGAAGCTTTGAGCATCTCCATTGAGTTGTGACTCAACGCCTATAAGGTAATTTTTGCCTTGTTATGTATTAACTTCTTGATTCAAGATTCATGGCCCGATCCATTTCTCTTTAGGTTGTTCTTGTTTTATTCCTTCTGCTGCGTGAACAAGTGTTGTGCCAACCTCCATAGAAAACCCAACAGTGGTATCAGAGGGAGGTTCCAGCCATGATTGTTGTTTTGGAAGTTAGGTTATTCCAGTACGTGTAAACCTAGGGATTAGAAGTGTTCTAAATATCTAGATTTAATCTTGGCACCGCGCCGGGAACGTCTGGAATCTTGTGGTAATTTTTAATCGTTAGGAATTACTGTCTCCTTAGAAGTAACCATCCCTCAATTTTGTTTTTGATTTTGAATCCAACAAGGAGAGATGAGCTTATCTACTGCTTTATGTTGAGTTGCCTTTGTCCCTTGTCCAATGCATGTAAACCTGAAGATTTAGAAGTGTCCAGATGTTCAAATTTATCCCTTTTCTCTATCAAATGTTGATAGTGTTCTGTTGTGCACATAAGGGATGCATGGGGATTTTAGTGTAGTGTTTTTCTTTGGATGTGCACATTGATCAAATGTTGATCATGGTTAATTGTTAACCTATAATCAAAATCCCTTCCTCTAATATTAAGTGTTCGGATGCCTTCCGATGGATGACACTATTCCTTCCTTGATCGATGAAGTGTGGGCTTGCCAAAGCAAGGTGCATTAATCTATCTTTGTAAGGGTGCGAGCGGATAATTGTGATATCCCACTGTCGACATCGGGTCCAACTTAACTAGGTGACCTCAAAAGTTGAGTGCCTAGAGGCATAGGGTTGGCATGCACCATATGATGGATGCGAATAAGGAGTTATTCACCAACCATACAAGAATTGCATGAGGATGCAATTGGCAAGCATTGCCTACCTAAATAATCACATCGTGAGAGGAAAGCCAAAGCTGACTCATTGTGTTGGTGAAATACGGATCTTGTCCACTAAGAGAGTAGCTCGCATGAACTCTCCAAATTGATAGTGAGGGCTATTATTTCGAATACAATAGTGGGAGTTTTTAATTGAAGTCCAAATTAAGAAAATAATTGTATTTTGAAATTTTGGTACTGATTTATTCTGCATGAATTCTTGTAGAATTCCATGGCAAGTGGTTCACACTCCACTCTGTCTCTGAGAGCCATCCTTGAGAAGGATAAGCTCAGTGGGACTAACTACATGGACTGGTATAGAAACCTGAGAATTGTTCTCAGGCAAGAGCGAAAGCTCTATGTATTGGAAGAAGAAGCCCCCGAGGTGCCGACCGGGAATTCTTCCCGTGCTGATAAAGATACTTATAAGAAGTATATTGATGATTCGTTGGAAGTCGAATGCCTTATGCTTTCCACCATGAACTCTGAGCTTCAGAAGCAACATGAGAATAAGGGGTGCAAGGAGATTGATGAGCATCTCAAGAAAATGTTTCAAGGGGAAGCTCGTCAAGAGAGGTTTGACGTCACAAAAGCATTGTTTCAGTGTAAGATGGGAGTTCGAGACTCAGTAGGGACTCACGTACTCAAGATGATTGGGTATATAGAGAACCTTGAAAGGCTGGGTTTTCCTCTGGGTCAAGAGTTGGCCACAGATCTGATCCTGCAATTGTTGCGGGACAGTTACGAGCAGTTTGTCTTGAACTACAATATGAATGAAATAGATAAGACACTGCCCGAGCTCCTAGGCATGTTGAGAATTGCCGAGATCAATATGAAGAAGGCCAAGCCTTCCAGCCCCATACCGATGGTGCATAAGGGCAAGGGCAAGGCCAAGGGCTCTAAGAAGATGAAGGTGGGACCGAAGTCACATCTCGAGCCCAAGTCTTCTACACTGATGAAAAAGAAGAGCACGGTGAAGGAGGGGGAAATGCCACCACTGTGGCAAGGCTGGTCATTGGAGGAGGAATTATCCTTCGTACATTGAGGGTCTGTAGAAAATGAGGGGAGGTATGACTTCCGCTTCAAATATTTACGTTATAGAGATAATCCTTTTTTCTCCTTCATCTTGGGTATTGGATACCTGATGTGGTTCTCACATTTGTACAAATGTGCAGGAACTGGGAAGGAGAAGATTGCTGAGTAAAGGGGAGGTGGACCTGCGCGTCGGCAATAGAGCAAGAGTTGCTGCTGTAGCCGTAGGGGTTTACCGTCTTTCTTTGCCCAATGAGCTTGTAATAGAACTAGATAACTGTTATTTTGTTCCGGCAATAACTAGAAACATTATATCCATTTCATGCTTGGACATGATTGGATTTTCATTTATAATTAAGAACAACTATTGTTCTATATTTAAGAATGATGTTTTTTATGCTGTTGCCCAATTGTTTAATGGTCTTTACGTTTTGAACTTGGACCATCAGATCTATAATGTAGAAAATAATAAAAGACTAAGAACAAATGACTCAAACCCTACATATCTCTGGCATTATTGTTTGGGCCATATAAACGAGAAGCGCATATCCAAGCTCCATAAAGATGGACTTTTGGACTCATTTGATTATGAATCATTTGAGCGATGCTAATCTTGTTTGTTAGGCAAAATGACTAAAGCCCCTTTCACTGGTTATACTGAGAGGGCTGAGGATCTCTTGGGTGTTGTACATAGTGATTTATGTGGACCCATGAGCTCCATGGCTAGAGGTGGGTATTTCTACTTCGTTACATTTACTGATGATTTCAGTAGATACGGATATGTGTATCTTATGAAGTGCAAATCCGAGACCTTTGAAAAGTTTAAAGAGTTCAAAAATGAAGTAGAAAACCAGTTTGGAAAAAGGGTTAAAGCACTCCGATATGATTGAGGTGGCGAATACCTGAGTCATGAGTTCCATGATCATCTGAAAGAGTGTGGTATTGTATCACAGCTCACTCCACCTAGAACACCACAGCATAATGGCGTGTCTGAGAGGAAAAATCGTACTTTTTAGACATGGTACGTTCGATGATGAGTCATGCAGACTTGCCTGTTTTCTTTTGGGGTTTTGCTTTAGAGACTGCTGAAATGACAGTGAATCGCGCTCCGATGAAAACGGTTCTGAAGACACCATATGAGATATGGACGTGGAAGCGTCCTAGTATGTCGTTCATTAAAATTTGGGGCTGTGAGGCATACGTGCGATGTCAAATGCCTGACAAGCTGGAACCCAAATCGGATAAATGTTATCTGGTGGGATATCCTAAGGAAACGAAAGGGTATTAATTTTACCTACCGTCTGAGGGCAAAGTGTTTTTCACAAGGACTGGTGTCTTCTTGGAGAAAGAGTTTTTATCAAGAAAGACTAAAAAAGCATAACTTGAAGAAGTTCAAGAACCACCAATAGTGAATGAACTAGAATTGGATTCTGAGATAGGAATACAAGATGTTGTAGCTAGAGAACCTACTCAAGAAACACATGTCCTACGTAGATCTGGTAGACCAAGATTTGAACCTGAGAGATATGGATTTCTCGTGTCTCAAATAGGTAATGTGCTGCTTATGGATCATGATGATGAACCAGCAACCTACCAAGAGGCTATCAATGGACCGGACTCCGACAAATGGCTTGAGGCTATGAAATCCGAAATGGACTCCATGTATGCAAACCAAGTTTGGAACTTGGTGGAACCACCTAAAGGGGTACGACCCATAGGGTGCAAATGGGTCTTCAAGAAGAAGACCGACATGGATGGGAATGTACAAACATTCAAAGGGAGACTGGTGGCTAAGGGTTTCAAGCAAATTCATGGTATTGACTATGATAAGACCTTTTCCCTGTTTCCATGGTTAAGTCTATAAGGATATTGCTTGCTATTACTGCGTATTATGATTACGAGATCTGGCAGATAGATGTCAAAATGGCTTTCCTTAATGGAAACCTCCTTCAGGAAGTGCACATGACACAACCCGAGGGTTTTGTATCCCCAAATGAAGCCACTAAAATATGCAAGCTGAATAAGTCCATCTATGGATTGAAACAGGCCTCTCGAAGTTGGAATCTTCGTTTTGATGAGAAAATCAAAGAGTTTTGTTTCATCAAGAATGAAGATGAGCCTTGTGTTTACAAGCGAATAAGTGGGAGCATTGTTGTCTTCTTGATATTGTATGTAGATGACATACTTTTGATTGGGAATGACATTCTTACCCTGAAAGTTGTTAAGAACAACTTAGGGAACTGCTTTTCTATGAAGGACTTGGGTGAAGCGACTTATATACTCGGTATTAAGATCTATAGAGATAGATCGAAGAAGTTGCTGGGTTTGACCAAGAGTACATACATTGAGAAGGTGTTGAAGCGGTTCAACATGCTTGAGTCCAAGAAAGGATTTTTACCCATGTCTCATGGTTTGAATCTCTCTAAGGACCAGTGTCCAAAATCTTGTGAAGATAAGGACCGCATGAAGTTGATTCCATATGCTTCGGCAATTGGATCAATCATGTATGCAATGTTGTGTACTCGACCCGATGTCTCCTTTGCTTTGAGCATGACTAGCAGGTATCTGTCAGACCCCGGTGAGTGTCACTGGATTACAGTCAAGAATATCCTGAAGTACTTGAGAAGGACAAAGGATGTGTTCTTGGTGTATGGTGGAGAGGAAGAGCTCTTTGTAAGTGGTTACATGGATGCTAGCTTCCAAACTGATAGGGACGATTCAAAGTCTCAGTCAGGGTTTGTGTTTTGCCTTAATGGAGGAGCTGTGAGCTGGAAGAGTTCCAAGCAAGAGAAAGTTGCTGATTCTACAATAGAGGCCGAGTATATCGCTGCAGCTAACGCAGCGAAGGAGGCTGTATGGATTAGGAAATTCATCGGCGAGCTTGATGTATTTCCTAGCATTATTGGTCCCGTAGTTCTCTACTGTGATAACAATGGTGCAATTGCACAATCTAAGGAACCTAGATCCCATCAGCACTCCAAGCACATACTTTGGCGATTCCATCTTATTCGTGAGATTGTCGAACGAGGAGATGTGAACATTTGCAAAGTGCCGACTGAGGAGAATATTCCGGATCCACTGACAAAGCCTCTCGCGCAGAGAAAGCATGATGGTCATACTAGATCGATGGGTGTACGATACCTAAATGATCAACTCTAGTGAGAGTCTTGTGGATTGCATGTAAACATATATTCTGTTGGATGTTTATTGTTTATTCATTTGATGAATTATGTACCAAATGTTTCTTTTTACAATTAATGGCAAGTTCTTTTATTATGATTTTTTTAAGTGATAGTTAAATTGTAACATAATAAATACCCTTAGAGTGTTCGCTTCCATAGGACATCAAGTACGTGAATTGAATGTGAGAGCCTATGATTTATTTGAAGCTTCATTCTTAAAAGGTCCCTGGTCGTTGTGTCATCATAGAAGCTAAGGGTGATGATGATACCTTAATACTAGCACGTGCGTTGACTGATTACCAGTTCTCACAGGTCATGATATTGTGATATCAAGTCATCACGTGGGTACTTGTTAATGAACAAGTTGTACTGGACAGACCCATCCTGAGACTACTTTGTGGATTCTTATCTAATCGTGTCACAAGTAGATCTCTATTGGCAATGGTGTTGTAGTCCTTTGACCTGACGTCACAACATTCATCAAGTGAGGAAGAGCGTGCTTTGATGCCATCTAAAGTCTTCCTTGAGAAAGGTTGATGATAAGGGTGGTTGTTGGGCACGTTACGAATTATTTGGGTGTTTGTGTGTGAGTAGATATAGGATTTGTCCTACTATATGATAGGAGTTACATCCATGGGCCCCTTGATGGAACTGGACTGAGAAATGCATGGCCATGCTTGGTTGAGTCAATATGTGATATTGGACTCACCATTCTCTGGAAGTCCGTTCTAGATAAAGAAACTTGGATTGAGCTATTATGAGGGTGACACGGTCCATACCTCTACTTCTTTCCGGATGTAAGGGACAAAGGGACAAAGACAATGCTGAGACATTGTTCATAAAGGCTTTTGAGTTATGAACTCTTATTTCTTGGGGAGCAATGATGCATTGCTAGATGCCGCTCATTGTTTATGAGGTTTTTTGTTTGATACTTTCAAGATCAAGTGGGAGACTGTTGGAGTTACCATGGTGATCTAGAAGTGGTCAAACATGTAATCTCACTGCCAATGCGATATGAGCCTGCAGGGTGGCACATAAGAGCATGTGGAGAAATTGGAAGATTAACTGTGTTGGCAAGGGTTACAAATCACCCTACTGTATGGGGAGTCAGGCAAATGTTGCCAAGGGAAAATCGTCGAGAGTCGACGGGAGTCATCGAGTATGACTCGTTGGCTATGGCAAAATCGACGAGAATCGACGGGAGTCGTCGTGTATGTATCACCGACTAAGGCATAATCGTCGAGAATCGAACTGTTCGATTCTCGCCAATTCTGCGTCTGATTCTCGCCGATTCTGCGATTGATTATCGCCGATTGATTCTCGCCGACTGATTCTCGCCGACTGATTCTCGCCGAATCTGGAGGTGATTCTCGCCGGCTGATTCTCGCCGAATGGTCCAGAAACCCTAACTTGTGTGGTCTGCGGATAGCGATTCCTATGAACTGTTTATGCCTTTGGTATAAATAGGACACTTAGGGTTTCTGGGAAATTATCGACCAACATCGGGATTTCTGTAGTCGAACGGAAGCCAACGGAAAGAGTTCCGCCGATCTCCAGATCCGCTGAATCCCGATTCCGCCAGACGGAAACGTTCCGCCGCCACCTGTTCGCTCCGCCGACGACCTCATCTCCGGCGACCGTCGCTGGTCTTGCTTTCCCTGGCGCGGACCTAGAAGTCTGTGGGAAGTGCAAAGGTGCGGCTGATCTTCTTCCCGACCCTTCGTGTGATGAAGCTCGGGGTTCTCCCACTCGTTTGGATTTCTGCAGAGACGTGGACGTTATTCCACGTAGAACTCGCCACTGACAAGGACACGAAGCTTGGAGCATCTCCATTGAGTTGTTACTCAACGCCGCTAAGGTAATTTTTGCCTTGTTATGTATTAACTTCTTGATTCAACATTCATGGCCCGATCCATTTCTCTTTGGGTTGTTCTTGTTTTATTCCTTCCGCTGCGTGCACAAGTGTTGTGCCAACCTCCATAGAAAACCTAACAGTAGAGATCCTTTATCACCCGGAAAAGGCTAACATAGTAGCTATGTTTTGAGTAGAAAGACGGCTGAAATATTCAATTTGTCTGTACAATCCCTGGTGGAAGAATTCTTGTTGATGGACATTCAGGTTGGGAGTAGTTCTGTGCCTGCTAGTTTGGAAGCAGAAGAGCCCTCTTGGATTTCCCTTACCAGAGTGCACCAGAAGGAGGATCCTGATTTGTTGCACCTCTGGAAGAGAACTGAGAAATGAGAGTTACCTGATTTCTCTTTGGACGAGTTAGGTACTCTGAAATATCGGAGTAGATTTTGTATTCCTGCCATTGGTGACATTCGGGCTAAGATTTGAATAGAAGCTCATGGTTCCAGTGTTTCCTACCATCCTGGTTCCATCAAGATGTATAAAGATCTAAAACAAATTATTTGGTGGTCAGGAATGAAGAATGATATAGCAAGATTTGTCTCCGAGTATTACACGTGTCAGCGTGTTAAAGAAGATCATAGAAGGCCTGGTGGTAAACTGACACCGCTAGATATTCCACAGTGGAAGTGGGAGAGTATTTCAATGGATTTCATCACAGGTCTACCAAAATCTCCCTGTGGGCACGACTCTGTTTGGGTAATAGTCGATAGATTGACAAAGTGTGCTCACTTTGTGCCCTTTAAGATCGGGTGTTCCATGAAGAAGATAGTTGAGCTGTATCTTGAAGGGGTCATCAGATTACATGGAGTATCTGTCAGCATCATATCAGATCGAGACTCCAGATTTATGTCTCATTTTTGGAAGAGTTTATAAGAGGGGTTGGGTATCGATTTTAGGTATTCCACCGCCTATCAACCGCAGAAGAATGGTCAAACAGAGCGAATTAATCAGATCGTGGAGGATATGATCAGATGTTATATTTTGGATCATGGTGATGCTTGGGATGAACGTCTCAGACTTATAGAATTTGCTTACAAAAATAGTTATCAAGAGAGTCTGCAGATGATCCCGTTTGAGGCCTTGTATGGGAGGCGTTGTAGGACTCCCTTATTGTGGGCATAGGTTTGTGAGAGACCATTGCTAGGTTTGGAAGCCCTTGAGGAGATGAATTGTGCTGTGAATCATATTCGAGAGAAGCTCTGTGTAACACAAGAGCGTATGGGAAATATGCTATCGACGAAGGGTCGATTTGGAGTTTGCCATTGGGGACTTCACTTTTCTGAAAGTTTCTCCGATGCCAGGTGTAAAAAGATTTGGAAGGAACCACAAGTTAGACCCCCGATATGTGGGACCTTTTCAGATTCTGTAGCGCATCGGAGTGTCATCTTATCGGCTGGAATTACCTGCTACCTTCCCTGGTGTCCACGATGTGTTCCATATGAGCCCGTAGCGGAAGTGTGTTCGTAGTGATCGTCAAGTTCTTGAATCGGTGCCCCAGATTCAGCCCAATCTTTCGTATGTGGAAGAGCTTGTCCGCGTTTTGGAATTTCTAGATCGAGTGTTGCGGAGGAAGACCCTTCCTATGGTCAAGGTTCTTTGGAGAAACCAGGACGTCGAGAGTGCGACGTGGGAATTGGAATCAGCGATGAGAGGATCTCATCCGCACCTCTTCTCCTAGTTCTAGTATGTCTCTATGTTTTATTTTGTGTATGAATTTCCCGTTTTTAGTTTGGTTTTTGAGTTGTGATAAGTTTTGAGACGAAACTTCCTTTTAGGGAGAGTGACTGTAACGCCCATGATTTTTTCGATGATTTACTGGATTTGGTATTATCATATTTATGACGTCTTGGCGTTACTTTTAACGTCGAGTTGACGCCGCAACGCCGTTAAGGCATTTTCGCGTCTGTCCGATCGAGTCGGCCGATTTCTTGAATTTCTTCTGTAATCAGCAATTTTTTGCATTTGAGATTTAAGTTGAGTAATTTTGGATATGCACGTCAAGTTTCATCGCAATCCGATCATTTTTGGAGTCTCGGCGCGCGATTGAAGTTTTGATTAATTTATGTTCATCACATACTGGGAAAATTTATATCTCGGGAATGGTTCATCGGATTTATGTTTTGGCTTCGCCGTTGGAATCATAGCGTCAGTGTTCGCCTACGGCGTGAGTTTCGTTTAATTCGTCGTGCGTTTGGGCCTCCATTTTGAACTCGTATTCTTTGTTCAAAAATATATAAATATGTATAATTTAATATTAAAGTACAATTCAAAAATGAAAGCTACTATTCATCTCGATAGTTCTATTTCTGGTATATTTGTAAAGTTCACTATTCCAGCACTGTTATTTATTTGATGTTCTGCTTTGAAGTACTCGAGTGATTTCTGTTCTCTCGAGTAAATTACTGTTTACATCTCGAGTTGTCCTGTTCAGTCTACGTTCGGGCACTTTTTTGGGGGTCAAGACGGCGTCTAACGAAAAAATAATCAACATGAAAATTGTTTGTCTCGACGAGATTTACAACTTTTATGCTGACCACTTTTGATTTGAAGCCATATTGAGCCCCAATATTTGTTTTTTCTGCTGGAACTCGATTGATGAGCTGCTACTCGAGTATGTCGAGCTACCACTCGAGTAATTAATGTTGGAACTAGAGTAATGAGCTGCTACTCGAGTAAATTGAGCTACTACTCAAATAATGCATGCTGGAATTCGAGTAATATGCTGTTACTCGAGTAGGTCATGTTGGAACTCGAGTGGTTCATGCTGCCACTCGAGTAGTCCGTGCCTGTCTGCATTCGGGCACCGTTTTGAGGATCAAAACGGAGTCGTACTAAAAAATGGTGAACATGAAATTTGTTCGTCTCGACGAGATATACAACTTTAATGTTGACAACTTTTCGATTTGAAGCCATCTTAGTATTTGCGATTTTTCCGAAGCAGCTCATGTCCAACTCGAGTAGACTTGATCCACTCGAGTTCTAAGTCTTTTATCTCGAGTAGAAGTAATCCACTCAAGTTCTATACCTATTCTCTCGAGTTATAGATGACTATCTCGAGTTCCCAAGTCTCCGTCTCGAGTATATACCTCCCTCTCGAGTCTCCATCTCGAGTAGACTTCTCCATCTTGAGTAGACCTATTTCACTCGAGTTGTTCTGTGCAGTCAAAGTTCGGGCACAATTTTGAGGGTTTCCCGCAAAACTGCTCGTAATAACCCGTTTTTGACAAAACTTTTTATAAAAATATATATATATATATATATATATATATATATATATATATATATATTCTTAGACTTAGGTTTTAGAACCGAACTTCATCTTCTCTGATATTATTCTCCCGAACCAGAGCAGCGAGCGAGAAAGAGAGTTCTTTTTTCGTGAAACTTTCGGTGGCCGCCAATGGTGCTCCGGTGCTCGAACTCTTCAACCGAACATAGATCCGGAAAGCTCTCGCCGAGAGCTACGCTATCGTGGTATAATTTCCCCATTACTTGAGTTTTCTCGTTAGGGTTTTTCAGTCCTAACTCCTTTTTTCTCCTTTTTGTCTAGATCTCAACTTCTCCTGTGTTCTTTTGCTCCGATCTACGACGCGAAGCGATTCATAGAACTTTTCCGTTTCAACCAAGGCAAGTGCTGGTTTTCCTTCGTTGTTCCTTGTCCGGTTTGATGGTAACCATTATGCCTTTGTTCCCTAATTTTCTTGCCTTTTTTTGTGTTGTCTTTCCAAACTATGGTTTTGTTTATTCCTTCTTGAAGATCACTCAAAATTATAAAATCTTGTCATGATAATTTCGATCTTGACTAGGTGCGTATAATCGTCCTTAGAATGTTTTATTGGTGAATTAAGTTGTTTTGTCTATCGTTGTTGGACGTGTTAGTGTCTATATAGGATTGTAAATCGTTTCTAAAGGTTGATCAACCGTGTCTTTAATCTAGAAATGTCATGTAGAATCCGATGTGCCAAGTCCCGAGATGTTGGTGTTGTGGTTTCTTTGGTTTTTCCTTGGTTTCGGGAGTTAGTGGGCATAACCACCTCCGCAAGGTTGTTCCCTTTATTAGTACCTTTTGGAACTCTACCGGTGTTTTGGGCATCTACGGTGTATGGTGGAGTGTATGAACCTCTCCCGCAATTAAACAGATTTAATCTTCGTGAGGGGTGTGTCCAGCTAAGTGACCATCTCGCCCGTGTTTTTAGGTAGAGTGACCACAAGTGGCTAATAAAGGTTATGGATTTTCTTCCTTATGATTTACTCATGTTCGTCACCTTTTTGCCTTGTGCATATGGTGTGTATGCGATGTACGTGACGATTCACGCAAGTGTTCTTTTCCTATTTGATGCTTACTTTGTACTTTATGTCAGTATTGATTTGGTCTTGGGTTGGAACCCCTTATGACCTTTGTTTACTTTTGCTTAATTTTCTGCCACCATTTGTACCTACTTGCTGAGGCATTCTATTTTTTTTGGAATGCCTTAGGTTAAGAGCTATAGCAGGTAGTGGAGCTGGTTTTGGCTCTCTTAGTGGCAATGACATTTGTGGTTTTGCACCTCGCCGTAGCGAGGTAGTTGTCGTTCAGTTTTCTTTTCCTAGTTCAGACATACTGTTATATTGTGGGTTCGTGTCAGATTGTTGATGCCCACAGAGTTGTTAATTTTGCCACTTGCTAACTGATGTGGTTATCTTCTTCTTTGATTTGGATTACTTGCTCTCTGGGATGATTTATTGGTAGGACTGCATGTCAGATATTTTTAAGCTTATAAAAACTTATTATTAGTAAAGCATCCATGCAACCTCTTTTAAAACTAAGTCACTATTTTCCTGGTTAGCGTAAAGACTTTTTCTTATACTTATTATAAATCTAGAGTCTGCTTAGCATGAGTTGTTCCTAAAGGACATTTTTACTCATGTAGGATTTAGTGTCAATTTAAAACAAGTATCTTCCGCAAACGTATAAATTATATTTTTGAATCGTGGACTAGATGATCCACTAAGCCGAGGGATACGACTACCTTCTTAATTTAAATTGGATTTCAATCATAATAACTTATGTTTTCTTTTAAACTGTAGAGTTTGGAGTCTTGCCTGAGCGTCTGCAGTTATCCCCTATACGGCATGGCATCACGACGCGTATTTTCCCGTACTCTGATATAATTAAATTGTTGGGAAAATATGGGTTGTGACAGTAGATGGTTGAGGCAAGTCGGAGTCTTGGTGATGGATGACGGTATTATCCAACAAGTTTACCGATTTGTAATAAGGGGCGAGACCTCCCTGGCGAAGCATGCAGTGAGTAAATAAGAAGATGAATAAAGGAAAAAGAGGGGCAAGAACAAAAATTCACCTCTCTCTCCTCAAGAGATGTAGGAGGTGGGGTACGGATTTACAAAGATGTGGGAGTGGGCTCCTCGATCGAGAAGGGGGGCCAGTAGTTTTCACTTTCTTCGGGCTAGATGACGATAGTAAGGGAGCAGGGTTGTGAACCAAAGCAGGGGCTAGAGCAGCCATATTGGCCTTGTTTTGTTTGCGCACAGTCACGAGACGTTCACGAAAACTCTTGCTATGAGACATGATGGTGATGTAGCAGAGGAAGGAAGAGGTGAGAGAGGGGGCATTCTCTATGCGGGGTAGGTGTCACATATTTATAGGCTCTGGAGGAGGGCCCCACAAAAGATTCTCTCATAAATGAACTTTAATGCCGTGAGCCTCAGTTGGACTTTCTTTTCGAGCTTGAGGCAACCTCGAAATGAGACGAGATTGTGTACAACCTCGAGCCCGCGGGAGGATAATGCTCAAGGAAAAGAGAGGAGCAGGCGAGAGCCCACTCGCAAGGCGAGAGGGAGCCATGAAGCGGGGCACTCACAAGGCGAGAGAGGAGTAGGCGAGAGCCCACTCACAATGCAAGATGGAGCCATGGAGCGGGGCACTCGCAAGGCAAGTGATGAGCAGGCGAGAGCCCACTCGCAAGGCTAGAGGGAGCCCTGTAGCGGGGCACTCGCAAGGCGGGAGAGGAGAGATAGGTCTAGCATTGGATTGACAATTGGTCGAGCGCTGGTCAAGGTTGAAGGCAGTTTTTACCTTTTTAACGCCATGTAATTTTACTCTTTTACCCTTGGTGGTCTGCATATAACCCTTCATAATAGCGGAGTTTGACTGTTGGCAGACCCAAACTATGGTATTTTGGTAATTTCAGGTCGGTTCAGTTTGGTTATTGGCAATTCAAACTTAGAGGCCTATAAATAGACCGATAAGGTGCCTGGAAGAAGGTTGTTGACCCCTTTCTTCTTCTTCCACTAAGACATCTAGCTCAACACTGGCTAGGGAGGGGAAGAATTTCTAGTTCTTTTGGGTAAGAGGTGAGACCTCCGGATAAAGCCCACGGTCTATTTCTAGTCCTCAAGACTCTCGTTAAGGAAGGAATTCATGAAGAGTAGGTGTGCGTTGCAACTCTAGATCCGAACTCTAGGTGAAGTCGGGTTTTTGGTTTCAACACTTAACGAATTTGGACTTAGCCAATGCTTTTGCACTACTAGGCATTAAGTGCATTGAGTGAACTGCCTTTACTCAACTCTTTTTTTCCTTGGACAAACAATCTGCTGATAGGCGTTGAGTGTGTTGAGTGAGCCTTCATCTCTCAATGCTTTTGTATTTAGACATTTCTCTGAAGCCTGCCATCTTGCTGAGGCATTGAGTGAACTTCCTTCACTCAACGCGTCTATACTTATCTGATTTCCATCTTAATGATTGCGTTGTGTGAGCCTTCATCACTCAACGCTTCTGCCTTTGCCTGTCTTCCTGATGAGGCATTGAGTGAACTGCCTTCACTCAATGCTTCTATACTTAGTAGAATTTCTTGACGAGCTTTCGTTGAGTGAGTTGTCCTCACTCAATGCATCTGGACTTAGACATATTTTCTATTTATATCTTCTTAAGCTTTGACATCACACTAGTCTGTCGACGCTTTCTTCTTTGGGCGTTGAGTCAGCTATCCTCACTCAACGCTTCTGGACTTAGCGAGAATTCTTGACAGATCTTCAGGTGCTTTGACTGCTTGAGCTTGACTCAATGCTTCTTTCTTTAGGCATTGAGTGAGCTGTACTCACTCAACGCTTCTGGACTTAGCCTGATTTCTTGCTTGCCATTGCTGAAGCTTTGATAAACTGAGCTTTCCTCGATGCCTCTTGATATATGGCGTTGAGTGAACTATCTTCGCTCAATGCCTGTGTACTTAGCCGCATATCTTCTTTGCAAACTATTGGGCTTTGACTGTCCATGCTTTACTCAGTGCTTTTTGACATCTGGCGTTGAGTGAATTGGCATCACTCAATGCCCGTGGACTTAGACAAATTTCTATCTTTCCAGCATTCTTCTTTGACATATGGCATTGAGTGAATTAGCTTCACTCAATGCTTGTGGACTTAATTTCTATCTTTCCAGCATTCTACCTTGTGACCCCTTATCACTGTCACTTAGACAACCTGTCTAAACTTATTCTAAAGAAAATCCTACACATATTGAACTTAAACATACATCAAATATAATTTTGCTCTTAGTATTGATGGCGATGCCTCCTCAAATCCAGTTCAAATCCAGGGAACATTGAGTGAAATATTCCCAACTGTATATATATATTATATCATTAATATAATTTTCAACGAATTTAAAATGACGAGAATTACCAAAATGTGTCGGTTTTTGATAAAATTCGCACCAAAACTTAATAGTGGTGCTATGAATCCAACGACGAAGTCAAAATCAAGATCTGACAAACCAAACTTGGGTTAAAATTTCCCAAAGTTAAAACAACAATAATTCTTATAAAAATTTTTGAGATCCCAATTAAGCCATTATCGCCACGAAACTTCCCAAACACGCTAAAATTAACTACTTAAATCTTTCCATGTCAAAAACTTTAATTCCGATGAATAAAATTACGCACTAACAATGGTGCCCGCTAACTACGGTCAACGTAGCGCCCAAACATCATAATAGGGATAAAACAATTATTGAAAATTTAGGGGCGTTATAGTGTACTTGGGATTTTTCCAGATTTACTCAAAATCTTCTCGTGATCAACCATGCAGCTTCAAAATGTTATTTGCAGCCCAGATTAACCTGAAATATAAAAAGAAAGTAATTTAGATGTATATTAATATAAAACTAAATAAAAGTGATTATTTATTACATAAAAACTATATTAAAATAACTATAAATAATGTTCTATCAAATACACCCATACTTAAGCTTTTGGTATTTCAGAGCAAAAATATGAGAAATATTTATAAGATATTAATATAATTTTTAATTAAACTAAAAAAATATTAAATCAAATGAAAGCTAAAAAATAAAATTTAGGGGTTTAAAGATTAAGTTATAAATTATGAAATTAAAAGTGAGAAGAGAGAGATATTTAACAAAGATTTTTCAAATAAATTAACCAGCATTCAAAATTAAGTAATTAGCAAACAAAATTAGATTAAAATTATTAACACCCTTAACCAAAATAGACTTAAAGAAAAATTCAAACTACTACAAATGTTCTCTTAATATTTTAATCTAACTCTAAAAACAATTTATTGGTTAATAGGATTTGGGAAAACAAGGAATATGAAGAGGTTTTTGATTGGAGGTGATTAAGTTTTATTCTTTCACCCCACACATTTTTTCTATTTTTTTTTTATTTTTAATATTTGCATATGTTCACAAAGAAAATGATGAATTTTATCCTCTCATTTTTCATGACATATAAACAAATATATATATATATATATATATTTCTTTTCACATAAAAAGAAAAATTATTGAGAGTAATGAATTTTATCATCTTACTCTATCTTTTATTTTTTGGGGTTGTATATGTGTACTAATGAATGTTTGATCCCCATGACATATGATCTAAATTTAAAAAAATGCATATGTTTTCCAAGGGATAATGAATTTTGTCCTCTTATCCCCATGACATATGATCTAATATGAAAATAAAAAAATAAGAGAATTGTTGAATAACTTTTAGATTATATTAAAAACTTAGAGAGCAACTATAGTAAAATTAAATTTTTCTAAGATTCTTAAAGCATGAAGTGAATATAATTGAAATCTAAATTTTTTGAGTAAAGTACCACAAAATTGAAACTAATTAGAATAAAAAGAAAAAAGTGCTAAAGAAATTACTCCAAACAAATTGAATTCATAAGATATTTCTTAAAATTAAATTACCTAAAAATTAAATATAACTAACAATGATAAAATAAAAAACTAGCAAAACAAAAATTATAAAAATTCTTATAAATAAACTCAAAATAAATTTATGAAAATAATAAAGAAACTAAGTAGAGGTTTATTATATTTTTGGATTTTTTTTTAAGGATATAAATACTATGACTAATAAAAAACCATAAATTATAGACTAATTTTTTTGTTATTACTTAGACTTCCCGAGGACAACTCAATGATGGGTTCACAAGGTACTATACGGTTTTATGGGATGAAAGCCCAACACGGTCCTTTCCAAGAAATTAATTTTTTAGATTTTATAAATTTTTTTGTACTTTTTGTTTAAAATAAGAAACAAAAGAAAATAACAAAAATATATTTTTTAAAAATTTGTTTTACTTTTACTTTTTTTTGCAAAACAAAGAAAATAAAACATTTTTTTTATTTTAAAAAGATTTTTCATCATATTTTTAATAAAGAAAATAATGCGAGATTCCACCCCATACATAAAAATAAATATTGTTCCCAATATTTATAAGCCAAGTAGGAGGGAAAAAGAAAAGAAAATTGAAGAAAAATTAAATTGCAAGAAAAAATGATAACTAAGGGGTGCCTCCCAAGAGCGCTTTCTTTTTCTCGTCTTTTAAGCTAGACGGTTATTGTTTGGAAAAATAAATAAAAATTAAAGTGTACAGGAAACTCCCTTAATTCACGCTTGGGTGAATAAATCGAAGTCTGGTGCCCGACTACTCTTCTGCTTATTTGATTATTCTCCTTGTGGCGGTTGGATTGAAAATGTAAATTCAAATCACCTATGCATACCTGAGGTGATTTGAAATTTTATAGATTAGCGACAAATGGATTGTGGATGAAGTTTGATTGCAACGACTCATCTTCTATATGATAATAATTAGTACAAGAAAAATAAAAAAAAATGTGTCCTCCTATTATTCCTAGCTCAAGTACACCAAATTATTTTGATCTGGTCAATGTTTTTTATTCTATGCAAGAGGTGATTGAAGAACCAGAACCTCTATTAGATTGCACCGAGGAGGAGTCCTCTCCTAACGAGGAGCTTAACATTTCTTGACTGGTTGATGATATCCAAATCATTGCAAATAGACCATCCAACTCTTCTACAAATTAAGAGGAGCTTTGCACTGATAAGGATTTATACATTGAACTTGATGGGAGTGATTCTGGGATAGCCACTTCCTAAATATTTATTCTTCTTTTGATTTTGAATTTATTATTGAATCTAGTAGCATGCTTGAAAGAGAAGATAATTGACGGATAAAATTTACGCTAGAGCACAATTCTAAATAGATTAGGCAAGTATACTTATCGTTCTAGAGTATAGGATTAAGTGTTGTATTTAGACTTAGGGCTTGTCCAGTTCTTGTACTCATAAGGAAGAGCTATTATTCTATCGAGCAAAAGTTGGTTTTGTGATTTCAGAAAAACTAAGAAAAATAGTGTTTTAACTAAAGATAAATTTGATATTTCTAAAATCAGCACTTGATCTAGAATCCCTTTGGATTAAAATAAACTTTCATGAAATAATAAAATACAAGTCTCTAAATTACTTACTTCGACTGTGGAGGTTCCCGAAATACGATAGTTCCTCTCTCAAGAATACACTCTTAACTAACCTTAGGTTCATCGATTAAGACCCCTCGGCCAGTCAAAACCCTTAAGCTTGCTCTAGGCGGTGAACCCCACAATTGGGTTTGACACTAATCCAGAAGATTTATGTTGTCCTCTCTCGAGGATAGCATGCAACTCCTTTTATATTTGAGTGATCTCATTTCCACAACCTCTCGGTAAAATCTAGGATACAGATCAAGGATCGAAAACAATATTAGCGATACGTTTGAATGATCTCCTCATATCCCTATCTCTCGGTAAAATCAAGGATACAGATCTTGGATTGGACTCACAACACTAGGATTCGAACAAATAAGAATAAAAGATAAATTGAAGTGAACAAAGTAGAGAACTTGACAATCTTGATAAATGCTCAAGTGATAAATGAAATTTAACTACAAATCATGATAAAAGAATTACACACAAAGGTAGAGAGACATGATTAAAATGAAAAGAGTACTTGAATTAAAAATAAACAAAGATAAAGATTACACTATGAAATGGAAAATACAAAAAAGAAAGGCAAAAGTACTAAAATTAAACTCTAAAATCTCCTTCCCCAGCTCCTGGTCTTGCCTGAAAATTATACTAAAATTATTGGTGAGTCACTCCCATAAATCACACCCGTGACCTAGGGCATGTAAGGTTCGGAACCGACATCATGAAAGCCCATAAATTTTGGGGAAAAATCGCCAAAATTGAGTAAATCGGCGGGTCACACCCCTATGTCACGCCTGTGAACTAGGGCGTATCTTGACTATTTCAGAAAACGACGGGTACATGAATGACAGGAGTTAATCTGGAGGTTGTATAAGAGTTCACACCCCCTGGTCACGCCCATGACTAGGGCGTGTAAGTTGGAACTGCTTGCAGAAAAAACTGTCTTCTTAATGGCTGAGTCACGCCCGTGACCTAGGGTGTGTAAGTTTAATCTGATGTGGCATTAAATCTGTCATTTTTGCGGGAAGTAAAGCCCGTGACAGGAGTTATGCCCCATGTCATGCCCGTGACTGGGGGGGGGGGCGCATAAATTTAAATGTTGTGGAAATGGGAACTTGAACATCTGAAGTCAGACAGGGCCATGACAAATATCATGCCCCTTGGTCACACCCGTGACCATGGGCGTATACTTGGGATTTTTCCAGATTTGCTCAGGATCTTCTCCTAATCAACCCTACGAGCTTCAAAATGTTATTTGTATCCCAGATTAACTTGAAATATAAAAAGAAAATAATTTAGACATATATTTATATAAAACAAATAAAAGTGATTATTTATTATAAAAAACAATATTAATTTAACTATAATAATGTTCTATCAAATACCTCAATACTTAAGCTTTTGCTATTTCAGAGTAAAAATATGAGAAATATTTATAAGATATTAATATAATTTTTAATTAAACTAAAAATTTATTTGATCAAATAAAAGATAAAAAATAAAATTTAGGAATTCAAAGATTATGTTATAAATTATAAAATTAAAAATGAGAAGAGAGAGATATTTAACAAAGTTTTCTCAAATAAATTAATTAACATTCAAGATTGAGTAATTAGAAAATAAAATTAGATTATAATTATCAACACCCTTAACCAAAAAGAGACTTAAAGAAAAAAAAATTCAGACTATTACTTATGCTCTCTTAGTATTTTAATATAACTCTAAAAAAATTTATTGGTTAATAGGATTTGGGGAAACAAGGAATATGAAGAGGTTTTTGATTGGAGGTGATGAATTTTATTCTCTCACCCAACACATTTTTTCTATCATTTTTTTATTTTTTATTTTTGCATATGTTTACCAAGAAAATGATGAATTTTATCCTCTCATTTTCCATGACATATGAACAAATATTTATATATATATATATATCTTTTCTCTCTTCACAAAAAATAAAAATGATTGAGAGTTGTTGGGTCCATTGCCTACAATGTCCTAGATTTGTAGAAGTCAAACATGTCAATGATATACACATTGTAGTATTTAATGTATGTTCAAGTTCATGCATGCAAGTTAGTCCTTGTAACATTGATAAGACATGTATTCTAAGTGGTGTGACATGTGGACACAAAGGAGCTGGCAGGAAAGGCAGGAATTTGCTTAAGTCCACAAGCGTTGAGTGAAGAAAGCTCACTCAATGCCAGACAAAGATATTTGACGAAGTCCACAGGCGTTGAGTGAAGCTAGCTCACTCAATGCCAGATGTAAAGAAGAGCAGTTGACAAAGGCAGTATTTTGGTTAAGTCCAGAGGCATTAAGTGAGGACAACTTACTCAACGCAAGATGAGTAGAAACGTCGAGTAAAGACCAGTCAGTCAAAGCTTTTGCATTGATACTGAAGAAAAATGACTTAAGTCCAAAAGCATTGAGTGATGTCAACACACTCAATGCCAAGACCAAAAAGTGTTGAGTCATGCTACTGCAGTCAGAGCCTAAGAAAATTGAGGACAAAAATCAACTAAGTCCAGAAGCAATGAGTGAAGCCAGTTCACTCAATGCCTCATAAAGAAGACAAGCAAATGAAGAAAGCATTGAGTGAGGCCAGCTCACTCAATGCCTTCAGATAGGTGAAGAATTGACTAATTCAAGAGGCATTGAGTGAAGCCAGTTCACTCAACATACTCAACGCTTAATAAGAGGAGAAAGTACTGAGGCATTGAGTGAAGCCAGTTCACTCAACGCTCTCAATGCCTAATCGTGCAGAGAATGTTGGACTATGATAGTCAGAATTTGGCTAAGTCTAGAGGAGTTGAGTGAGAAAGGCTCACTCAACGCTCTCAATGCCTAAGATGCAAAATGGTTCAGAAAGTTGACCAAGGGTTTTGGAATTGAGTGATGCTTGTTCACTCAATGCACTCAATGCCTGGGGAAGCAAAATATTTGCTAAGTCAAGAATCATTGAGTGAAGCTTGTTCACTCAATGCCTGGGATGGAAGTGAAGATTTGGCTAAGTCCACACTTACTGACGTCAGGCAAAGTCAACAAAGTAAACCAAGTTCAAATTATTGCGGGAAAGCTACAAAACACGACAAATAGCACTAGTGCTCTACTCTACATCTTCTTCCGTTAAAGCAAGTTATAGTTGTCAACTGCAGGTGGTCCCGACTGCTTCTTGGAGCCGTTAATTAGTGAAAGATAAAAGGGACAACTTCAGAAGGAAGAACTTAACTTTTAGGGTTTTATTCTTTTCACAAAGTTGAGGTTGAATTTAATCTTCCTCGTCATTATTGCCGAGCTAGAAGCTTGAAGTCGATCCAGCTTATCTAAAAGTTCATTCCAGATAGCTGTAGCAATTTCTTCTGCTACAACAAGGTCATATAAGTTTCTGATAAAGAAAGAGAAGCAGTGCCTTCAGTTTTCTACAGGTTTAGGTTATCTGTTTGAAGAACTCAAGATCTGTCAAGTATTTAGTCTTCTTCAGCAAGTTCAGAAACATGTTTTTGAGGTTCTTCCAACAGCGGCTGCTATTTACTGAAGATCATTCTCATGCTACTGAGAAGAAAGTTAGGGCTGAGATAACTCAGCTAGGGAAGAAGACACAGAGAAATATCTCCGTGTCAAATAAACACAAACAAAACCCATTCATTTATGTAGGATCCTTTTGGATCTGAGTTGTAGGGCCTTTGTGCCTAAGGTAGGGCAGATTTGCCTGAGTGTAGGATCCACTTTTGTATCTAAGCTATAGGGCTTTTGAGCCTGAGGTAGGATCCTTTTGTATCTAAGCTATAGGGCTTTTGAGCCTGAGGTAGGGCAATTTTGCCTGAGGTAGGAGAGTCATTCTCTCTGAGTGTAGGACCTTTGTGTCTAAGTGTAGGATCCAGATTTAGATCTAAGGTAGGGCCTTGTGCCTGAGCTGTAAGAGAGTCATTCTCTATAAGGTAGGGAAATCCTCCATATACTGAGCATTAGGACTTGAGTTCAAGTCTGAGATAGGTGATCATTCTATCGCTGAGTTGTAGGAGCAAATTTCCTCTGAAGTAGGGCTTTATGCCTGAGTTATAAGTATTGGAGGAGATTGAGAGAGCCTGAGGGAGCTGTAGTGTAAGCTCTTAGGAGCTGAGTTTTTGGAGATGTGCCTTGTCTAACAAGAAGTTAGAAAGGTGAGAGGAGAGTGGATGTACCCATAATCTGGGGAACCACTATAAATTCTGTGTGTGTTCTTTGTTGTTTGTCTTGAAAGAATCTAACTACTAACTAACTACACACTAGGTTAAAAGACAATAATAAAGACTATAAAACCTATTCACCCCCTCTAGGTGTTTAACTACCTTGAAACTAAAGAATTTTAAGTGGTATCAAAGGGAGGTTGCTTAAAAAGGACCTGACTGTCATAGCAAATCCCAAAGGGTAGCTGAAACAAGTTATATACTTATGGGTTCTAGAGAGAACCATAAGGATCTAGGTTCCATGAAACTCGGCATCTGCAGGAAGGAGAGTTTTGGAATTTAGAAAGAGAGGTTCAGGCTATTTATGGAAGCCTATGACCCAAGGATCTTTATGATAGTAAGAGAGGGACCTTTCATCCCTATGAAGTTCTCAGTTTTGGATGCCAATGTACAAACACCTAAGACATATTCAGAGATGATAAAGGATGAAGTCATCTAGGCTACATTGGATAAGATGGAACATAACATTATTGTTAGTGCCATAGATGATTAAACCTTTCAAAATCTTGTCCAATGCCAGACCTCCAAATAGATGTGGGACACTCTTGTGGTCTATATTTAGGGCCGGGTACTGAAGAGGTGAGAGATGACATGAAGTCCATGATCAACCAGGAGTATGAGGCTTTCAAGCAGTCACTGAAAGAGAACATAGCTTCTTGATATGAAAGATTTTTTAGGATAATAAATGAACTGAGGACCTATGGGAGGGTCTTCAGTCATTATGAGATTAATGACAAGTTCCTAAGATTCTCACAAGAGACTGGGATACTAAGATATGTGCCATAAGAGAAATGGACAAGCTAGCTAACACTCAAACCCATATATTATTTGGAAAGCTGCTCTCTTATGAGATGCAGTTAGCTGCCAGGAAAGAGGAGGAGGCCTGTTGGGTACACTGAAAAATGTGTACCATATTTGGAAAAGCCTCATCTTACTCAATGATATACATCAATTTGTATTTGATGTATGTTTGAGTTTTATTGTGCAGGTATAAGGTTTGTAAAGAAATTTTTCCTATTACAAGTGACGACACCAGAAGTTATGTCGGCACCAGAAGCAAAGTTGTGTCGACACCCAGAAGTTGTGTTGACACTAGAAGCAAAGCTGCGTCGACACCCAGGCATTGTGTCGACACCTGTATAAGAGGTTGTGTCGACACCCAGAATTGTGTCGACACCCAGAATTGTGTCGACACCTAAGGCAAGAATTGTGTCGACACCTACAATAGAAGCTCTGTCAACACTCAGGAGTTATGTCGATACCAGAAGAAAGGCTTGTGTAGACACTCAGGAATTGTGTCGACACCTGAAGAAGGTTTGTGTCGACAGCTAGATACACACTCAAAGCCATCTTACAATAACAGCTATTCTGAGTCAGAAGGCTTGTGTCGACACACAGGACTTGTGTCAACACACACTCAACGACAGATATACACACACTCAACGCCATTTGTCTGCCGCAGCTAAGTCAAGACCAGAAGCAGTTGTGTCGACATACAGGACTTGTGTCGACACACACACTCAACGACGACTGGACATACACTCAACTCCATCTGTCTACAGCAGTTATGTCGAGACCAAGAGAAGTTGTGTCGACACACAAGACTTGTGTCGACACATACAAAGAGAAGAAGTGTCGAGTAGCTGAGAATGACTATGTCAACACCTGGAGTGTTATGTCGACATCACCAAGACTTGTGTCAACACTTAGTCTATTTGTGTCGACACATATGAAGACGATTGCTGAGTGGATTGTGCTGAGTTGTTAAGTCTCTAAGGAATCAACTGTCATGACTGGTGGGTCGACAAATGTCATTACCAACAGGTCTGACACCTTTGTCACAACTGTCAAAAGGTTATTACAAACCGGATCAGCCGATAACCAGGAGAATTCTCTATATAAATACTTATCCGTGGCAACTTAAGTAGAACAGAATATGTTGGAACCCTTGTTTGGATTTGTGCTAGGTTCACTCTTAGGATGTTTTGACCCCCAATGTATAGCCAGGGTCTTGGCCTAGTCTAAGTTAGGTCCTTTTAGGTTAAGCTTGTGCAGACCAGCATTGCAGTGGACTCAGACTTAGGCTCAGAAAGTTTATGTGGATTTTCTATATCAGTTCGACGATAATCGAACTCCGCTCGATGATCGTCAAACTCCCATCGACGATCTCAGAGTCTTGTACTCTGAACTGAGCTCGACGATCTACGAGCTTAAGTCAATGATTTGATTCTCTTAGCAGTAATCTCTATTCTACGATAGCTATTCTCAGGTCGACGATCTCTTATCTCAGCTCGACGATCTCTGGACAAAGCTCTATGATTTCTTGCTGCTTTCAGTTGTGAGTTTTCAGTACAGTCAGAAGATTTTTTTAATCCATATATATTCTGTTAATTGATGCTGCTATTTCCAAGGCTGTTAGCCGTTTCATGAAGCATTAATTATGGCTTTCACAGAATACTTCTTTAGCATATTTTATGAAAGCAGATATGGAAGTGCAGTTGCCAGCGTTTCTAGCTGTTGGGCCTATAAAATATTGCAGAATATTATGCATTGTCCAGGGAATTCAAACTTATGCCTTTTCTTATTCTGGCTGCATTTATATCTCAGAATATAGTAATGAAGTAAAAAAAAGATTTTACAAGACAAGAATCAGAGAGACAGGGATATATGTATATACACAGAGAATTTTCTTCAAAAAAAAACCCAATCATTTTTCAACTCTCAAGGACTGTTGCTCTGCTGTAATAAGGAAGAAGGAGAATCTTTCAAAACTGTCTCTTGAGTCTTCTTCATTCCTCAGGCCTCAAGGATTCACAAAGAGCATAAATCTTCTTCAATCTTCAGATCTAAGAAAGCTCTACTACAATTCTTCTTGAAGACCTACACCCAGGGCCAAGTTCTTTCTTCCTGAATCAATTTTACATCTCAGGGGGAGCTTGGACATTTTTTCTTCAATCCACATTATCTTCTCACTTGATTGAGACAAAGAAGATTTCTTTTAATTTCTCTTCTTAACTCCATCAATATAGGGTTATCTCTCCCTTCAAAAGTGAACTCTTGGTGATAGGGCACCTGAACAAAAACCTATTAGATTTTGGGCTCCTGATCAAAAGCTCAAAGGGTATCTAGATATACCTGCAGCAGATCTTGTGGTGGCAGGGTGCCTGATCAAAAACCTGTAGTGGATTCCTACCTGGGTGGTAGAAGAGTGGATGTACCAAGATTTGGGGAACCACTATAAAATTTCTTGTGTTGTCTGGATGCTTTGTGTTTTCTTTCTGTGCTGTGCTGTGACTGTTTTCTAATATATTAGTTTCATTAACTTAATTATGCACTAAATCTAAAATTTTTTTTAAATACTCTATTCACCCCCCTCTAGAGTAAAGTCTATCTATCTCTCTCTTTCAGAACAGATACAGGGGAAAAAGTGAATCATCCAAAGGAGGAATTTCACAACAAGTAAAGGGGTGACCCTTAAGAAGGCAGATTCTGAACAGTCTGTAGAGAAGATTCAGATCTTATTCTGAAGTCAAGGAAGGAGCTGACAGGAGATCAACTTCTACATCAAGAAGAGTTCAACCTTATTTTGTTCTATCAAGAAGCTTTGAAACAATTAAGTCAGGTTGGGTCTGAAGTTTCAGTTCATTCAAGAACTGATCAAGAAGCTCTCACCTATAGAGTGATCTATCTGGTGATATTCCTTAATCTCTCAAATACTCAATTACTTGTAGGATATTTTATTAGATCTGAGTTATAAGCCTGTAATTATAAAGGCTGAGGTAGGGCTGAGTGCCTAAAGTGTAGGACAATTGATAGTCTAAGTTGTAAGCCTAGTTATAAAGGCTGAGGTAGGGCTATGGCCTGAGGTAGGATTCTTGGGAAGAATCCGAGGTAGGACTTGTATAAGTCTGAGGTGTAGGAACCATCTGGTTCTGAGTTGTAAGATTTGTGGATCTGAGCTAGTGGAAGGAAGTTGTGCTGAATCCAATTCTCTACTGTATAGGCGAAAGGGGAAGTGGATGTACCCATACCTTGGGGAACTACTATAAATCTGGTGTATGTTGTGCTGTGTTTGCTGTGGTGTGATTGTATATTCTATGCTGTGATAAGAACCTATTAAATTGTCTAAAATTCTTTAAGATAATTAGAACCTATTCACCCCCCTCTATGTGTTTAGCCTCTTGAAATAAGTCTTTCAAGTGGTATCAGAGGGAGGTTGCTCAAAGATTGACTATACAGTCTGAGTGAATCTCCTAGGTAATTAACAAATTTCAAGAATGGGTTCAAGTGAGAATCAAAAAGAACTTGGATCTATGAAACTGCCTATCTACAGGAAGGAATGCTTTGGCATATGGAAGGAAAGGGTCAGATTGTTTATGGAAGCTTCTGATCCAAGAATTTACATCACTATACAGGAAGGACCCTTCATTCCAATGAAGGTATCAGCACTGGATGCAAATGCGAAAACCCCAAAGAACTATTCTGAGATGACATGGCAAATCTAGAGAAAAGGGCACAGAATATCATTGTAAGTGCCATAGATGATGCCATATTTTAGAATCTGGTGTACTGTAAAACCTCCAAGGAAATGTGGGACACCCTTATTGTCTATATGGAGGGAACAGAAGAATTTAGAGAAGACAGAAAATCCATGCTGAATCAGAAGTACAAGAGCTTTAGACAAGCCAAGAATGACAGCATAGCTGAATGCTATAAGAAATTCTTCAGGATTGTAAAGTAGATGATGAATTTTGGAAGAGTCTTCAGCACTTATGAACTGAATGACAAGTTTCTGAGATCTCTGACAAAGGATTGGGACACCAAGATTTATGCCATCAGAGAGGTGGCAAGGCTGGTAGATACACCTCCTCCCACACTGCTAGGAAGGAGGAAGAGAAGAGAAGAAGATCTGAACTCAAGGAAAAGTCAGTTGCCTTCAAGGCTGAAGGTACAAGAAAGGGCAGGAGAAAATCTCCTTCTCCTCCCAGATGGAGTGCTGAGGCAGAAGAAGGAATTCCTGACAACACCTCATCAGACAGCCACACCTCTGATGAGGATTTTGCAGCCTTCACAAGGCAGTTCCAAAGATTCATGAAGAAGAAGAAGTGGAGAATCAGAACTTCTACATCCTTTTCCAAGGATGAGTACTAAAAGAAAAAGAAGACTCCCAAGGAGGACAGATATGCTTTTAAACCTAGTAAACAATCTAATTCTAAGATTACGTGCTATTATTGCAATATGCAAGGACATGTCATAGCAGACTGTCCAGACAAGAGGGCTGAATCAAAAGACAAGAAGAAACAACAAATGAAGGGCAAGAAGGAGAAATCTTTTGTTGCCCAGAAGCAGAAGAGCTAGACAGATTCTTCATCATTTGAATCAGGAGAAGAAGAAGATGCTGAAGCATATGTTGGGCTATACTCAACTGAAGAGGATTCTAAGGAGTTAGAATTCCTATAAATGCTGGACTCCATAAATGGAGTGGAAGAATATTATTGCAGAGGGCCGATTGCCCTATCAGAAAATGATCAATGCTAGGATTAGGCTGGTCCTAGTATGGTATACAATTCTCCCCCAGCTTCTGACTATTTCACTGGATCAAAATCAGAAGCATTTGAATCAACAGATGTGGATGCTTCTGAGTCTGAAGGGGATGTACACCAACTCATTGATGAGTATGGTGGGTTGTTGCAAGCTCTAAAGAGAAGTAAGCTTCTTATCAAGGAGCAGACCAAGGAGATTGAATCTCTTAAGTAGGCAGCATCAGAATCAGCCAAGCTGATTGATTTTAAACTAGAAGAGATTGCCAAACTGAAGAACATAACTGTTATTCAGATGGGCACAATCACTTTCAAGGAAAATCATATCAAGAACCTAGAGGCAAGACTCAAGAAAGAAAGAGAGCTAGTTGCTAAATTCTCTAAGCCAAAATCTGTCTTGCCCTTAATAGACAATTTCATTCCTTAGAAAGGAAAGACTGGTCTAGGTTTTAAGGGAAGAACTAGGGCCACCAATTCTCATGGAAAAGGTAAGGCCCCAGTTCAACCACTAGCCTCTAAGCCCCCTATTTTATTTCGGAAGGAGATGCAACCTACTAACAGGCATGATCATGAAATTACTCATGATCACTGTGAGTATGGAGATCACATTGGTAAGTGTGCAAATGCCAGTAGGCCACTCTATAGGCAAGCCCATCAGGTTAAAAAGGAATTCTTAGGGTTTGCTGCTCCAATACCTACACTTAACAGGACCGCTGACAATAAGGTTGTGAATTCTATACCTAAGAGAAGGTACAATAGGTTTGAGTGTTGCTGTTGTGACAAGGTAGGCCACTTTGCCATGGATTGCTGGTTTAACACAAGTGTTAGAACCAAGAGTAGTTTACCTATCAGAAAATCTATAGGTAAATAGGTTATTTCCCAAACAAACAAGAACCTAAGACCCAATAATAATTTGTGTTCTAAGGATAAGTAATTCTTTATTTGATGCAGGTGGATCCAAGTGACCATACCCCTATATGGTACTTGGATAGTGGATGTTCCAGACACATGATTAGAACAAGAAGAATGTTGGATGACTTTGTACCCATAGAGAATGGTCCCAAAGTCATCTTTGGTGGATCAGAAAAAGGGGTCATCAAAGGATTATGTAACATTTCTTGTGACTCAATTACTATCACTAAAGTGGCTTATGTGAAGGGTCTGAAACATAACCTGATTAGTATAAGTCAGCTTATTGATCTAGGTTATGACATTTACTTTTACAAAGGGGAGTGCCAAATTAAGAGGTCAAGTGATCAAGAGATCATTTTGACTGGCACTAGGAAAGGAAATGTTTAGTGTCTTAACCTAGATTGTGAGTTGAACAACTCACCTATTTGCCTAGTTGCAGATGAGAAAGCTTAACTATGTGTCAAATGGTACAAAATGCTAGCTCATCTAAACAATAAGTCCATAGGACTGCTGTTTAACATGGGTCTGGTGAGGAATGGTCCTCAAGTTATGTGCATTTAAGAGGGAGTGTGTTCAGCTTACCAAAAGGGAAAACAGACCAAGTCCTCTTTTCCTACACTAGATACCAAAGATTCATTGAGATATTTATATCTCTTGCATATTGATTTGTTTGGTCTTATTCCAGTTCATAGTCTTGGTAGGAAAGTATATACACTAGTTGTTGTGGATGACTATTATAGATACACTTGGGTGTTCTTCTTGAGGCAGAAATATGAAACCCCTGTGTTTTCCAGACTTGTTAGATAAGTTCAGAATGAATTTATCAATTCAGTGGTCAAAATAAGAAGTTACCATGGAACTAAATTTCAGTCTGAATGTATGACAAAATTCTGTGAAGAACTTGGGATACATCAGGAGTTCTCCTCACCTAGAACACCTCAGCAAAATGGAATTGCTGAAAGAAAGAATAGAACTCTTATTGAGGATGGTAGAACTCTACTCAGTGATACTACTCTCCATGAATATTTCTAGGCAGAGGTAGTAAACACTGCTTGCCATGTTCTCAATAGAGCATCCATAAATAAGACAATTAAGTTAACTCCGTATCAGATTTTGAAAGGCAGAAAACCAAACATTTCTTATTTCAGAATCTTTGGTAGCAAGTGTTATGTCCTAGTTAATGGTAAACACTACCAAACAAAGTTTACTGCCAAATCCCTAGAAGGGATATTTTTTGGGTACAACAATAACAGTAGGGCATACAAGGTCTACAACTTGACTACTCAAGTTATAGAAGAGTCAGTCCATGTTGTTTTTGATGAGTCAAGATTGATTAACAATGAATTGTCCAGTTCTTTAGTTAGTTCTACAGGTCTAATAGATAGGCTGGACAAGTTGACCATCAATGATGAAGCTCCTGCTAGGATGAATGATGAAAAAGATACATGCTGTCCAGGGGGAGAACAAGACTCTCTAGATTATGAAGACAAAGAGGAGCATTAGGTGGAAGAAAATGAAGAAGGACATGAGGGAGACAGGTTTCCTCCATCAAGAAGACACCTGATGGATCATCCAGCTCACCAGATAATTGGTGATGCAAGTCAAGGTGTTCTAACAAGGAGCAAAAGCATGAACACAGTTCTATGTTCTAGCTTCTTGTCTCAAATAGAACCCAAGAAGTTTGAAGAAGCCATGCTAGATACTAACTGGGTTGATGCTATGCAAGAAGAGCTGAATCAATTCAAAAGATGCAAAGACTAGAAACTGGTTCCTAAACCAAAAGATCACAATATCATAGGAACCAAGAGGATCTACAAAAACAAACTTGATGAAAATGACACAATTATCAAGAGCAAGGCAAGGCTGGTATCAAAAGGCTACAGGAAAGAGGAAGGGATTGAATTTGATCAAACCTTTGCCCCAGTAGCAAGGCTAGAGGCTATAAGGAAGTTCTTGGCCAATGTTGCCTATCAAGGGTTCAAGGTATATCAAATGGATGTAAAGTTAGCATTTCTGAATTGTGACTTAAAAGAGGAAGTCTATGTTGAACAACCCTCTGGTTTTGTAGATTCTCATTATCCTGATTATGTATATAGGCTTAGGAATGCTCTATATGGCTTAAAATAAGCCCCTAGGGCTTAATATGAAACCTTGTCTACTTTTCTTTTTGAGAATAAATTCTCTAGAGGAAAGATAGACAAAACTCTATTCTTTAGGGAATCTAAATGCAAGATTATCCTAGTCCAGATATATGTTGATGACATTATCTTTGGATCTACTGAAAAAAACCTTTGTAGAAAGTTTGCCAAACTTATGCAAGGGAAATTTGAGATGAGCAGTATGGGTGAGTTGAAGTTCTTCTTGGGAATTCAAATCAGACAGACTGATAATGAATTATCCATATATCAGTCTAAGTTCACCAAGGAGTTTATTAAGAAATATGGTATGGACTCAGCCTCCACCATGAAAACTCTTATGGGAACAAGTATGCCTATAGGCAAAGATGAGATAGGGAAACCTGTTTATGAGTCTTTGTATAGAGGGATAATTGGCTCCCTACTCTACTTGACTACTAGTAGGCCTGACATCATGTATGCTATATGTGTCTGTGCTAGGTACCAAGCTTGCCCAAAGGAATCTCATTATACTGCAGTTAAGAGAATCTTGAGATATCTTAAGGGCACACCTAATCTAAGTCTTTAGTACCCTAAGAATAGAGATTTCATACTATTAGATTTCTCAGATGCAGACTTTTCAGGATGCAAAGAAGACAGTACGAGTACTACAGGAACCAGTCAATTCCTAGGTTGAAGGCTAGTGTCATGGTGCAGCAAGAAGCAGACCAGTGTAGCCATATCAACAGCTGAGTCTGAATATATAGCTGCAGGCAGTTACTGTGCACAATTATTGTAGATAAAGCACCAACTGGAAGATTATGATATCAAGGTAAGTAGAATTCCACTATTTTGTGACTCTATAAGTTCTATTTCTATTGCTAAGAATCCTATATCACACAGTAGAACCAAGCATATAGAAATTAAGTTTCATTTCATAAGAGAACATGTGGAAAAAAAGATATTAATCTAGAATTTGTAAACACCAATAATAAAATTGCTGATATTTTTACAAAACCTCTGGATGAAACTAAATTCAATTATTTTAAAATTGAATTAGGTATGTTGAACCTAGAATAGGTCAGCTCTAGTATTCCTAAGTAGTATATGTCAGTAGAAAATTTCTCTGGAAATTTGTAAGTACAATGGTTGTGTCGACACAAAAAGATTTTGTGTCTACACACTCAGTATGTTATGTTGACAAAGAAAAAGGATGTGTTGACATAGAAATAGTATCTGTGTCGACATGAGTATAGGTGTCGACACAGCTCTATCGAGACTTTAAGTTAGCTGATTTTTGTGTCGACAAACAAAAATCAAAGTCGACACTCTATGTCGAGACTTAACCAGTCAATGTCGACACTTACATAAGTATGTCGACACATAGACGTGTCGACTAAACCTAAGTATTGTCGAGACCTAGTCTTATTACTAAGGCGCGTCTTTTGAACTCTCCTTTTCACCTAGACTATAAATAGGTGGAGCCAAAATCTGGTCGACTACGCCTTCAGATTTCTCGACTCTAGACCTTGTGTCGACATAGATATTCTCTTCTCTTCTCTTCCATCTCTCTCTCTCTCCCTTCCATCAATGGCGCCCATCAAGGAAGACAAGGCGAACGAAGGCTATGAGCTAGTTCGTGGTGGTTTCACGACAGCATCTCCAGAAATTCAGGGTGTAATTACCCTAATTTCAAAAAATGATTTGGAATTCTTGGTCTCAGAACCGACAAAGATCTGGAAGAAATAAGTCATGGAAGTTTACACATCTACAACTTTGGACACATACGGAAAGAAGATCAAAGCCACTGTACAGGATTCCACAGTAAAACTTACACTGAAGACAATCAAGAAAATCTCTTCAGCTTCCCTTGGTTAAGGATACTGATGAAATAACTCCATCCCTGACTAGAGAAGCACTAAGTTGGTGAGAGATGAGTCCTGATATCAAAGTTGGATCATCCATTACTCGGAAAGGGATGAATTCACAAGGAAAGTTTCTGTCAGAAATAATAGGCAATGTAATTTTGTGTAAATTTGGTGGACATGACAGAATTTCAGTCCACATGTTTAATCTAATGACTAGGGTCATATTCAAAGTGAAAACTCACTAGGCTACAGTAGTGTTTGACAAGATTCAAGAAGGAGTAAAGAAACAAAACTTGGGTAGGATCCTATGTCAATGTTTTTCTTTATTAATACCAGATGTAATGAACTAACTACAAGGATCCAAAATCATACATATGAGGAGAATGGATGTGAGAATACTTTCTAAATGGGATAGGGTGTTGACAAAGGAAGTATCTACACCACAGAAACAAATAAAGAAAGATAAAAAGCAGAAGAAAGTTGCTTAACAAGCAGAATCCTCCAATGATTCTGAAGAGGAGGTAGTCTTCAGCTCAGATGATGACCAGCAACAAAAGGAAGCCCAAGATCAAGTGGAGGGCAGTGAGCCCCTAGAACAATATATAGTCTCAACTCCAGGAGGAGAAAATCCTAAACAAACTGAGCTGCCTATCCAAGGGGGAGGCATTGCTGAAGCTGCCCTAGAGAGTGAAAAAGCTGCTGATACTGTTATGGACATAGTATCAGAAATTAATAATGAAGCTCAAGACAATGTTGAGAAAGAAGCTCAAAATGAGCAAGTAAGTATCTCCTTTAAAGAGAGGGCCCTGGACAAAAATCTGGATGACTAGGGAAATCCTTTTGCTATTCAAACTAATCTTGTTCCCCCTATATAGGTGCAGCAAGAGTTCACTATAGAAGAGCTCTTTTCTGATTTACCTGACACAAGAACTGAGGGGGAGCAATCCCAGATTGAAAAGGATTTGCCAAGGACTGAGGGGGAGGAGATGCTACATGTCCCATCTACTAAGGAAACTATTGATATAGAAAGCTCCTCACAACCCTATGATGATGAGGAAGCCTCTTTGGCTAAGAAGACAAAAATTGTTGCCATTAAGAAAAGGAGCTCAGGCTACAAGAAAGCCTTGCAATCAGTCACCCCAAAACCTACTCAAATCATTGATTTCAGTTCATTACTGGTCCAAATGCAAGTAAAATTGGATGAACAAAGACAATCTCTAGAAAAGTATATGGATGAGTCTAATAAGGAACTGCAGTTTCAGCTGGCTCAGGACATTAAGTCAATCAAATTTGAGGTCAACCTGCAAAAGAAAGAGATGACAGATTGTTTCCATAAGGAAGGCAATGCTGTAGTTTATTTGGCTGAGCAACAAAAACTTATCAAGATTTAGATTGAGGACATTACAACAAACCAAGGGTATGTTTTTGAAAATCAATTCAGATCTAATGAAAACCTCAAAGACTCTCATGCAGAAATCATCCAGAAACTGGGAAGTATTTCAACAGATTTGAAAACTGAAATATCAAAGCAGATACAAGTAGATATTACTGCTATTCAGACAGCTATTGAAGCCTCCCAAAAGACATATTCTGATACCTTGCTGAAGTTCAAAGACTATTACAAAGAAGGTATAGAATATTTGGCTTATCAGATAAGGTTTCAGAAGACTGATATAAGGGATCATATTACTAGAGAAGTCATAAAGGGGGAGAGATTGTTAGTCAAAGCTAGCTCTTACCATGCTAAATGGATCTCTAATTCCATCAGAGCTACACTTGGCTTTCCTCCTTTATGTGATGATGACAATATTGCTGAATCTGGAGTGCAACCTGCTAATATTGAAGGAGATCAGCCTGAAGTTGCACATGTTATTTACCCTCCTGCTTATTTTGACATGGTTCAACAAGAAGTAGAGACAATATAAATTCCTTCACAGGTGGCATCAAAGGTGATCATTGAAAAATTAGAAATGTCAGAGGCTGCCAAGCAAGCTCAACAGGAGGCACAATTGTCCAAGAAAAGGTTCAGGGAACAGGTTGAATTGAAGCCAGATTTTGAGCAATGGAGCCTTACTTCAAGGAATATCATTTTGACTTCCTGGAAGGCTATAAAGGTTAAGACCCATGACAGGGGTAAGTGGTATTCTGAGCAGGAATGGAACAAATATCAAGCTAGGCAGGAAGCCATTCTTCAGCATAGAAGAAGCGCAAAAGCTGGGAAGTTAGCTGCTAATGCTCTTGAGCCTAGCAGGTACTTCCCCAAGTCTTTTCACTATTTTGAAAGGCAAAGGATAAAGGCTGAAGAATTAAAGAAGAATGATCTCAAAGGGAAGAAACCTGCTGAGGATACAGAACCTTCTATGCAGGCAAAGATTAAGTCTGGGAAAGGTATTGTAATTAAGGAGCCTAGTCAATCATAGGATAGATAGGCTTATATAGAACAATGTAAATTTTTGTTTTTGTTCTAAGAAAACTATGTAAACACAGTATTTTCTGATTAATAAATAAAATACGCTTCACTATTGACTTGAGTTGTTTACATTGTTTATATGTTATCTTGCATTGAAATGTATGTACATCTATTCTTATATATTTTATTATAAGTGATGTATATCTTTGACTAAGGGTTATGACTTATCCAAATAGGGGGAGATTATTAGGTACACTGAAAAATGTGTACAAGATTTGGAGAAGCTTCATCTTACTCAATGATATACATCAATTTGTATTTGATGTATGTTTGAGTTTCATTGTGCAGGTATAATGATGGCGAGGATGCCCCTCCATTTGCTCGTGCCGACATGGACCTCTCTTTTGAGCGCCGCCGCTACATGTTCATGGATATTGATGGTCATTGCCGCAACCGTCGTCGCCTATGCCACATGGATCTCTCTTTTGATCGCCGCCGCTACATGTTCGTGGACATTGATGGTCGTTGCCGCAACCGTCGTCGGCGCCGCCACCACCGCCGCCGGCATTTTGTCACTTCATTATGATTATAATGTTATTTCATTTTTGAAATAATATTATAATTCTACTACTTTAATTATCATTTTATTAATATTAGATTTATAATTTATAGGTTTTAGTATAATGTTATTTTAATTTTTTGTTAAACATTAGTGGCTAGGATTTGTTTTGTTTTGGATGAAGGGTGGAGGAGTGATGTATCATTTATATATATATATATATATATATATATATATATGTATGTGGAGTGGGAGAATGAATTGAAGAAGAAAAAAAATAAAAACCTAGTCTCACGGTTTGCTCAAGCCGCCCCCGCTCCTATTCGGCCTGGCAGAAACCCGATGCCCAGGACCCGCCTACTACTGCTGCTGTCGCCCCCTTTGGGGTTGTTCCTTGCTACTCCGGCGACTCCTACCTCCTCCGGTGTGACTCCGAAGAAGGCGGCTCGGTTCTTCCTCATTCGGTGCGACTCCGGTGACCCGTGGAAGTTCGACTCTTCCACCGCTATCTTGTTCTTCCCTCCCCACCTCCTCTCTAAATTTCTAGGTTCTTGGTAACAAATTTCTGTCCCTAAAACTTTGTGTGATATTCTTCTTCATATTGTGAGTTAGTGGAGACTTTGATTTCAAGTTTCATCCTACTAATTGATTCAAGTATTTGCATAATAAAAAAATCTGAAATTGTTATTATTTTACATCCGATTTTCGCGAAGATTTCTGTAAGGGTAGGTCCCCTTGGGTGTTTGCAAACCGGAGTTTGTTTAGCCCTTGGTTTCGAATGGATCAAAAGGATTTGGTATATCCTCGTATGGTTTTGTTTTGAGGGTTATATTTGGACTACTTTCCGAATTGAAATCTTTAGTCCGGAATGCCCTCTATGTGGATGGAAATGTTTGTGATGCGATGCTAGATGTATGGTTAGGATATGATAATAGTAAATGTGTATGTTCGTGCAGGTTTGGGTGGAAATTTCCCCTTGTGAGATCGCGCACTTACAAACAAAACTCTGCCGAAATTTCGAGTTTTGCGCGCACACCACGTGTTCGCTTAAATTCCCCTTAGGAATCCTTTTGTCGTCTCGTGTTTTAATTCCTTAGGGAGTGGCCTACATCAATTTGGTATCAGAGCGTGGTTTTCCAATTTCTCAACTTGGCAACGATCCGCTCGTTCCGAGCTACCCCCTATTTGCACTTAGGCACGTTTTGTTGGTTTTTAAATTTTTATTTTTAGTTATATAAAAATAAAAAAAATTGTTTTACGTGTTTACTTAGTTTGAGTGTTATGTTGGTCCGTTATGGCGTATATTGGGAGCTCCACACACTCACTTTCATCCGTTGAGCGTAACGTTATGTTATCACAATATCTGACACCACCACCGCGCACCTCTAGGCCTATTAGAGTTCCTTCTCTGACCTATGATGGGTTAGGTGATCCGTGAGTATTTTTTTGTTGGGTGAAGGATATGGAGCGCTACTTTGAGAGATATCAGATTGTGGATCCCCACAGGATTCCCGTTGCGAAACTACAATTATTTGGTCGAGCACAAACCTTCTGGATCAATGAGGAGCGATGTTTTGGGACGTCCCTCGACGACTCACTTGTAGGTTGGAGGATTATGAAGAATTTGTTAACGGATGAGTATTACCCTCCATACTACCGCTCTCCGTCTTCTGATTATCTGAGTGAGTCACCGCCTAAGATTTTGCCGACATCGAACCAGCATATTCCCTCGTACTCCCGTATGAGGACGTCTCATGATTTTATTTCTCCCCGCCAGGGCACTAGACCCGTTTCTGATCATAGGAGTGACTCTAAGCCTCACGCTAGATCCTTGCTCCGCCAAGATCTGACTATTTCGAGCACTTGTACACCTACCGATTGTGATAAGGAAAAGGTTAGGTCCTCTGTCCCACCACCTGTCATTATCTCAACTAGGGATGTTATAAGACCGCGAGATAAGCCTAGGCCAATAATTAAGAGTTGCAAGGAGAACGCTACATGTTATGCTTATGGAGTGATTGGCCACTATGCCGTGGAGTGCCCCACAAAGCCTAGGGCTTTGGCTCTTTTAGCTTCAACGTCTGAGCCCGCCACTGAGGGCGATGCCGATTTTTCTGACGACTGTAGTGACGATGAGGAGATTGGATATCCTAGTGACCTGGATGATGATGTCTCCTCTGAGGAACCCCTCCCTAGGATTAACCCACCTCCCCTCGACCATATTTCATTCCCGTCTCCTATGATAGTTTAGGAACCGAGCGATGGCCCAGAGTTAGCTGACGTACCTACTTAGTTGGAAGATTTGCCTTCTGAGGGAGCCGTCCTTTTAGATCGATTAGCGGACTTGTTAGGAATCGAATTGATTTTACCTAGTCACTTCCACTTAGTTAAACCATCGTTATTAGCACCTCCGTTTGATATGACTAGTGGGCTGTGTATTAGTGAGTATCCGTCGGCGGGCATGTTTTCATTTGCGACTGCATATGATTTCACGGCGACTGTGCCTATTGATTTGGTTCCCTCACGACATTGTTACCCGCCAAATCAAATTGCACATATCTTTCGTCCATCCTGGTACAAACTGCATGTAAACATATCGTTGTCTTATGCCAGTGTCTATGAGTTGCATCACTTTCACGTCTGTTCACCTTCGAGAGCTTCTGACTGCAAAATTGTTGATTCTAATTTAGTCTGGTTAGCCCCCGAGTGGATACCTTCGAGTTCCGTAAAAAAATTATTACATTGGAGCGCCGATCCTTTCATGATTTTCAAGAATTTTGGGTTTAATGCAATTTCTTTGGATTTTTACGATGCAATCGGTTTTTCACCGCATTTCAATTTTTCGGATTTAATTTTGCAAATCTTGTCTCCATATGAGCGGCTTTCTCCGGTGTTTCTCACTTCCACTTCAAATTCTCGTGGGTTGAGAGGTGATATTTTTTTCGTGTCGCTCTTTCATTTGGGTTTACTGGTTCTCACATTGGATGGTAAGACATGCACTGCTTTTCTTTATGCTGACACATCTACGAGGTTTCCTGCTGTTCTTGTTCATGACAGGTTCTGTTCAATTGTGGATGCCTGCACTGCTTGTCTTTCCCCGTGGATGTCCGATCTTGCTATGCTACCTGCGGATGTTGTTGTCTCCTGCTATTCTCTCCCTGGCCACTCATCGGGGATGAGTGATTTTTAGCGGGGGAGGATTGATGGCGAGGATGCCCCGCCATTTGCTCGTGCCGACATGGACCTCTCTTTTGAGCGCCGCCGCTACATGTTCATGGATATTGATGGTCGTTGCTGCAACCGTCGTCGCCTCTGCCACATTGATCTCTCTTTTGATTGCCGCCGCTACATGTTCGTGGACATTTATGGTCGTTGCCGCAACCGTCGCCGCCGCCACCACCGCCGCCGGCATTTCGTCACTTCATTATGATTATAAAGTTATTTCATTTTTGAAATAATATTATAATCCTACTACTTTAATTATCATTTTGTTAATATTATATTTATAATTTATAGGTTTTAGTATTATGTTATTTTAATTTTTTGTTAAACATTAGTGGCTAGGATTTGTTTTGTTTTGGATGAAGGGTGGAGGAGTGATGTATTATTTATATATATATATATATATATATATATATATATATATATATATATATATATATATATGTGGAGTGGGAGAATGAATTGAAGAAAAAAAAAAGAAAAACCTAGTCTCACGGTTTGCTAAGGCCGCCCCCGCTCCTATTTGGCCCGGCCAAAACCCGACGCCCATGACCCGCCTACTGCTGCTGCCGCCGCCCCCTTTGGGGCTGTTCCTTGCTGCTCCGGCGACTCCTACCTCCTCCGGTGTGACTCCGAAGAAGGTGGCTCGGTTCTTCCTCATCCGGTGCGACTCTGGTGACTCGTGGAAGTGCGACTCTTCCACCTCTATCTTGTTCTTCCCTCCCCACCTCCTCTCTAAATTTCTGGGTTCTTGGTAACAAATTTCTGTCCCTAAAACTTTGTGTGGTATTCTTCTTCATATTGTGAGTTAGTGGAGACTTTGATTTCAAGTTTCATCCTACTAATTGATTCAAGTATTTGCATAATAAAAAATCTGAAATTGTTATTGTTTTACATCCGATTTTCGCGAAGATTTCCGTAAGGGTAGGTCCCCTTGGACGTTTGCCACTGTGGTTTGTTTAGCCCTTGGTTTCAAATGGATCAAGAGGATTTGGTATATCCTCGTATGGTTTAGTTTTGAGGGTTATATTTGGACTACTTTCCGAATTGAAATCTTTTGTCCGGAACGCCCTCTATGTGGATGGAAATGTTTGTGATGCGATGCTAGATGTATGGTTAGGATATGATAATAGTAAATGTGTATGTTCGTGCAGGTTTGGGTGGAAATTTCCCCTTGTGAGATCGCGCAATTACAAACGAAACTCTGCCGAAATTTCGAGTTTTGCGCGCACACCACGTGTTCGCTTAAATTCCCCTTAGGAATTCTTTTGTCGTCTCGTGTTTTAATTCCTTAGGGAGTGGCCTTAATCATATAAGGTTTGTAAAGAAATTTTTCTAAGTACAAGTGTCGACACCAGAAGTTGTGTCGACACCAGAAGTAAAGTTGTGTCGAAACCCAGAAGTTATGTCGACACTAGAAGGAAAGCTGTGTCGACACCCAAGAATTGTGTCGACACCTAAAGAAGAGGTTGTGTCGACACCTTGAATTGTGTCGACACCTTGAATTGTGTCGACACCAAAGGCAGGAATTGTGTCGACACCTACAGCAGAAGCTGTGTCGACACCCAGGAGTTATGTCGATACCATAAGAAAGGCTTGTGTCGACACTCAGGAATTGTGTCGACACCTGAAGAAGGTTTGTGTCGACAGCTAGACACACACTCAATTCCATCTTACAATAACATCTATTCTGAGTCAGAAGGCTTGTGTCGAAACACAGGACTTGTGTCGACACACACTTAATGAAAGCTATACTCACACTCAACGCCATTTGTATGTAGCAGCTAAGTCAAGACCAGAAGCAGTTGTGTCGACACACACACTCAACGACGACTAGACATACACTCAACGCCATCTGTCTGCAGAAGTTATGTCGAGACCAAGAGCAGTTGTGTCGACACACAGGACTTGTGTCGACACATACAAAGATAAGAAGTGTCGAGTAGCTGAAGAATGACTATGTCAACACCTGGAGTGTTATGTCGACATCACCAAGACTTGTGTCAACACTTAGTCTATTTGTGTCGACACATATGAAGTAGATTGCTGAGTGGATCGTGCTGAGTTGTTAATTCTCTAAGGAATCAACTATCATGACTGGTAGGTTGACAACTGTCATTACCAACAGGCTTGACACCTTTGTCAGAACTATCAGAAGGTTGTTACAAACCAGATCAGCTAGTAACCAAAAGAGTTCTCTATATAAAGGACTAATCCGTGACAACTTAAGTAGAACAGAACAGATACAGGGAAAAAAGTGAATCATCCAAAGGAGGAATTTCACAACAAGTAAAGGGGTGACCCTTAAGAAGACAGATTCTGAATAGTCTGTAGAGAAGATTCAGATCTTATTCTGAAGTCAAGGAAGGAGCTGACAGGAGATCAATTTCTACATCAAGAAGAGTTCAACCTTATTTTGTTCTATCAAGAAGCTTTGAAACAGCTAAGTCAGGTTTGGTCTGAAGTTTCAGTTCATTCAAGAACTGATCAAGAAGCTCTTACCTATAGAGTTATCTATCTGGTGATATTCCTTAATCTCTCAAATACTCAATTACTTGTAGGATATTTTGTTAGATCTGATTTGTAAGCCTAAAATTATAAAGGTTGAGGTAGGGCTGAGTGCCTTAGGTGTATGACTATTGATAGTCTGAGTTGTAAGCCTAGTTATAAAGGCTGAGGTAGGGCTGTGGTGTAACATCCCATGTTACTTCTAGGCCCCCTTAACCTAGATTGGGTTAGGCATTGGGTGGGCGTTAAGGGAAATTAGCTAGGTTTGACCCTAGGTAGTAGGTTGTAGCCATGTGGGGTCCACTATAGGACGAAAGTCAAACTAAGTCAAACTATCATAAAAAGGGATCCTAGCCACACCATGACCCAACCACATTGCCCTAACCCTAAAAACAATCTAAGTGGACCCTAGGGAAGGTCTTAGGGTCAACTATAGCACCCATGTTGACCCTAGTCAACACTTTGACCTAATTAGCCAAAAATAATTTGAGAAATTGCCTAGGAGAGAGAAATTGGAAGAATAGGAGAGAAGAAGGGATATTTTGGAATGCTAAGTGGTTTGTACCCATTTGAGCCCATGCCATCAGCCCACACATGGGCTGGCCGACACTTGCTGCCACTTAGGGAGATTTGAATGGGGTGGGGCCCACCCATGCATTCATGGTGACAATACCAAAGTAAAATCGCCACCTTTGCATAGGTTGTATCACCCCACCCCTCCTATACTTCATCTCCTTCCTTCCCCTCACCCCCCCCCCCCTCGGCCACTTCACCCTCAAAATCAGGAGAGCAGTAGAGAGAAGCCAAGCTCGGACTGAACCAGGGATAGAAGCAAGGAACCCGAAAGAAAAACACCACCACCGCCGGAAATGGCTCCCCGCCGCTCCTCA